>CAXIVR010000001.1:63032939-63632939 GCA_964035755.1 Teleogryllus oceanicus
TGAACATCTAAACTCGAACTTTGCTTTTCTCTCCGGGGAGAGTATTGAAATCCCTTGAAGCGTGTTCATCCTTGCCGAGAGCTCCTGGAATTCTCGTGTGAGTGCAGTGTATGGGAAGGAAATCTTGACAAACTGTTTTTTCTCGCGCACCTGTATATTGAATAGATTTTTTTGGAGAAATGCACAATAGTGCAATAATAAACCTACTACTATAAATCATCTTTTAATAATATTAATATACGAAAATAAAAGAAATCAAATATACGCAAACGTAAGTTATCCAGGCATTCTTCTACAAAACATTTAAAAACAAGTCTTGCAGCGCTCACAATCTTCGAACCTTAGATCATCGCGATGATGAGTTTATTTTCAGAAAAATTCGAGCCATAAAACAAACGAATATTCTTTCGCTTTATGGCACAAAAAGTGTTACATTCTCTTCACAGCTCTCCGTTTTCGTCATTATTTGCCCTTTCCATTTTGGTTATTTTTAACCCTTTCCGTTTGCTTGAAGTGAAATTTGTTTTTATATATTTTATTCTGAAACCTCAAGCCGGGATTTGTTAGTGTAGGTGACTAACTTTAGAACATAAATTAAAATCTCTTAGATGTTGTTACAACAATCCGTGAGATATGTGCCCTGTTAAAGAAAAAAATTAAAAATCAAGAAATTTATATTTAAAAATGTTTATATTTATGAAATCTTTTGTACAACAGTCACTAAACATATTGGAATTAACTTATAACATCCTTTTAGTTGAAATAGAGTTAGTAAGGTTTAAGGGAAGGACACTTGAGAAACGAGAATGTTCTCTCAGGTTACAACTCTTAATTGCGACACAGTGAAACATTATTATTCAATTCACCACAATACCGCACTCAAACGAAAATATTGAGAGCAACGTCATAGTCATCGAAGGTTCAAATTGATTCTTCTTTCCTTAAAGAAAAGTAAACATTTCCGAGGATATGATCGCATGGACATTCTTACCTCTCTTTTGTGCGAGAAGTCTGTCGATGGAATTGAGGTCCTCGCCTAGCTGCAGGCCACAAATTCTAAGAAGAGGGGACTTGCGCTGTTCCTCATGGCATGTTCACATGTTATTCGCACTCTTTCGGTGGGGATGACATCACTTGAAGCGTGCGAGCTCTCATCCAGGGTTCCCGGAATTCTCACGCCGCGTCTGAGAAGCCACCGGCCGCCGCCCCGCGTTCGAGCCGCGTGCGTCGTTATTGACCGGCGTTTGAGCCGGATCATCCTCTGCGCTTCGCGGGTTCTAATGGTCAAGTAGGCGCTTAGTCTCGCTCGCCCGCCCGCTCGCTCGCCCGCCCGCTCGCTCGCCTGCCCGCCGCTCGTCCGCTCGTCCGCTCGTCCGCTCGTCCGCTCGTCCGCTCGTCCGCTCGCTCGTCTGCTCGCTCGTCTGCTCGCTCATCTGCTCGCTCGTCTACCTCGCTCGTCTGCTCGCTCGTCTGCTCGCTCGTCTGCTCGCTCGTCTGCTCGCTCGTCTGCTCGCTCGTCTGCTCGCTCGTCTGCTCGCTCGCCCGCTCGCTCGTCTGCTCGCTCGCTCGTCCGCTCGTCTGCTCGCTCGTCTGCTCGCTCGTCTGCTCGCTCGTCTGCTCGCTCGTCTGCTCGCTCGTCTGCTCGCTCGTCTGCTCGCTCGTCTGCTCCGCTCGCCGTTGCTGCTCGTCTGCTTGCTCGTCTGCTTGCTCGTCTGCTCGCTCGTCTGCTCGCTCGTCTGCTCGCTCGTCCGCTCGTTTGCTCGTCGGCTCGTTTGCTCGTCGGCTCGTCGGCTCGTCGGCTCGTCGGCTCGTCGGCTCGTCCGCTCTCCTGTTGAATGTCCGGAGCACCTACATGAGCGAGGGGAAAGGCTGACTGGGAGGCCCTTCAGAGGCGTGTCGTCGCCGGAGACCGGTAGGAATCGTCCCATTACTCGTGCGCTCTGTGATGACTTTGCGTAGCGCTGGGAGAGATTTATGCCTCGCTCTCGTGCGCTCCTTACGGGTTTGTTTCCGGCTCGTTTAGTGCGAATGTCCTGCCGCCGCGGCTGGGTGAACCCTCTGGGCTCCAGATGTTCTAACATTACGGTCAGAGTATTATTTGAGTCTGGGGATGGGTCGCTCACATAACGCCCATTCTCCTATTTAGACATTTCGAAGATTATTATTGGTAAACAAAATTTGGTGTCGTTTATGAGACAATTTTGAAAATGTTTTTGAAGCAACATGTAAACTACTCTGAAAAATCAAAATATCCGTTTTAAACTCCCAAAGCCACGAATTCATTCAGATCGATTGGGGAATACCAATTTTCAAGATAATCGGTTTAAAAGTTTAGGTGCTAACCTTGACCACAGACACACAGATAGAGGTTTTACTGTCAATCGATATTTCGGTTTCAAGTTCAAACAAAAGATGGATTAGGCTACATCACTTGTTAGAGAATTTACTGTCTATCTTTAGCAACAGGATTTATCAACATTTTTGTTGCCAAGGTCAATCCACAGTTTCGTTACCAATAAAAGTTTTTCTGCCGAAAATTCGCAGTTTCTCGGCCCACTTTACATAACTTCTTACAAATTTCCATTGTAAGGGCGAAAAACAAATTGAGATGAATTAATTTTAGATGAATTAGGTTTGGATGGATTTTCAGATTGTTTATTAAACAAATTATGAGCCTTTCTTTATTCATTGTTAACACACTTTTTAATACTTCTTTGTGCGCCGGATTAATTTCAAATCATTTTAAGAAAGCAAATAGGAAGTAATTAAAAAAAATAATTTAAAAATTACCGGCCAGTTTCATTTTTGTCAGTTTTTCATAAATATAGGAGAGACTATTTTAAATATAAATCGAATAGTATCATAACATTTTATTTTCAAAATGTATCTGCATATGAAGTTTGTGGTATTCTTCGAAATTGGGGTGAGGTTTCTCTTGAGTGTAAGCTCCTACAGGAGTTGATCTTAGGATCTATCTACTTTCTTCTCTACGTAAACAATGCCATTACATTGGAAAGGAATGAACAGATCTATTTACTCATGACCTGAACATTTGTTGCAAATATGAACTATAATCTTGCGACTGTCGAGACTCGGACCTAGAACCTCCCGGTTAGAGGCATTGCATTGACAGTTGATGAACTGACCCACCTCTCCTAGTTCATAGTTGTCAGTATCAACAGTCTCACTATAAGAAATACACATATAGAACATAAAAGTTACGTTAAAACACAAGATGGTATTAAACTATTAAAATTGATTCCCAAGAATAAGTGCCAAGTAATAATCGTTTCCTGCCTTGGTGTTTCTGTACAATTAGAAACTATACTGACAATAAAAATAGTTATTTATAGAATGATATATAATACTTTAGTTAACATTTGTGCATGTGTACTGTTAGATATACATAAAGAACGCAAATTTCTATACGAATAATACGGCGAACGAATATTTCTAAATTTGAAAAGCTCCGAATCTCGCTTTGTTTGCTTTTATGCTTTGCTTTGATGCTTTTATTCATCATTCAACTGTGTGTAGTAAAAAAGCGGAGAAGTGGTAGAGGTTTTTAAGAAAGACTACGCAGATTATATTTCTCTCATGTACGTCAAATAACGTTTTTTATTGTTTTTTGATGAAAATAAATCAAATCTAAACAATACCCACTGAACTCCAACTGTGCAGGTGGGAGTAAGCGTGTCGTTGATCAATGAGTGAGCGCCGCTCGCAGTTTTTTAAACTTTTTAAAAATAAATTGGTCGTACTTCAATAAAGATTTTCACGAAAATTACTCTTATTTTTAAAACGTTGCACATGACCATATTTTAAGGTCTAAGATTTAGAAAAGATTTTATTAAGTAAAAACTCTCTATCATCCATTTTATACTTTTGCAATGTTTATTTTTTTTAATTTTTGAAAAAATAGGAGTTCACCGAAAACAGAGCCGGTGCCATTTTAAAGCGTAATAAACTCAGAGTAAAATATTTAATTAAAAATTTGGAATCAGTATCTAGAAACTGTTAAAAATGCTGTTAAACGTCTTATAAAGTACTCCAAAATCAAAATCTCTATTTCAGATTCGCAATTTTATTCTCGAGTCTGGCCAGGTCGGTTGGGAATATCAATTTTGGAGGAAATCGTCTTATGATTGAAGTTCTTGCGTTGAGTACAGACGAACAGATGGACGTCATTCCGCCAACCAATTTTTCGGTTACTAGGAACCACTTTACGTTAATTTTGAGTGCAAAATCTGTTAGTGTACGTAATTTACTACGTACAACTACTTTCTCTTCACTTTTAACTACTTTCTCCATATCAGATCACAATACGAGTTTTTCTGATGATAAATCTCCGCTCTTCCGAGCGGCATTGCAATAATTTCTCTTTACAATTCAAATACGTAGGCCAGTTCGTATAACCAGATATCTCTCACCAGCGGAGCACCGCCCCAGCCTGGACAAACGGTAAGGTTTAGACCGGTCTCCCGGCATGTGTGCTAGTGTACTGCATGTAGGACTCAATTGTGCGATGATAGGGCAAGGAAGAAAGAAAGATTGCGCGCGATTCTTGGTCCGTTTGATGGGGTACTGCTCCGTCATTCCGGAGTGATGTTGAATTCTCCTCCAGACAGCGACTAAATTCGACCTACCTGATAAGCTAGTGTCGAAAACCCTGCAGCCATCAGGACTCGAACCTAGGACCTCCCGGTCAGAGGCGCTGCAGTGCCCTCAGTTGATGCACTGAGCTACCGCTCCCGGTTTGAAAGTTATTCTTACGTTCCCAAAGATCTTTATATTTTCAAGAGATCGACTATGTTTTCAAACTATGTGAGGAGCGAGCATGATGACGACACTTATCATAGTTGGATATTCTGAATTCAAATCTCTCTCTCATTCTCTCTCTCTCATTCTCTCTCTCTCATTCTCTCTCTCTCATTCTCTCTCTCTCATTCTCTCTCTCATTCTCTCTCTCTCATTCTCTCTCTATTCTCTCTCTCATTCTCTCTCTCATTCTCTCTCTCATTCTCTCTCTCTCATTCTCTCTCTCATTCTCTCTCTCATTCTCTCTCTCATTCTCTCTCTCATTCTCTCTCTCATTCTCTCTCTCATTCTCTCTCTCATTCTCTCTCTCATTCTCTCTCTCTCTCTCTCTCTCTCGCTCTCTCTTTCTTTCTGTCTCTGGCCGGCTGCTCTGATCGGTAGTTTTCCGTGGTTTCTCCGATCAACATACCTTGTCCTATTCTCTCCTCTTACACACACTTACACTAACATGCACTACACTACCACATATTCCGGGAGACCGGTCGGGAGCTTGGAGCTTGTCCCGGCTGGGTCGGTGCCCCGCTGGTGGGAGAGTCTTGGTTAGGGGGAAACACCAGTAGTCGACGGTAGGTCGGCGCCCGATCTCGCCATCCAGCGGGGAAGATCACCACCATCTCCGAAGAAACATGAACTACACTAACGGGACTAATGACTAAAGCAGTTGACGCGCCGGGAAACACGAAAAAATCAATCAATCCTTCGTCAAGGAATAATACTTCCTACGACGACATCATGGAGAACGATAATTTGAATAACTATATTTCCCACTGAATTCTAGAAGACGTGCACAGATATTGAAGGTACATTTATGTCGAGAAGCAAAACAACGAGCCATTTCAGCATTTGCTCAAAGGATCAGGGAAACTGGACGGAAAATCTGATCTAGATAGGGGACATTGACCCAGAAGCTGCGGTATAATTCTTGTTTCAGGTTGTTTAGAATCATAGTCCAAATGGTAAAAAATACATTAAATATCGCTGTTAAAATTAATGTTACTTTCCTTTTGATGCTTAGTATAGTCTGTAATTATATAGAAACAATTATGCAACAGAAACGATTTTACTCGGGATTTAAACTTTTGTATCGAAACTAATCGTTTAATGTAATCTGGCAAAGTGTAAAATACTGTATATGTATTGTATGTGAATGTTTTTTTAAATGAGTTGTTGATACTGTCTCCTGATGAATATGATTACTACGTCGAGTGTTATAGTTATAGACATCGGTGTTTTCTGAAAGTATTTTCCTGCTCTTAAGCAAGTCATTTTTGACAAAAAAAAAAAAAACACTGATTCGTAAATCAAGAGACAAGGTAATTGTAAAATTCCTAGATTAATATAGAGAGGCTTACAGGTATCACGTGAGTGGGATTTGGTTCGTATTCGTACAATTCCTTTTTGTAATCTAAAAGTCTGGGAGCTATGAGATGTATTTTATCAAAATGTCATATCTCAGGTGGGAATGAACCCCTCTGTTGCATGGCATTAGCTGTGTCCTAATACTGACGAACTGAGAATTCAGTCGGTACGCGAGAGAGAGTAGTATGTAAATATGGAAAATAACAAAATGAAATATTTACATTGTGCAGTCAAAACGGAAAATGTTATATTGTTTTTCTAATTCTATCCATATCTGCATAGTTTTCTTTCATTTTCTGCGAATAGTGGCAATTATTAATGTAGACTCTTGTTCAAATTACAATAATTTCCAGGACTCGTGAACACTTTGTGTCATGGTTAAGAATAATTCCCTCATGAAAATGGCAATTGCATGCATACAGTCTTGTCGCATATTTTCTATTTATTAAGTTTCGTCGTAACCAGCTTGAACTGTATAACGCTTGCATCAATTAGAATAAAAAATATTTCAATTAAATTTTGAATCTCACTGTAGAGAATACAGGCACACTTTCCTAATGTGTGGCATATTTATTTAGACATACACAGGATATAAAAATGAGATGAGTATGCGTGATAAAAATCACAACTTTTGAAGAAACTGTTTACAGATCTAAATTACATTTACTCCTTAAATAACTCGTTTCATACAAAGAGAATATATATAAGTATGTTTCCCTATGTGATTACCAAATTAATTTAAAAGAGAAAATAAAGCAAACAGATATAATTGCCACCCTGGGACACGAGTTTTATTAGTTAAATTTTCTTTTACAACAGTTATTAATGTTTATATTTGTAGGTTAATATTACTTCAAGACTAGTAAAACCTTTTTTATGTTGTGAATATTGTTCTACGTACTGGAAGCCAGTAAATTAAACTTAACATGTGGAATGAAATTTGGAGCAAAGAATGAAATAGTTTTGCTGACAATAGTTTCTTGTACGATGCTATCTTCATCAATCTGTACACTTCGATGTTACGTGATGTGATAATTGAATGACTTCTGCTTTGTGTCAAATGTATGACATGACGCTCTGGGAGTGACGTCTCTTTCCAAGCATTTAAAATCTTCTATATTATATCCTAAAATGACATTTTGGACTGAACGGGTATCAATTTTATTTAAATATACCATAATTCTAAATAAAGCACATTTGTAGCTCCACAAATTTTCCTCTTGTATATATAATAACCAAAGTACAAGCACGTATTTACATTTTGTTGTGAAGACACTGCTCCTCATTTGTAGTAGTTTCGCTTAAATTTGAAGATAACAGCCAGTGGACATTATTTACTTAATATTGTTTTATATTTTCCAAGTACCTTGATCTGATTTAGGCAGAAATCAAATTTGAGAAGCATTAATCATATGAATCACATGCTGCTGTTAGGAGAAATTACCTATAAGCTGAACTTCACCGATGTTGTATGGAATCTGCTCTAAGAGGCTTAAAACGTTTCAATACCACGAACTATTTTGTTATCTGTGCAAATTCCAACACTTTTTCAGGAATGAGTTCATGAAATACAGCGTTAACTTTCCGCCTCAAGAGAGAATTTCGAATATTTCGCATCGTGCTGCGTGTTCGAGAAACGGTTTATTACCTTCCGTCCGTGAATTCAAGTAGGAGTTTGCGCAGAGAGCATCTGTTTTCCCAGAGAAACTACACAACGCGCATAGTACGGAGGCAGCATCGGTATCCGTGCTCAGAATGCCCGTTCGTCTCAACGCACACGTGATTTACTGGCTGAGGGCAGGTGATGCTTACGCTGTTGCTTCTCTCCCAAATCGGAGCTCTGCACGTCCAGGAGAGCCACGATGAAACGGCCGAATGACGCGCATACACAGCGCTGAGCGCAGTGATTCATTTAAGGTCGGAAACCTTTGCAAAGGCGTGCTCTGTGTTCTGACACTGGGAGAGATGGCTCAAGGCAACAATTGATGTACTGCAGTGCCTCTGACCGGGAGGTTCTAGATTCGAGCCCGGACGGTGGCAGGATTTTCGAAATGGCCTAGATAACTAGCGCGGGCGACAATCCGCGCGCGACCTTTCCTTCCCTTTCCTTGTTCTATCATCACGCCTTACTTACACACACTTACGTACATGCTGTACACTCCCGACCAGTCTCCCGTTGAGTGTGGTAGTGAAGTACATGTTAGTGTATGTGGTAGTAGGGAGTGAGTATAGGACAAGGAAGGGGAAGGAATTATCGCGCGCGGTTCGTGACCTGTTTGTTATGGTACTGCTCCGGCATTCATCTGGTAATTGATCAGACAAACCGCGGAAAACTACCGATTAGTAGCCAGCCGCCAGAAATCTCCTCCAGACAGCGACTGAATTCGGCTTAGCTTTGAAGCTAGTGTCAAAAATCCTTCCACCATCGGGACTTGAACCTAGTATCTTCCGGTCAGAGGCACTGCAGTGACATCAGTGGACGCCCTGAGCCTCCTATCCCGGAGAAAATAAAGACTGCTAGACCGTCGTAAGTCGGCGACAGATCTCACAATCCAGCGGGAGAATATCACCGCCATCTCCCGAGCTAAAAAACATGCATTAACCTTACGGGACGAATGCTCTTAGTAGCTGATGCGCCCGGAATCACTAATCAATCAATTAAATCAATTTGTTCTGGCGAGGAAGCCCATTTTGATGATCTAAAACATCACCAAAAATGATCAATAAAATGCACTTTAAAAATGTTTTAAAAATGCCGTAAAACCAAAGAAAAACGATGTAAAAAAATCTTAACAAAACCAGTTCGGCTGAACAACTAACACTATTTGATGCGTTACTAATAAAATCGAGGCTTCTTTCATTCGTTGGAGTGAACTCAGCTGGCAAACTTTTGGTTTAGACTGTTCTTTACCAGGAAATTTCTGTTTTTAGTTATCCCGAAATCGGCTGAACCAACAATGGCGCTGATATACATCACAAGAATTACAAACTCACAACGGCTGTCAATTTCTGAGCAAACAAATAGAATACGCTACTGAGTAATTCTGTGAAAAACATTTGAAATTCGTAAATATTTTTTGTAGCAAGTACCATTGAAATGATATTAAAATAGATTAAATCAGCACAAAGGGCATCAAAAATGACGGGAAAAGGTAAAAACTGACTTACCAGTCGAAGTCGACAAAAAATGCAAAATAATCACCTATAAAAATGGGTGATTCCCTTTTGTAGTAACATAAAATGAATTTCTATACTAAATGGCATTGTTCTAAAGTGAAAAGAAAAACAAATGACATTTCATTAAAATCCGACCTCTAGTTCTGACTGTAGGAGTTTTGTATATAATGCAAATCATTTCCAGTGATAATTGCTTCATTGCCAGTGATAATCTGCTTCATTGGGGACTTTATTGAATTCATGACTGAAATAATGGAAGTTAGTTGCTGGGTAATGTTCTAAGTAGGAGTTTTTTATATTTTTAAGACGTAACAGAAATTCTGGAATATAATATAACCAGGAAAAACGCAATAAACAATTCGGCATTCAAAGCGATATATTTTCCTTTATGCACGTTGTACTTAATGTAGCTACACTTACGTGGAATCCACAATACAAGAATACTCTACCTCAGATTCTTTTATAAAATGCTCTCATTAAATAAGATTTTGTACATTTCATTAATTTCATCGTAATACCTGATAAATACGTGTACATCTCCCCTCGACGATTTCGAGGAACGATACAGTTCTGTGTAACGGACTTCAGTTTCTAAACTGCTTTTTGTGTTCTCGATTTATAGTGAAAACCGATATTGATCTCAACCTTTGGGTTGAGATCCCTTCTGAAGAGGTTGTGAGCCCTTCTTAAGGGCTCTAGGGCGACGCCCTTCCCAGAAAAACCAACCTCCGGAAATGTTGCCGAAAATATTAAACTTGCAATACATCCACTCGTTTAATTTTTGCATGACATCTGAGCATTTTTTGAGGATGAATTTTGTTTTATGTTCCCTATTATGCGAAAGATAATGTTTTTGGAATGGTTAGCATCGTGAACTACCGGGAGTCCGTCCGTAGCTGGTGCATGCGAGGCAATGGAAGCTTGAGGATAAGAGGGGGTACTGAGAGTTCAGTAGGGGCAGCGTGCCCCTATTAGGGTTTTGGTTGGTAGAATCCTCGTCTATTAACTAAGATACGAATATTGTCTCCTTCATCCGATTTTATGAAATTACTGTTTTTTGCAGTAAGTCTTTTTTTAATCTCTTATTTTTGCGTGAGCACAATTGTATCTTCCATTATCATAATGAAAGTTGTCTTAGACAAGGATTAATATACCAATCGGTTGTACTCAAATCGGTTGTAATCAACATGACGTAGTTTTCCTCATACCAGAAATATTTTGAAGAGGTAAAATATATGTGATAGTTCGGACCAACCACCATTGACCTCAACAGGAACTTCTGTATTTGACTAGTATAAATGATGCCTCCCAAGTGTACGTCATTGAAAGAACGGAATAGAATAAGATAATAGTTACGATATTCAATATATTTATATTGCATTGGTAGAATATTTAATAAGAGTTGGTTTGTAATACTCATTATTCTAATACATTGCCATCGTGGTTATAGAATGTTGCTTAAATAATCTTTATTTATTATATGATTTGATTTCTTTTGTAGCTGACGTACTAAAATTTAGGGTGAGAGGACAGCATCTGTAGCAGTTTTATTCGAAAAGTTTGTTATATTTTAAATTGAATTTCAGCAACAACAAAGTCTATAAGAAATTATAATTGTTAATATTAACGTAAGTACGAGTCTTAACAATATCTATAATATAATCAGACCCTCACCGCAAACCTAATTGCTTTGTTATGCTCATGGTGATGCGCGGTTAGTCTTATTATAGATCAATGGTATTCAAATTTAACATGCTTGAGAGCAAAATTATATATAAAATATTTCGTTGAGGCTCTGAGCGACTAACAATATTTTGGCACATTACCAAAATCAAACAAAAAGAGTGTAGGAACAATTGTATACGTATTTTGAGTTTCATCTTTTTAAACGTTAGGTGTGCATTGTCAAATAACGCAACCTTTTACGTAAGAAAAATATACTTCCGTCCATTTCTCTTGAAAGAAGCCGTGTTAATAAATGACATTCCGCTTTAAGCTAGATGTCATGTTCAACCACTGCATTTCCACAAGTCAAATATAAACCTCATTTCTTACAATAGGACAAACGTTGCCAAACTTGCACTTCACTAAAGAACTCTACTGATATTCTTTTGCTTTGGTCTGAAATAAGGCTGAATCAGATAGCTGCTTAATTTCGACGATCATCGTGGCTGCCCAGAAGTCGGTGAATCCACATCAACCGACACGTTTGCTTATCTTATCACTTTCTTCAACGCTTCTGATCCAACCGCGGCAATGTTTCTCCAGCGTTTTCTGACGAAATATGAAGGACAAAAGATCAGCAGTAAAAATCCAAAGTCGACACGACCAGCGCGCAGTTGAGGGCTTACCGTTACAAAGAACAGCAGCGTGTTTTGTTTCAACCGTAGCTGGAGTGGAGAGAAAGAGAGAGAGAAACAAGGAGAGAAGGAGAAGGGAGAGGAAGACGGTGGGAGACGGAGGGAGGGACGAGAGGAGGGACGAGGGAGGGACGAGGGGAGGGACGAGGAGGACGAGAGGACGAGGGAGGGACGAGGGGAGGGACGAGGGAGGGACGAGGGGAGGGACGAGGGGGAGGGACGAGGGGAGGGACGAGGGAGGGACGAGGGGAAAGGGACGAGGAGAGGGACGAGGAGAGGGACGAGGAGAGGGACGAGGAGAGGGACGAGGAGAGGGACGAGGAGAGGGACGAGGAGAGGGACGAGGAGAGGGACGAGGAGAGGGACGAGGAGAGGGACGAGGAGAGGGACGAGGAGAGGGACGAGGAGAGGGACGAGGAGAGGGACGAGGAGAGGGACGAGGAGAGGGACGAGGAGAGGGACGAGGGAGGGAGAGAGAGAGGGACGAGGAGAGGGACGAAGAGGAGAGGGACGAGGAGAGGGACGAGGAGAGGGACGAGGAGAGGGACGAGGAGAGGGACGAGGAGAGGGACGAGGAGAGGGACGAGGAGAGGACGAGGAGGGACGAGGAGGACGAGAGAGGACGAGGAGAGGGACGAGGAGAGGACGAGGAGAGGACGAGGAGAGGGACGAGGAGAGGGACGAGGAGAGGGACAGGAGAGGACGAGGAGAGGGAAGAGGAGAGGGAAGAGGAGAGGGAGAGGGAGAGGGGACGAGGAGAGGGAAGAGGAGAGGGACGGGGAGAGGGACGGGGAGAGGGACGGGGAGAGGGACGGGGAGAGGGACGGGGAGAGGGACGGGGAGAGGGACGGGGAGAGGGACGGGGAGAGGGACGGGGAGAGGGGCGGGGAGAGGGAGAGAGGGGGACGGAGGTAGAGACTGTATGAGTAGTGTGAATAGGGAAAGGAGCATAGTTGTACGTTTTATATGTTAAATATTACTTATAATATAATAACTTGGTTAATTAAGTATTTTTAATAAAGTCTGGTGTCCGCACCCTACACTATTGAAACATGAATGTCAAATCAATGCTTGGGTTGTTAAAGTAATGCTTTACATTACCATCAGTTCTGCTTTTCTTCCTCTTCTTCGCGTTTCAATGCCAGTTTCATTCTTCCAGCAATCACGTTTAGAGCATCAACGCAGCGCAACAGCAACAACGAGCAACTACATCAAATTTTACTTATTCACTTATCAAGTATAGAGATTTAACACGTCTATTGACATGTGTGTTGATATTTAGAGCATGCCGTCACCTTCAGGCGACGATGTCATGTCTATTGTTAGTTTGAATTAACATTAGACATGTCAGCAAGATAAGTACATTCTTACGTCACACACTTATGTTGACATATTAAACAGCTCGTGAAATTCACTATGGATTTTGTGACAGATTCTTGTTCTACTCGTTGTTCGCGTGCACTTTCGACTCGTTGTTCGCGTGACCTACGAATAGTTCACTGTATGTATCTGATGTGCGCAATACCCTGAAGTGTGTTACGAGCTATGAACACAAGCAACACACCGGTGAGCAACTGATTCCCGCAAAAGGGATTCTGACAAGCCTGAAGATAGAAGCCAGAAAATCTGCACGTATATTGTGCATGCCAGAAAGGCGAGCGTGGGAACGGCGAGCGTGGGAACGGCGAGCGTGGGAACGGCGAGCGTGGGAACGGCGAGCGTGGGAACGGCGAGCGTGGGAACGGCCAGCGTGGGAACGGCGAGCGTGGGAACGGCGAGCGTGGGAACAGCGAGCCTTCCCATTTTGAGCGCTTACCCATGTTTTCTTTTCACAATCTACATTGTTTTACATCTGCGAAACCGCCCGCGGACGTCCGTTTGAGTGATAATCTATCCGTGAAATCAATAATAATAATATTAATAATAATAATAATAACAATAATAATAATAATAATAATAATAATAATAATAATAATAATAATAATAATAATAAAATAATAATAACAATAATAATAATAATAATAATAATAATAATAATAATAATAATAATAATAATAATAACAACAATAACAACAACAACAACACAGGAATACACAAGAAAAAGGTGTCAGACACAAAAACTTGCCACTTTTTTATGTATGTCGACGAGCTGAATACAAATCTGAAACCAGAATAGCGCCATCATATTTCAGGATTTTTTTAACTTGAGAAAAACCACCGCGAAATTCACAATCTACAATTTAACGGTAGTTTTTTGCAAATAAAAAAATAGAGGGTAGTTGGACAGTTCTAGCCTCACATTGGGATACAGCACGTGGACGTATATAGAGAAGCACGTGTCAAGTCTTTGGATTTGACAACTTGTTTTGTGTGCCTATATAATTTATTATCACAAATACGCTCGGTGACATTTAATCAACAGAGAAAGTGCAAATGTAGAAATTAAGAGGCAAAATACATAGTAACATTAAAAAAAGCAAGACAAATAAACGAAGAAAAATAAAATAAAAACACAAATAGACAACTATAGAAAAAATAAAAAGTAAAATTCAATACTACTCATATTACAAAAGATAAACAATATAAATATAACAAACAAACATCAATAAAATAGAAACACAAGCAGATGAGTACAAAATTGAGTTAATAAAATAAATTAAAAGTGCTCATTCCACCCAGTACTATCTCTTTACTTCACTTGACTTAAGTGCATTTGTCCTTAACCAGTAATTTATATATTAGAGGTAAGTATATGCATCGTACTTTGCCCGTATACACCGGGAGGGGTAGCTCAGTGCATCAACTGATGTCACTGCAGCGCCTCTGACCGGGAGGTCCTAGATTCGAGTCGTGACGGCGGCAGGATTTTCGACACTAGCTTGACAGCTAGGTCGAATTCAGTCGCTGTCCGGAGGTAAATTGTGTGGGAGAGTCCTGGTTAGGGGGAAACCCCGCCAGCCGACGGTAGGTCGGCGCCGGATCTCACCATCCAGCGGGGGAAGATCATCGACATCTCCCGAGGAAAAAAGCATGCACTACACTTACGGGACTAATGACCTAAGATGTTGACCCGCCCGGAATCACTAAGCAACCAACCATTTTTTTTATTTGGTTATTTAAGGTCGCATCAACCTCTAGGTCATTAGCGACCACTATTGGTGTTTAACGGTATGGTAACAATGAAGATGAAACGATATGAGGATGATAAGGGGTGAAAGGACGAACACAAATACTACGATGTCCGAGGCGGGACTGGAACCCGCGACCCTTCGGTCCGAGACACTACGACCACTACTGCCTTAGCGATCTCGGCCACCGGGCCGACAACCAAAAATTGTCCGCTCCCATCCTGGACGACACTGCACTTCACTGCTCATCACTGTACACTTGTGCTCTTAAGAACTCTCGAACGCTAACTCGCGCACCTCGGGGAAGGGTCTCCAGCGTCTCAGAAGGTAAATTGTTCCAGTCAACAAAGATGCTATTCACAAAGCTAATTTTCTTATACCTATTCTTTGTTTTCTGCATTTTATTTTGTGTGAATGGTCGTTCCTAATGAGTTTATACATATTCTCAAGTGTACGTGATCCGATGAGGGTGGCTACGCTGTAACAAGAAATGCGTGTTTGCAGTCGATGGGTTTTATACCGACCCTCTCGTTTATGTAATGTTTCGACATTTAACTACTACATTACATAGTTTTCTCTTAATAATTATTTATCACATTTTAACCTTTATAGACTCTGCTCTTCTTTTCCTTGTATTATTTTTTAGATAGTCACGTCGAAGTACGTTTACTGATTTCCTGTTGAAATATAGACGGTAGTGCACATAAAGCATTCTTCGAGTTGCGAACTACCACTTGCCTAATCGTGATTAGTCGAGGCGCTAGACAAATAGTCTCTACCTGTAATGTACCAAACAAATCGTCAAGCTTCGGGTAGGACGAGCACAGAACGATTCGTGCTCGGCAAGAAGCAAGAAATTCAACCTTAGTCAGGATTTGGCGAGCAGTCATCTGTTTCTCCGGGGACCTCATATGTCTAGTTATGGCATTGTCAACTGATGAATTGTTTTCTGGACCATATTTGTATTTTTAAATGCTCAAGATCATTTGGTTTTCTGAAAAAATGTATTTTTTACTGTAATGCAATTTATAAATTACGTAGCGATGAAATTGTCACGCAATTTTCTCCAGAACCTATTAAATTGGAGGCTACGATGACATAATTTCCGATAAATATTTCAGTTCAATAAATCATGAAAACGTGATGTATGGAGCTGTTGTACCATGGGAGTACTATTTCAGCTTTGAGGTATTGAAATTAGTTGCAGGTTTCACTGCATTTATATGTATAATCAAACGCTACCCGATATTTTCGTTTAAAAATTCAAATCGCAAACGCTTGCATTAAAAAAAGAAATATTTATAATAGTAAATTTTGTGTGCAAGTATTTCATTTCTCTGCACCTTTAATATCATCCATATGTAGAATCTTCCAGAAGATGGAAATATAAGTGACACCCCCCCCAAAAAAAAACGTTATCGTTTTCAGTTACTCCAGTATTAATGGTGAAATTAATATGTAAGCACACTTTTTTTTAAGTTTATCATAAATTCTCTTATAATTTCTATTGATACAATATTGAATTATAATTAATATGACGCTTCTGACTTTTCACATAGTATAACTTTCTGTGACGTTCCACGTAGTTATGAAACATTCAAGATGTGTTTGTGGACACAATACATCAAAGTTGCGAGCATTCGATAGAAAATTTACATTCATATTGCCGACAAATTTACATGCGGTTTTTGGCTTTCTTTTCAAAGTTTTACTTTAGTACATACCATTTAGCAAGATTTTATCACTACTTCGTTTCCAAATAATTGTATTGTTAATCATTTCTGTGAACTAGTATGTAGTTGGTGTTTGATGCAGTTTATTTTTGGAGTTCTATTCAACAGTAAATGATCTCTTAATATTACTCATATTATTTCTAGAAGTGATACCATTTTTCAACACATTAGTTGTGGAAAAAAGTAGTCCGCTACAAAGTGTATATAAAATAATTTTCTAGCATTCTTCGTAAACTCGGATCCAGTGTGTTGTTTACAGTTTTAAAGCGTTACATTCCTAGACCATGAAAAACTGGAACTGGGGTTACGCAGAAATTATTATACTGACTGTGTTGTAACAATGTATTTAATATACATGGCATATATGAAGTGAATAAATACATGAATGGTCGTAGATACAATCTCAGTCAATCGTGCTTCAAACGGATTACATTCAGGTTCCTGCGGGCAGTGGTGACATGTAGGTAGGCAACCCGCGGCACAAATGTGTGTAGCGCGTAGCATTCATGTGAGAGAGCAAACAGAATAATTGAACTAGCGCCATCTTGCCTCTGCGAGCGACATCACAACCGAGATTGAGATTATAGCGCATTACACATCACTCAATGATCTTCTTGAAAGGTAAACTGAATGCGCAAAAGTAATATAATCGTGTTATGCTAATATAATTGTGCTCACTTCACAATAATCACTTTTTTGGATTCAGGTATCTGTTTCATCATACGCTACAACAGAAGGCAAGGGAATGAATGATTTGAGAAATCGTTTATGTTGGAGAAAAGGATCAAAAGATTGGAGTGCGTAAACAAACGCACTCCAAACTTTTATTTTTTCAGACGAAGTACTTACTCTTATTGAAATCCAACTCATCGTAATGTATCGTTGCGTTAATACGTATATTTCCAGATATTTATGTATATTTTTTTCGACACCACGTTTTCTACACGTAATTTCTGTTTTCTAGTAACGATCATATTTCAATGCGCAATAACGATTGAATTCAATATGCGAAGTACTGCAATACCATGTTGTGAAACACTAAAAATTTATCATTGATTCTGGAAGAGAATTGTAATATGTATCATATGGATCTCCACCAAATCCTTCAGTTAAATACTATAATGAAGCATTTGTTTCGTAACTATGAAAAGTGAATTGCGAAACATAAGGTAAGACGTCAATCCAATTTTTTAAGATTTAAACAAGGTGAGGAAGTGAATTTGACTGATGAAAGCGTCTAGAAAACGTGAATCGTTCTTATCGAATCTCTACGAATATCCTCTAAATCGCCGATTATCGGCTTTACGGAACAAAAGATGTGACTTAGCTGACCTTTCTGCTCACAGCCGCTACAAAGACGTGGTGGAACGCTCTCGTGAAAACAACTGGCTTTGCTCACAAAGAGAAACGAGTTTGAGATTTTTCGCGTAACGAATGGAAAGAAACGGAGTACGTTGCTTCAGTCAGCAACAAATTTGCAGTCCCGCATTAAGCAGCGCCCTTAAACGAACGCCCGTTCCCGGAGTCGAGTTGAGACAATGATTATGGAATATTTTTGAAGTCATATTAGTGCTCTTTGATGTTCACAAGGGAGGCATCCGCCCGATAATTGACTTGACGGAGAGGCTAAAAGGCCAACTTTCTCGCAGCGTGCCGTGCTGAGTGCCGGAGAGCTCGCCAGGCGCTTTATTAGTTATATCCAACACAATGCGAGTGAACCCTCAAAGGGACCTACGGCCGGCCGGTGGGTGGGCACGGGGAAGAGGTCGGCCAGACGACCCCCTGCGCTCCGCACGGCCCGAGGGGACGGAAGATGGTGCGTACCTGTCTTCTGGTCGGAGACTCTCGCTGCGCTGGGGCCGAAGGTCAACGCGGGCCTTCGGGACACCAGCGGCGCGCCGCCTCGCCCATCCAGTGCGGCCGAGACACAATTGCGGACGTCGGCGCGACGAGCAGCGAGAACGGAAGCGGTGTAATGGCGGGGGGTGTAGTGCTTCCTGGTTTCCTCGGAGAGAGACGGAGAGATCCAGAGAGAAAGAGAGAGAGAGAGAGGGGGTAGAGAGAGAGACAGGGAATGCTTTGGTGAGCTGCGGTGGCGCCTGACGCGGCCTGCTCCCTCCAAGATGCAGCTGATGTCAAAGGCGTAGACTACGTAGTGGGAGGGTGAGGCGGGATTAGTCAAGCTTGAGGAAGTGACCGACTAGCACTAAGGGCGGGACTTGCGAACTCCGTTAGGGGTCGAGACTGTCAATGGTAGCAACTAAGATGAGGCATGGCGCAGTAGAAATTGTACCAGAGAAGATTGCTTTCCTGTGATTAGTGTTAATTATTGCACAAAATGAAGGGTTATCAGGAAAGGTGTTGATCATATACCTCGGCAGGGAATGTTTAACTTAGTGCTAATATTTTCTGTGCTTTGCTTGCATTTTATAAAAATACGTGCATAATTACATCGAATCAAAAACTGGCATTTACTTTTAAGTAAACTGGCATTCAATAATGCAAATCTTAAAGTATTATTTTTTAGTTTTCTATAACATCGATTGTATGAAAATAAATATAAAACTGACTTTAAAGATTTTCAGTAGGTTTACTAGGTTTAGATAAAACAAAGTAGAATATTTTTTCTCCTTTATATTTAATGAACATTCATTTTTAATTTGATATTTTTCACCAGAGGGAACGCATAACCCACAATAAAAGTACGTTTTTTATTCTAATTAAAATGAACCCCTGGCCACATTATTATTATTATTATTATTATTATTATTATTATTATTATTATTATCACTATCATCACAATTTAACTTGTTTCCACTCGTGCATCTCGGTTACCATGAACAAGAGATACACGTTCCAACTGTCATAATCAGCATTGGATCAACCATCAATGTTCAGAAACTTCCTCACGATGTTACATGTGTCTAGTATGACAATCTTCTGCATCTGGATGTATAACCCCTTCTTCAGTTGCAGTTCAGCTAGGGATTCATGTAGGAACTTAGGAATTTCACCAGTGGCGCCTAGAATTATTGGTACAATCGTCACCATTTCCACGTCGCTCCACATTTCCTTTATCTCATTTGCCAGAGGTTGATATTTTAGAATTTTTTCACTTCTTTTCTTTGGGATGTTGTGAGCTAGCGGGACTGCGACATCAATCAGATACACCTTTTTATTTTTCTTGTCATGCCACACAATGTCCGGTTTATTAGATGATACAGACCTATCTGTTATTATGGACCTGTTCCAGTACATTTTGTGATTATTTGTGTCAATGACTGGTTCGGGTGTGTACTTATAGTATTGTGTTCGGTTACCCGTCAGAAGGTTATTATTGTGGCATAGTTGCTGATAAACCACTTTACAAACGTCGTCATGTCGTTTTGTATATTCTGAGAGCTGCATCCACTGATAATGTGGTCTATATTTTCTCTATGTTCTCCACATAGCCGACATTTGTCATCACGAACGTTATTGTCTTTCAGGATAAATTTACGGTAGTTTTTAGTTGATACTACTTGGTCCTGAATAGCTACCATGAAACCCTCTGTTTCAGCAAAAAGTTCTCCCAAGCACAGCCATTTAATTGACGACTTACGGTCCGTTAATAACAATAGTTGTTATTATTATTATTATTAATATTAATATTATTATTATTATTATTAATATTAATATTATTATTATTAATATTATTATTGCGGAATAAACCAAACTGTGACTACCGAAAATATTCAGAAATGTTTCTGTCGACGTGTGGGTCGGCGCCGAAACTCATTTTAGTTGGAAAGTACCGCGTCACTTCTGTGATAAAAAAATTACGTTATTAACAAAATTAGTGACTAGTGCTTGGAAATTCAGGCGTTTATTTTACTAGATTTATTAGGCAAGATAAAGACATTTATTCTAGCTACAGTGGTGGTGAAAAAAGGCATATAAATAATGAAAAATCACATTTAAATAAATCGTAAAAAATGATTCACATTTTAATTATTATTCTATAATGTAAATAATAAATTTAGTGTGATTAAAATTGTTTTTACACTTTTTCACTAAAAACGTGTTTCCGGCCAAAATTCTTGTTGGCAAACTTGATATTTGTGTTTAGCAATCCAAGAAACATACAGGAACCAAACTTGAAAACTATACCTTATTTTCTCTTATTTGATTGGACTACTAGCACTTAACGTGTAAAATAACGATATTTTCTTTGTAATATCGATTCCACAAGTCCTTCCCGCAAGGCGGCTATGGAATATTTTATTTGCGACGCTGTCGGAATTAAATTTTTCGTTCTTTGCATATGTGTAATCGTCAGTTCGGAGACAGGTTTATCATAAAGAGAGAAGTGTTTACAAATGAGATCAGAAGGTGGTGTTTATTCGTCAGCGATGAAACCCTGTTAGCAACAATGAAAAGAATTTAAAATCTTGACTAATATCATCTTATTCATTTCGGTATTTAAGTCTCTCTGATTCCACAGAAAGGCAAAACACGAACATGACTTTGTATTGTTCATGCTTGTAGGTACATATACAGCTTGATCTAGATCAGTCTCAGGAGAAAACAAGAAAAATAATGACATAAAAGGCAGAAAAAAAGCAAAAATAGGAAAAATGCCTAAAATAGGCATTAAAAGCTAAAATGGACAAAAAAGCAAAGTGAAAATCGACTAAAAGAACTTCAGAAGCTCACTTAAGTAATGACTATTTTTTAAAGTCATAAAATCCTAACACTGTCAAAAAGGCATTTTGCCAGACCTCCGGACACTAACCTTAGCAGCCGACGTGCACGGAAACATCAATCAAAGATTATATAAATATTCTTTGGTACACAATTAGCCAGCTTTTTTGGTAGTAGGGCTCCTTAATCAATATGCTTGCTTTTTCTGGTTGTTAGATCTAAAGACTTGACTGACCACTGTCTTTTTTATTCCTTGAAGTACTACGTTGCCTTCGTCTATTTATTTTACTGGTTAGTGGTCGCTTTACTTCTTCATTCAGATAATTCGTCATCGTAATACGACCAGAGTAATTTTTTCGATCATCTTACTAATAAATAATTATCATGCAATTGTTATTAATCATTTCATCAAACGTTTGCCACTTTATTACAAATTAATTATTTAACATTTCATTATATCATTAACTTTATATAATAACTGTAACTTTATTGATAGTTAAATTACGTTTTACTTCTGGGCTTCTGAAAACAGTATTGGATTACACCAGAAAATATGAGATTGAAGATAAAATCAGTCACTTAAGGAGAAAGCGGGAAGATATGGAAGATATGTAAGCAATGGAGGGTCACGAGGTACAAGTTTGTTGATCCAAACTTCGACAATAATTATAGCCATTATAACAATGTAATTTTAGTGAAGAATTTTAATGAAAGAAATAAAAATACTTACACAAGAATCAGATAGAAAATGAGAAGAAATCATTAGACGCAGAGGATTCTGATACGTCTTGTGAAAGATAAAGCAAAAGAAATACCGTCCACTGCTACAGCAAAGACGTCAGCGAATGGCGTCCGGAGTCAGTGGCTTTAGAGATGAGAGCCGATTAAAGGGCAGGTGTGAGAAGATATGCGAGCTATGCGGGGGCAGCCAGCAGTAGGACAGCAGCCCCAGGCTGCAGGGCCCTCACGGTTCACCCGGGCAATCGATACTGTGCGATAACGTGAGCCGAGGGGGCCACTACGAGATACCAACGAGAGAGGATCAGGAGACTGAGTGCGGAGGATGCTGGAGGGGGGGCAAGTGTTGGGGCAGGGAAGAGAGAAGCCGGGATGGGAGGTTCAGGGATGGGAATGGAGTCGCGAGGAGGAGGGAGGAGGAGTTGGGAGGAGAAGTCAGAAGGAGAAGGGAAGTAGGAAGGAGAAGGAGCGGGAGGGGGGAGAGTCGGGAGGGAGAGTCGGGAGGGAGAGAGAATGTGGGCGGGGAAGGAGGGACCGGCGCTGCGACTGCGGATCCGGATCGCTGCGGGAATAGAGGCCCAGGCTGCAAAGGCAGTGGCGGGAGGTGGCAGCTGGGACAGCGGTGACGTCGGTGACGGTAGGAGAAAGGAAAGTGTGTTGGAAAGCGTACCCGGAAATGAGGGACGCCGCCCACGCTACATTGAGAGCGCAACTGCGCGCACAAAGAAAGTCTCGTCCTTTGTCGTCTGATGTGTAGGGGCCATAGAGCGCGATGGACGAGGCCATCCGCCGCCGGACCCCAAAATATCCATTAACAGTTCTAGAAATGCGTTCTGCAACGGGGCTTGAAAATAATTTGCGATGAAAGACGGGAAATGGAGTTTTAATCAGATTTTTTACTTCATATTTAATCTGTTTTTTAAATCAACGTCGACAATTTCAAGCTCAATTGATCAATACTGTTATTTTCTTTTCCACGGGGATTTAAAGAATCGATGACAATCTCGCTTCTCCTCTGGTTTATGGATGGTACGCGCCTTGACTATCGAGGTAACGCGTCTTCTCAAATTACGTGACGCGTTGTTTGAGATTCTTTCCGAAATACGTGCTCGTTCAAAAGAGAAGAGAAAAAGCGTGTATGTTTACAATTGTACACGTGTCTATTAAAGCAGGAGGCGTGGCGCAAAACCTTTCCTGCGGCCGAGTTGTATACTCGTTCCAAAAACGTCCTGGCGGTTGGGGTGTAAATGCCTGGGAATTAATAGTAGAATGTAGATGACAGCTGCGAGCAGCGTTCTTTCTCTGTAAGCGCTATCATGCAGATGCGAGCGAGTTTATTGCTTGTATTCGCAATGACAAAGGCCATACTCACACAGAGGTAATCCACGTTTACGTAACACACCGCTTAACGATCTCGGTAATTGTAGTTCCCTCAGCCGGTGGAACGCACGTTTCTTTTTCGAAGCCGGTCGCGGATTTTCGTGTGATCCCACTATTCGCTCAGTAACTTTGATTTGAAGATAAGAGCTCCTTCTGCGACGAGATATGAATATTTTAATTTCTTTGAACGCTAATATTGCTTCAAGGATCATCTGTTAGAATATTTCGTTTCCATATGGATTACTAATCAATTAAAACCACCCAAATGACACACTTGCGCCTATATCCGAAGGATCATCGCTATGGGAATGTATTATATTATATAACGTGCCATTAAAACATAACAGTGCTGTTTCATCATTCGTAATTCCATTTTTTTTTATTACATTATATTTATGACGTAACTTTATTGCTGTTTATTTTCCAAGCTGCTCTCATATTGATTTTAGAACATCAATTTAGTTAACTAATTATTTTTGGGATTTTGAGGAAATACTACACCGTTTCTTTGTATCCTTCTATTTTATGAGTGAAACTGTCTAGTTCACTGGTACGAGAACGTACAAAATTATTTGTTTTAAATATGATACGTATCTGAAGAAGACGAAGGTACGTGGTTAGTAGTGGTAGTGGTAGTAGTAGTAGAAGTAGTAGTACTAATAGTAATAACAGAAAAATATGTGTATAATAGTATTTATTATTTAATACTGATAGTACACTTCTGATCACATCATTATCGACTAGTATCGTTAAGATACTTAATAGCCCAAAGTAAATTACAATATAATTAAATTTCAAATTTTGTGACAATATACGTGTATTTTAGTTATGTCATCATTTTATGTTAAAGTTAAAATATTTTCATTTCTTGAGATATGGTAAGGGTACATATATTTTTCACATTTTTTATACTTTAGGTCTTTCCGCGAGTGACGCAGATGGAAAGATTATTTTAAAGAACCAGTTTGATAGTCATTGTTCTTTAAACTGAACAACCGTTATCTACATCGATCAATACTGAAATAAGAATGCATCATGTTTATGGACTTAATGTAACGTCGGAGTTTCTACGAAGCTATTATGCGTGACTACTGTGTCGAATTTGTTTAATAAACATCTGAAAAATGTTGAAGGATGAAACTAACACTAAGGTTTCAGAAAACGTCTACTAACAAAAGTCCTAAATGATGAAACAGTAATTGACACCCTAAACAAACCTAGAGAGAAAACCTACTCTGAGGTTAATCGTTGCCCTCTTCCCCGCTATTGATATGCGGAAGTTATGTTCAGTAAAATCTGTCCTAAAATTGAATGCCTGATGTAAGGTGAATCGTAATTCATCTTCATTTTTATCGACCAAACATGATTTTCTCTTTACTACATGAAAAATCTAAAATTTACCTGAAGAGTTTTACGCTATACTATATACTAAGGGAGGCTTCTAACGGTTTTTAATCGGTATCCTATAAAAAGCATATTGTTTTTTTGAACTAAGAAACTTGGTACATCAGCTCTATCATTTCTCTTTTCATTATTTGTAGGGCTCTAATAACAAAGAAAAGTATCATAAAAATAACACTGTTTAAAACATAATCCCAAAATTCTCTCCGACACAATTTTTAAGAGTGATTCATTATATTTCAAAGTTAACAGTTTTAAAAGAACAAATGAAATATTAATATAATTAAAGCAAAATACGAACGTCACAGAAAGCAACCACAATACAAAAATGAGTCGTTAAACTATTCAACGTCTACTTGGAACGCAAGAATAGAGAGTGACGGCCGGACGTATGAGCATGAACAGACCGAATGAGTAGATTTCCGAGCCAACCAACTAGAGACTTGAGGCATTCATAAATTACGTTCGCTGCAAGAAACACGAGTTCGTGCTAGCAGCCATTCATTCCCGGGACTATCTCGTTTTCCAGCGCTGCACTAAACGTTCTTTGCTGCGAGCGCGAGTTGTGGCGCGACGTGAATCAAGAGACGAAGCGGGCCTCGATTCGCAGGAGCGGAGAAGACTCCGGTCGATACTGGGCTTCGCTTTAACAGTCACATGGGGCCCAATGACCACATGGATCACCAATAGTACTGGCCAGTCACAAACCCCAACGTAGTTTTTACTTCCTCGCAACGGAGTAGAGAGAAAGTTATGTAATGCTGCGCGAAAAAAATGCTAAATTTTCGGCAGAAAAACTCTTATTGCCGGGCAATGGTAACAAAAAAGTGGATAAATCCAGCTGCTAAATTTAGAAAAAAATCCTATAACACGTGGTGTGATCAGAATCCATGTTTTGTGGGTCCTTGATAGAAAAATCCATTGACGGCAAAACGTCTGTCCGTCCGTCTGTCTGTCTGTCTGTCTGTATGTCCTGTCTGTCCTGTCTGTCCTGTCTGTCCTGTCTGTCCGGTCTGTCCGGTCTGTCCGGTCTGTCCGGTCTGTCCTGTCTGTCCTGTCTGTCCTGTCTGTCCTGTCTGTCCTGTCTGTCCTGTCTGTCCTGTCTGTCCTGTCTGTCCTGTCTGTCGTGTCTGTCGTTTTTGTTCTGTTTGTCCTGTCTGTCCTGTCTGTCCTGTCTGTCCTGTCTGTCCTGTCTGTCCTGTCTGTCCTGTCTGTCCTGTCTGTCCTGTCTGTCCTGTCTGTCCTGTCTGTCCTGTCTGTCCTGTCTGTCCTGTCTGTCCTGTCTGTCCTGTCTGTCCTGTCTGTCCTGTCTGTGCTGAACGCTAGCAGCTAAATCGTGTAGCTGATTTTTTCCAAAATAGTTATTCCCCAATCGATCTGGCTGATGTCGTGTCTCCTTGAATATAAAACATATTTTAATTTTGGAGGATAATTTACATAAAGTCCCTGCGGCATTTTTCAAATTTTCAAAAACATTACTCCATCGTTTTTATAACATTTTTATGGATATTAGAAAAGACGTTTTAAAATGGCGCAGATCTCATGTTCATTGGAAACCTTGATTTTTTGAAAATTGCAAAAGTTTAAGATTTTTTTGGCGTTACCTACAACTAAAATATTGAAGATAGGATTTTTTCCTTAATGAAATTCGTTCCTAAAAAATAGATTTTGAAATAATGTCATGTACAATTTTTCAAAAATTAGAGTATTTTTTTGTGTAATTTTGCGTGAAAATGCGGGCGAGAAAGCACGTGCGGTTTTTGCATTCCGTTTTCTCTGTATTTGCTGAGGTAAGGAATTATTGATTCATTGTTGACGAAATGTATTAGAATTTATTTACCCTAAGTGATTGCGTTTAACGATTATCGGATGTTTACAAAGTATTATCTACCACCATGCATAATTACGAATGATCTACCATGCATAACTATAAAAAAGTTGCAACCTTACTTTAAAATCTGTCGATCTAGAGAACAGTCGTACATTCAGAGAAACAAACAATATTGAACTATGATTTCCAAAATAAAAATTTGCTACACCCACCCACCCTACACCCACCACTTCAGTTTAGGTGGGTCAGAGAATCAACTGATGTCACTGCAGTGCCTTTGACCGGGAGGTCCTAGTGTTTGAGTCCCGATGATGTAAACATTTGCGGCACTTGCAAGATAGCTAGGATGATTTCAGCCGCTGTCTTGAAGAGAATTGTAGAGGCCGGCTGTACTGATCGCTAGTTTTCCGTTGTTTCACCGATCAACACCAGACGAATGCCGGAGAAGTACCCCAACAAACGGACCGCGCGCGATCTCTGTTACTTCTTCCTTGCACCTTTTCTACTCTTTCACTCACAGACTTTCCATTACATGCACTACACTACCATACAGGTTATGAGACCGATTGGGAACTTGGAGGTCGTCCCGTTCGGGGAGGCCCCGCTAATGGCAGATGCCTCGATTGGGAAGACCCCTCATTCCCACGAGGCGCCAACACTCGACATCCAGCGAGGGATGAACACCGCCACATCTCATGATAAAAGATGCTCTACACTTACGCGACCAATGACGACAGAGTTGAAGTGGCAAGAATCGCGAAATAATCAATGAGAAAATCTGCTTTCATCCCTCTCTGCCACTTAACAAAGTATCCTTGCCGTCATTTCTCATTTCTAATAATAATAATAATAATAATAAAATTAATAATGATAATAATAATAATGATAATAATAATGATAATAATGATAATAATAATAATAATAATAATAATAATAATAATATATAATAATAATAATAATAATAATAATAATAATAATAATAATAATAATAGTAGTAGTAGAGTGGTAGTAGTAGTAGTAGTAGTAGTAGTAGTAGTAGTAGTAGTAGTAGTAGTAGTAGTAGTAGTAGTAGTAATAGTAGTAGTAGTAGTAGTAGTAGTAGTAGTAGTGACTATATCTCGAGGCTCGGTTCATCAGACCCGGTCTTCCGCATAATTTATAGATAAAAATGGAAACGGTATTCAGAGATATATTTAGTAAATAAAATAAAATACAACTAAAAGACGTCTTGCCGCTCGGCTCACAAAAACAAAAAGAAAAGAACGTCCCGTAATTTTTGCCTTAAGCGGCCGGGAAAATCTGGGGAAAACAAAGGAAGAGTGCATGCTCTTCAACATTGGCAACTTTGAGCAATATCTAGTATTTTTTTCGATAAATCTGAATAATGATGGTAATATTCTGACAGGTCGATAATAACAAGGATTTAGCAATTTTAAACATTTCGGGAGAGGGCGTATGTAAGCTAGTAGAGTTGGGGAAAATATTCTGTTGTTAAAGAAAAGTTCATTATGCGTGTAAGTACCAGAAGAGCGTTTTTTAAATCAAATTTTAATTGCTTAGCTGTTATATTATCAGAGCCTTTTTAGTTTTATTTCAGTGCCTTTACTAATTTTTCGATTTCTTAGCAGTCAACATTGTAGAAATTAAAACTATCGTCACAGCGAGGTGCAAGGGGTTTTTCAGAAAGTGTAGTGACTTTTCTTTAATAATAGGGGCTATTGGATGTGTAGCGGAAGTAAAATAATCACTTAGTCATCTAAGGCAATTCCTAATGAAATGTCATTTGACTTTCTTTTGCAAATTCGTAAGTTTTGCAACGTTTTCCATACCCCTTCGTACTGACATTTGTTTGCAAAAGATTATGATAACGAATCGTAGCGTTTCTGACTTTGTTTTTCAAAAATTATAAGTTTTTTGAACTCATTTTCATTTTCATTGGTTTTTGTAGTCTTAAAACAGCTATAGGCGGAATTTCTATCTTTCATATGATTTTTAACTCATTTGTAAGCCATGGAGCAGCAGGCTGCATGACACGATAAGTTTTCCATGGAGCGTGCTTGTTAAAAATGTTTGTTATCATTCCATTAAACACATTTACTTCCGAGTCCAATGAGTATGCGAGGGCGTTTAAGTCGATGGCACACTCTGATCCACTCGGTCGCTTCTCTGTTTGGCATCGACTCTGCCTCCGACTACTTTCTCTTTCTAGCCTCACTGTTTCTCACCGCGTCCTGTGCTTGCCCGGTCTGATCCTGGTCGCTAGGTCCGTTTACTTCGCTCCTCACCGTGTTTTGAGACAGAATCCTCCCCGGGCTCGAAACCCTGCATCCACACCCCTGCTGGCTCTTCCACACCCCACTCCTACCCGTCTCCACATCCAGCGCTCTGTATCTCTCCAGTTCGTGGGCCGCAGCTGTCCATTACACGGCCGCAACATCAATCCTTTGTTACGTCTCGCTTTGCGTTTCTTGCTGCCCTTTACTTTTTTACTCACTCCTTGCCGCCTCCTGTCTTATTTTACAGCTACCTTTTTTATATATTGCCTTTTGTAGACAGAGCACTGGCTCTCCGTCTAGTACCCCCATTTATTACAAAACTCTCCGTCATGCCATTTTGTAGCTACGCACTTTGTCATTTCAGTTTCCGTTAATTTGTCCTTTTCATCTGTTCCTTCGTCAATTTTTAATGAACATCTTATTTTCATTTTTCTGATTTTTATTACATATTTTACGTCTTATTTTTTAATATTCGTTGTCATTTCAGAGTAAGTTCGTCTGTAGCCAAACACTGTGCTCATTATCATTCTTTTATGTCCAGGTTTAAATGTCGGCAACTTCTTGCTCTATTATATGATATCGGCGCCCAAAACATATAATTAACTATATTCAGATACTGCTGTTCTTGGTTTTATTTTTCATTCTTTCATTAGAGTTACGCGTGCAATCTGTGTAGTTTCTTCGTTTGCTCATTAACTTTTTTCTCATTCAGTATTCAATTCTGTGCCTGAGTTAGTCTACGTAATTGTTTTGCATGTATTTCATTTCCCTTGCCCTTCTGATCTTCTTTCGCTTCCCGTCGCGATTTCCAACTCCTCATCCCCTTCAAAATACCAGCTTTTCTCCCGCTTTCTCATTTCCTCTCCTCGGAAAGCTTACCTCATCACGGCGAGTATCTCCCTCCCTTCTCCACTCCCATCTCGTCTGTAGCGGATGCAGGCCGTCGCCCACCCAGCCGCCCACCACGCAGGCAGTGCGCCTGCACGCGCTGCCGCCCTCTCCCTGCTCTCCCGAACTTCCCACAACTCCACTCTTCTCCCACCCCTCCCGCTCGCCCCGCTCGCCCCCGCTCGCCCCGCTCGCCCCCGCTCGCCCCGCTCGCCCCGCTCGCCCCTGCTCGCCCCGCTCGCCCCCGCTCGCCCCGCTCGCCCCCGCTCGCCCCCGCTCGCCCCGCTCGCCCCGCTCGCCCCTGCTCGCCCCCGCTCGCCCCGCTCGCCCCCCGCTCGCCCCGCTCGCCCCGCTCGCCCCGCTCGCCCCCGCTCGCCCCCGCTCGCCCCCGCGCGCCTTCCCCACTCATTGACCGCCCAGCCATCTTTCCCCACCCGCCGGCCGGCCGTCTCCACCCGCTCGCTTGCCCATTCTATTGCCCAACTCTTGCCCGCCAGTCCCTCTTGCCTCATTCCCGACGCCTTGCCTTCCATACCGCCCTGCCATGTCTCTGCCAAGCCGTCGTGCCCATCTCGCATCCCCTCGTACAACCTTCCCTATTACCCTCGCAACCACTCTCCCTACCTGCCGCTACTTTTCCGACCCAGTATCCCAGTATCCTTCCAGTTCCCGTCTGCCAAACTCCGTCCACCGCCAGCCACCAGTACCACCATCCGCTACCCTCCCACGCTCCCACTTCCCCTGCCCGCCCGCCCACTTCTCGCCGCCCGCCGCGCGCCGTCGCTACGCGGTGCCGCGCCGCGGCAACGGCGTGGAAACAAATGAGGCGCACCCGAGAGGCCTGACGCCCGGCGCGGCTCGCGGCTCCCGGCCCAGCGCACCCAGCGTGATCCGCGCGCCGTTCTGGTCCGCGGGCGGACAGTGGGACGGTGCACGATACAATTCGGGTCAAAAAACTTCGACACTTATTTTAAGTCAAAGAAGTCTATGCGATACTCGAAGGGTAAACGATTATTACATAAGCTACAGAGTTTTAAGTTATATTATTGAGAAACATGTCATTAGTTAACATTGTTTTTTTATTATCCACAACAAACCAAACGAGGTGGTTCAGTGACAACAGTTGCATTTGCAGCGTCGTTGACTGGGTGGTCGTATGGTTCAAGTCCCGACGTTGCTGGATTTTCGACTCTATCCTTATAGCAAGATTGAATTTAGGCACAGTCTGTGGAAGACGTCTAGCGGCCGGTCTTATTACCAGTTTTCCGTGGTTTCTTCTATTAATACAAGGCGCGTGGTGGAGCAGTACCATATGGGTCCTGCGCGATCTTCCCTTTCTCATCCGCTCTCCCATTACACACACACATACACTACATTCTACATATATCAGGGAACCACCGGCAAATGCGACTCAGTGCATCAGCCGATGTCTCTGAAGTGCTTCTGATTGGGAGGTCCTCGGTCCGAGTCCCGACTGTGTGAAGATTCTCGACACTAGCTTGTTAGTTAGATCAAATTCTCGCTGTCTGGAGATGAACTCTAGAGGCCGGCTGCTCTGATCGGTAGTTTTCCGTGGTTTCTCCGATCAACACAAGGTGAATGCCGGAGCAGTACCCTAACAAACGGACCACAGACCGCGCGTGATCTTTCCTTCCTCTCCCTTCTCATTTCCTCACCCTCTTACATGCACTACACTGCCATACATGCCGGGAGACTGGTTGGGAGCTTAGAGCTTGCCCCGGCTGCGGCGGTGCTCCGCTGGTGGGAGATACCTGGTGGAGGGGAAACCCCGCTAGCTGACGGCAAGTCGCCATCCAGCGAGGGAATATCACCGCCAAGTCCCGATGAAAAAGCATGCACTACACTTACGGGAATAATGACCTCAGTAGTTGACGTGTCCGGAATCACTACCAACCAACAACCATTCGAGGGGAGCCAGTCGAGAGGGAAGAGTTTATCTCAGCTGGAGCGGTGCTTCATGGGGAGGCGACCCTTGGAAGAAAGAAACTTTCAAGCTGACATGTATTCGTAGGTTGGCACCGGATCTCTGTGGGGGAAGATCACTACTACTTCTCAGCTATAACATACTACACCACCGGGATTAACGATAAAAAAGTTGACGTGTCCGGAATAAGAAAACCTCACTCTTTCACTAGTTCTATTAAGGTTTTAATAAAGTTAGGTTAATACAATCCAGCGGGTGGGTCATATTATGAAATTACACTACAATCTTCTGAAAAGTTCTTCACCATATAACTAACATCCAAGAGCCAAATATTGAGCTGTCTGTGCCGCCCTGTTCATACTTTCTTACAAACTAGAAACAATCGAATGAATCCGCCTAATCAGACATTGGTCCTTTCTATAATACACGTTTTTAAATAAATACTTCAACAATGAAAAAGTATTATTTTTTATAAAAACTATGCTAATTCATCATTTAAAACAAAATACATATTTTCAGGGGAATTTTAAACATGCATTTTGTTTTCAATTTTCTTATTAATTTACATACCAAGTCAGTTTACTTTCTGAGAATTATTTTTGGAGAGCGATGTACTACCTGACTTGGGATAAATCTTTGTTCTATGATCACAGTTCGTATTTCTTCTACAGGGAAACTCCTCCCGAAGCGAGAAACCCAATATCGAAAATATTTAGGTGTTAAAAAACTTTCCTTGAATAATACATTTCGCACGTTGGTATTTAATATTAATAAGTGCAAGAATGCCATTACTCTTTACGGTATATTAAAGTTTCAAAGAAAAATTGCATCCCGGGAACATATTTTCGATGAACTCACAACAGTAATCATTCCTTTCGCCAGGCGGCATAATGAAGTAAAGAATAGAAAATACACTGAAATTTTAGCTATTTGTTACGGAAATGTGGTTACTGAATAAAAAATATTTTCTCTTTATATTCATCACATATACTAACACACAGTTAATTTACGTACAATCTCTTTACCTGATATTCTTAAAGATTTTAAAGTAATAATTTTAAAGATTTTCAGCCAATGAGGACTAGAGCTTATTCCTCCCTATGAGTTATACTTTTCTTAAAAATTAGGAACAACAAATAAAACATAAAAATGATGAAGATAATAATATATAGTTATCCTGGAACACGACATGTATTTAACAAGGCGTGTTCCGTCTTGAATTCCTAAAAAATGTACTATATTTATTTGAAATGTATTTCGGATATAAATGATTTACTTTATTTTTGAGTCATTCCTCAACTCTCATGCGGGTAGTTTCTCTGAATTCTAAGCCCAGCCAAGGACCTACGAACCTCAGAGATACTTAACCAGGATGTGAACATTGACTAAGAATGTGGTCTTTTGCCGTCGGTATTGCAGACCAGCTTCATGGCCTAGGTTGCTCAGATACTTCCTCAGGTATCTGGATATAGCTCCTATAGCCCCAGCTACTACTCGGACGATTGGGATCCTGCCTTTCTAGAATGTTTCAAGCTCTATCTGAGTTTCACGATATTTCATCGCATTTTCGATCTCCTTCAGAAACATTCTGGAATCTACTAGGATGGCCATGCCCTTTATTCAGAACTGCTTTTCTTCAACGACGGTAAGATCTCCCATTCTATGTTCAAACTCTTTGTTTGTATCTTGAATTCCCAGACTTTTTTATTGGATTTTCAACCACATTTGGATTTTATTGGATTTGCAAGCCATATTTTTTGCGCTGATACTAATGTATGCACTCTGTAATGAAGTTGTTTGAAATAAAATATATTATTATTATTATTATTATTGTTGTTGTTGTTGTTGTTGTTGTGTTTAATACATGAATGTAGTATCTATACACACAAGAATATCATGGAACTGTTACATATCGACGTATTAAACAAATTCAAAGTGACCGTGATGTATACATATATCTTTGACCCCGGTGAATAAGCTGATAAGTAAAAAAAAATTACAGAGGAGCAAAAAACGACTTAAAACTAATGCTATAAGTAAGGCATTATTGATATTCAAGCAAAACCTATTCGAAAATAGTTTTGCTTCAATATCACCTTCTTTGAATATCATTAATCCCTGAATTGATTCATTTAAACGTTATATTTGCTCTCCTGTAAAATTAAGTGTTTAGGATCAAAGATATATTTCTGAGCCAACTTATACCTATATATAAATATTTCTGAGTCACTTTACTCTTTTGCCCGGAGAACGCGATGATCGGCACATTGCAAGACGGCGGGCGCGAGGAGGCTGTTTGCAGACGCCTGAGGGAGTTCTTGCTGCTTCCAACGACGACTTTGTGCTGGAAATAACTCTTTTAGCGACGTATCGCGGGTGAGTAAGCGTTCCGGGAAGTAGGCGGCGATGAAAGCTCACCCGCCTCCCCGCACGCGGAAACCGCAGTATGACGGAATTTCCAGAAAATGATTCCGCCACCCTCGCTCTGTTAAGTTCGCGTTGCTGGCCTAATTTAATAGATGTTGCGTTCTTTCTCTTAAAGCACGCGAGTTTAACGTTGTTGGCGAAATTAGGAAACACTAAGGCGGGGTACAAATGTGTCGTAACTCTAAAAAGACAAACGCAAATTCTTTAGCATGCAAGACGGAGGGAGAATAATAGCCCGCGGATTTTATTTTTAAATGTGGAAGTTACAGAAGCGGCGACTAAATATTACAGAAGCGGCGAAATCGTTTGATATTCATTTCAAGTTAATAAACGTGTATAAGTTTTATAACATTTTTGTTAACAAATATTTAAAATTTTAACCGGTTCTGGGCATCAACTGATGCCTTGCGGTACCTCTGATCGCGAAGTCCTAAGATTTGATTTCCGACGGCGGAAGATTTTCGACAATTCACTATACAGATAGGTTGAATTAGGTCTCTGCCTGGAGGAGAATTCTAACGGCCAGCTGCTCTGATCGGTAATTTTCCGTGTTTTTTTTTCGATCAACACCAGGCGAATGTCAGAGAAGTACCCTAAAAAATGGGCCAGGGACCGTGCAATCTTTTCTTCCTCTTCCTCGTTTACCCTCTTACGTACACATACACACATGCACTATACTACCACACATGTCGGGAGCTTAGAGGATGACCGAGCTGGGGTGCCGGCCCACAGGTGAGAGATGTCTTGTTGGGGAAAATTCCGCGAGTCGGCGTATACGTCGGCACCGTACCTCACCATCCAGAGCGAGAAGATCATAGCCACTTCTCATGATAAAAACATGCACTATACTTACTACTGATGGTCAGTATATGACAATGGAAACATGAAATATTCATTCATTAAATCAAATTGTCGCATTACATGTTACAGTTATACATTAATCTATTCTGTCTTCTTGAAAGCAAATAGGTAATTCCTGCTAGCAGTCTACGATCTCCCTTTCGTAACTTTCTTTACCGATTATTTTAGTTTGCTAGCATCCTTCCACTATTGTAACAGAATCCAAAGCCTTCAAACTCTGAACCACCTTCAACTTCACCTTGTTTTTCACCTTCACCTTCAACCTCTGAACCACAGAATACTCCTAGTTAATAAACCCTTCACAATCTCAAGCAAGCCTTTTCATACCAAATTTCTCCCCCCTGTAGGCACCCATTTTCTATGAACCTCACGTAAAATACATTGGTATTTTTCCAACGATTTCTACGACCCTATCGCATTGAACTAACATCCACAGAAGGAAATAGAATAACCAATGCTCACTACCCACTCCCTCACACCCACGAAAAAAACGTATCTTCGATACATTTATCCTTCCAATCTTCACATACGTTATTTGGGGAAGATGTCATGGCAATTACTTTTTTTCTAAGACAATATTATCGGAACACACAATTTTTAATTTCGCGCATGAAAAAAATTCTGAACTAATATGTGTTCACAATAACTGATGGCTCTGTGAATGTCTCTATTAGCACAGAGAACAATGTGAAATCAATTGTCTGACTGCCGCCATGCCAAATGAATGAAACGCGTTTCAAACAGCGCTCATACACCAAGATAGCCGCTACCCTTGCAATAAATACCCGATAATGTCGCAGGGAATTGGTGGAACATTTTGAAAATAATACCCTTCCATACGAGACAGTCGCGAGATGAGCAGGGGAGTTTCTGCGAGGACGAATAACAAACAGTGATCAGCAACGCAAGTGACGACGTGTGTGTGTGTGTGTGTGTGTGCGTGCGTGTGTGCGCGCGCACGTGCGAACCGATGTGGCACGTGCGATAATTGAGCATCTGCCTAATCGTTTTTTTTAAGGGTTGTAATGCTTTTAAAATGTTTTGAACTCGCGTATGCTAAAATGTGTTTGGAACATGAAACCAGTACTTTCATTTCAAATAATTTAATAAATTTGAGAATATAATTTTGATGTGTCGTTCAATATTCAGGCATTTCGTTCATACATTGTCCTTTTATGGTCATACTTCACATTTCCCTCCAGTGCTCGCATTCTCTCAAAAAATAGATGCCATAGACCCAACCTTCGTACAACAATTCCTCCTGAACCTCAATATACCAACGTAGTCTTAACTAAACAGCCAAATTTGAAAACCGTATCATCTCCTTCATTCTCTGACCATCACTTATAATTTTGCGAATAACTATAACCAATATAAGAACTTTCCATAACATCACACATTCTCACTCTCATGTCCTTGATTTGACAACTATCGAAATTCGAAACTTCACCAACAAACCAACCGCCAGAAAGCTTATTCTTTCTTCCGCTACCCTCATTCACGCACCAGAGTACATCGGGAATAAACATCCCGTCACGTTCTGTAATTTCCACTACATGTTAGCCTGAGGGCAGACATCAACCACAAATTACGGAATCCACTGATAGATGTGATTTAACTAAAATGACAAAACCCGAAATGCATCCCAAAGCATAAACTCGCAATATATCAGATATCCTTTCTATCCAATAACCTGTCCTATCCACTCACTATTCATAACCGTTTCATCAAAATAATCCCTATCATTCACCTAAACTTGCGACACCTGTCTTGTACTGGAAAGAGGAATATCAGTAGCGGAAGAAAACAACACAAACAAATGATACCAAAATGAAGATTCTCCCAGCTTGAACAGACACTTCGATAACTTACAAATGCAATAATGTATACAAATTGATGGAAATGTCTATATTAACGGCGTGAGAGATATTTCAAAAAAATACATTTGTGTAATTTTTGAAGAAAAAATAGAGCAATATGGAGATTATGTCATCGTGTAGGATTTGTTTGGCACTAACCCTACCAAAAAATTTAGCTCTTTTGTAGAATATTCTTGTTATTTTTTTAAAATTGCATTGTTGCACGAAAACTACTAAAATTGTCAAAAAGATCTACATGATGGTTCTGAAAAACTATTTACAGACAACAAATTTCATTTGAAAGAAAAACTTGTCTTCAATTTTGTCGTTGTTGGAAAACCCCGAGAAAATTCAAAATTTGAACGTTTTGAACATTCAGAGTTAACCCCGAAAACTCAACCTAAGCCACCTTTATAAGTGTAGTTTACTCCATTCTTACAAGAAATTTAAACAGAAAATGTGGAGCAGTTTTTAAAAAAATTGGAAATGTCCGAGGGGCTTCATGTAAAGGACCCCCCAAGTTTAAAAAAATGTTTTTTCAATATTTCAAAGCTGCAACGCTTCAGGGATTCTTAAATTTGCAAATGATCGTACAGATGGTTTAGGCGCTAATAGTGTTCAGACAGACTGACGGATTTAGAAAAAAAAACGCTTTTCGGTATCGGGTCCCCAAAACGTATTTTTCAAACGTACGCAAAATTGATTGTAAAATCTATATTAGAAAAACAACCAACCATACAAACAAACAAGCTAGTAATGCGTATCGGATCAAATAAAGATTTGAACTTCTCATCTCACCTGTAATATTGCTCATCATCTTACCCACTTCGCCATTTGGTTTGAAATGTGTTTATCAGTATCCTGATTTTAGCAAAATATATTCATATAACTGATTTTCCACTTTTTAAGTTGTATTTTGAAAATATTTTAGGGGGAGTTAAAATAGCTTACCATAGACGCAAAATTTCGTTAACTCTTTGGCTTTTTGAATATTATAAATTTCACTTTTCAAATCGCTTTCATTGGTCACGGCCCAAGAGTGATGTGAAATGGAATATTTTATGGGACGTTTGTTGTCCGCCGTCAGAGGTTTCTCACGGCAGAAGCTGGGTTTGCTACTTTTGAGTATGTTAGAGAAATTCAGAGTTCATCGTGCACTCTTTGTAATGTTACCCCCCCTTTGTATATTCAAGAATATACTACTTGAACCTAAAATACTACTACTCCCAAGGATACATGTATATTTTCAGTGCAGTTGACTAACAATATCAATGAGTGATCACGCTAATTCATTGCACGAAGTCAGCCGCGCATACTGTATTGATTATTCGAAATTTCATTTCCCTGAACGGAAATTACGAGGGAGGCAGTTTCGAACTGATAACACAGGAGTAAGAAACTTACTGCAGACACAAAAATGTCTCTAGTGTATTGTATATTTTCTGAAATATTTACTTATCTGAGCAAACGAAATAATTACATAGACATTAATTTTTAAACGTTTGCTTTCATATTATGACACTACAACACTATTATTATTTTTATTTGTGATTCGGTTTCTTTCTAATAATGGTCAATGACCTCCAACTCGATCAGGTTTTACGTCCTGTTTTCCTGATCGCTTGAGCAAATGCTGTGATTCCTTCACGAAGGACAGGATGAAAGATAAGAATCCAAATTAACAGCTGATTTGTCTTAAAAAGTTGATTTTATTACATTGGAACAAATATTTTGCTAATAGTTCTTCCCAAAAAACGCTCATTTTTTTCTGTATTGAGAAATCAATTTCTATATGTTTTACGGTAGGGATCCGAAAATTTAGAAAACGTGCACAAAATACACTTTTCCCCGTAACATGCCACACACATTTTTGAACAGTTTTTGACGTAAAATTAAATAAATGAAATATCGAATAAAGAATACGGATATGTTCAGTGAACTACGTGTTTCTCTTCTAAAAATTAGCTATGATATATTTTTTTAATTGTAACAATTTATATCGTATTCCTTATATCAATTTATATGTGAGAATATTTATTACTGAATAATAATTTGCTTGACCTTAGTAATTTCTAGTCATAGAATAGCACTAAAACGCATTTTTTAATTAATATATCATTTTTATTTTAAATTTAGAGAACGTAATTCCTTCAATGAGGGATTTCGTATGATTTTCGTCGACATGATCGAAATTCTTTTGACAATTATTTGAAAATTTAAGTGAGTGATGGTCGTACTTCTTAGAGCTCTTATCCACCATGAAGAGAGCAATTTTAGTACAATCCTTCTAATAATTCTCTTACGTTTATTATTTTCTATTGAAAATGAAATTAATAAATCAGAATAGTTTCGCGCTAGCCTTTAAATTTAATCGTCACTGGGATGTTTAATGTTGACAAATACAGGCGTGAGGCAATTGATCCGCTTTAGATTCTCGGTACAGTGCACCGTTTTCCGAGTTGTCATTTAATTTTACTTTATTGTGCACATCTGAATCGTGTTTTTAATTAAATAAACTGTTTTTATTTTTATGTACACCTTATCAAGCGGTAACAACAACCCGCGAAACGTTTTTTAAAACCTTTTAAAAATAATTAATAAATAATTACAGGGATATTCGTGTTTGAGTACCTACAAACCAGAGATTAATTTAACAAGACTATACATTGAACAACAACAAACATTGTTATATTTAACCACAAATATCTAATAATTGAAGTTATTGCTTGTGCTTTTATAGTATTGTAAACATTTTGTGTAAAATCGTTTGTTAGGTAATCTTATTGTTTAACTGCTTTGTTTTCGCCGCGTCTACGACTCATTTACTTTTTCATAAGGAGTTTTGTAATTGTATTATTACTGTATTACTACATTTTGTCATCCTGATGTAAAAACACAGCAAGATAAGTTTTCCAAAATTTTGTTAATCCAACAGTGACTTTCGTGAAGCGTTGTTCAACAATGCAAGTTCTGATATTAATATTTTTTTCTCGTGAACAATGACTAAATCTTTATTCCATTTTCGTTTATAATTTAACTAGTTTTGGCGAAGCCAGTATTGTGAAATGGATGAAGTGATAAATTCATACGTAAACAAATAATATGAAGTGTGTCAGTTGGCAGTTTTTGCTGCCCCGCTTAATGAGACCTTCGCTTGAGACGTTTCGCGCAGCCTAGCGCCAGGGTTTATTGAGACGTCGTTGGAGCAGGAGGCTGTCGTTCCGCACAGTCAGAAGTGCTCTCGAAGTGGCGGCACATAGGGCAAAGGGGGGGGAAGAATGCAGGCGGAAGGGGTGACAGTGAAGCGGGGTCGAGTCAAGGGCAGGGTCATGAGGGCGGAGCCGTGTGTGGGCGGAAGCTGATAGCGTGTGTAGGACAGAGCTGGGATCGTTCCGGGCAGGGAGGGGCAGGGAAGGGACGTTATAATCGATGCAGGGTGGAACGGGGGCGGAGGGCGGTGCCGGAGGGTGAAGGGCGGAGGGGGGAGGGGGGGGGGCCGGGAAAAGCGGACAGGGGCGAGCGGGGGGAGGACCCTGACGTGCGGGTGGGGAGGGGCAGGGTGGCGCGGAGCGGTGGTGCGGACGGGACCGAAGATGAAGGCGTGATAGTCAGGAAATATGTTGCGTGATATGCGAAAACAGAGAGGGACCGGGGAGTCAGGACTGGGATAATGGTCAGGTGGGGGTAACGACTGGCGTGTGGGAGACCAGAGCGGGGTTGGGGTGGTGCCTGGTGGCGGGCAGGACGGAAGAGGGAGGTGGGTTTGGGCAGGGCGAGGTGGTACAGAATGGATTGGTGGGACGGGTGGAGCGGGTTCAGTGGCATGACAGTGAGCGGAGGCCGAGAGCGAAAGCGCAGAGGCACGGAGCGGGGAAAGGTACTGCTCAGCGGGTCTGAACGGTTATGGTTGGAGTGGGATTAGGGGCAGGACGGTGAGAATCGACCGAGAGCGAAGGCGGGGAAGGCACTGCTCGGCGGGTCTGGACGGTGTTAGGTGGAGTGAGATCAGGGGCAGCACAGTCAGGAGAGGCCGATAGCGAAGGCGGGGAAGGCACGGAGCGGCAGGGGCACTGCTCCGCGATTCTGGACGATGGTGGGTGGAGCAGGATCAGGGGCCGAAGGGGGAGAGGACGCCGAGAGCAAAGGCGGGGAAGGCCCGGAGCGGGGCTGTCGCGAGAGTGGAGCGAAGAACGCCGCCCGGAGGCACGCGGTGCGGCTCAGGGTGGGTGAAGGAAGCGCAGACGTGCGAGAAGCAGCTCCTCCGAGGCGCTGATACGCTCGAGCACGTGATCAGATTACCTTTGTAACGTCGTTAGCTAAGCCCGGTTTACGCTTCAGGAGTGGACCACTTGAAGGCGTCGAGTGTGGTTATTAGAACGCTCCATTACTATGCAAACATTCTGCGCCTAAGCTTTGACATCGCAGATCTATTGTGGTCCTGTCTGCAGGTCGCCGACAAGTAGGAAAGTCACAGAGATAAAAGCTGTTGAATACGGTGCGATGATAAACCAAGAGTATCGTACAGGATGCGTGGCATAAGAGACCATAAGGTGTGATAAACAGGCTTAAAATTACTATTTACCCACAGATATGGTTGTTCTTACGTTTTGTAGCATTTAAAAGGCACTGTTTTGATGTGAACAGATATTTACTTCTATGAGGGGTCGCTTCTGATAATTGGTTAATTCTGTTTATTAGCAAATTAATAAGAGCATGTCTGCCAGCAAACTGCATATAGGGCTGATGATCGGACAGCGGGAGTGTCGCTTTGAGGTTTTAGAACTCTCTCTAGCGTGAAAACGGGATCGATTAAACTATTGGATTGGTTCGTGAAACCATTCTGCCTTAGAAGTGAGTATTCGTTAGTATTCGTGAGTAGACGTTCTCATATTCCAGATCCAGGGTTGTGAACCATGTGAAAATTTCTAAAACAAAAGTCCCATCGTAGATGAAACAATTCTAACATTGTATTTGTAACAATTAAAAAAGACTTAATAATAATAGTATGTGCAATTGCAGTAACATAACACAAAGAACAGAAGAAATGTTTTGCATGTAATATTTACGAACTTTAAAAATTAGAGTTAGGAAACAACGATCTGGAAATCATGTAATAAAAAATATATAAACGAAGTATATCAAAATACTTACGAAACGAAATAACAGGGCACTAATCTGCTACAATTACGCTTAATTACTATTGAAAGGCTTTCAGTAATGAGAGTAATTTAAATATCAGATCGAGAACAAGGAAACGATTGCATTATCGAAATCTTGATATGGAAAAAACAAACGAGAAACAATTGGCTTCGTTGATATTGCAAAAAACGTAGATTACCTTTCAGAAAATATATGTATTTTAGAATTTCCAAAATTTATATTACAAAAAGTAATTTCACAAGCTAATAATTTGGGAGAGGAATTTTAAATATTCTACCATCCCCATATCATATGAGCGGCAGTTGTGAAAGTTCAAATGTCAAGGCACGTTTTCACGTAATGTGATCACGCCACGTTCAGATACGACGGGTCGCAGAAGTGGAGGTAATCAACAAAAATAATGCGAGGGCAGAACAAACAATTTACAGTGGCAAAACGTAGACGTCTCCAAGTTTCTCTTGGGTATGCAATGCTATCACAAGCGTCTCGGAACACGATGTTTCTACTGTAGTGAGAGGGAAAGAATTTTTATAATGTGCGTGTGAGCTACAGAGCTAGTACACTTGGGAGCTCATCGCTAAATGAGGAGGGACAGTAAAATTTCATGAGAAGAAACTGTAGAAGTTGCCAAAATTCGCAGTCGAGAATAGTCCTTAATCTTAATATTCAATATCTTAAATTCGGAAAAGAGCATTTATTTATATATTTGTTTATTTAAATTATATAATTATGTTTATCGTAACTAGATGAAAACAATTTTTCTTTCCAGTTTCAAAATCTGTACATAATTCAAGTAAAAGTAAAGCATTTTCTTTATATAATAACAAAGGAAATTATAATTCACATTACGATCGACCGTTATTATTCTGCACTTTTGTGGCGTTGATGGTACATCCCAGATTATGAGTTCTTTTCAGAATTACGACGCATTATACAAACTCACAATTCATCCAAATTTTATGAACTTTAATTTGATTTTTGTGGCATATTTGCAAAATGTTAATAAAAGAAGAATGACAGATGCAAGAATAGCGATTACTTAACAATGCATATACTAATACGTATCAACCCAAATAAAACATTGTAGTGGGCTACAAATGACTTATTAGGGATATTCTGTTCATTTAATGGATTGTGGCGTGTGGTTCAGGTGTCGCTTAATGTTTTATCAGTATCAATAATTTAATAGTAAATTTAATAGTTAATAAAAATGATTCAAAATACGGAAATACAACGCAGGATTATACGTACTTGGTATCTACTTAACAGAGACCTGCTACAAATAATGGTAAAATTTTTGACAGTTGAATACTTTCGTCTGAAAGATGGGCTATCACAGATCATTCAGCGTTTTGTTGTTATAATTGATGACACTAAAAACCAGTACTTTCTTCTTGACTAATTGATGACTTTAATATTAATAATAATTCTAAATAAATATATATGAATAAAACAATACGAAAGGGAGATCGTATAATAGTATTTCAGTCCTCACAAATTATTACATTTTTGTGCGAACAAGTATTTAATTCGCTACAATTCGTGAAACGTTGGATAACAATTGGCTGTTAGAATGTTAATTGTTACAGTAAGCATTCTGGATAATACCAGCGAAAATAAAAGGTAACTATTCTATCTTTTTTATTTACAAGATACGCAGCTTCAGGTGTCTTAGCAATCAGATTCAGAACTAACACATGGATGTCAGAATTCTATGAGGAATTGCCATATCATTTGGAATAGTTGATACGTTTCGAATTTTGCTTCGAAACCAAAAGCTTACGAAACGTTGAGATTAATTTCCTTCTCCTATCGCCTATAGTATATCAGAACTCAAAATACACAACAAAAATTGGTTTTGTTTCAAGGAAATGTTAACAATTGTTGAGCCAATTCCACGTACATACATTCCCTTTCTCAACTATCATTCTATTTTCATTTGAATTTTTTCTGTTGAATTTTATTAGCTTGATTATTTGGAGTAAAAAATAAATATTTGAACGTGCGTTTCAGTCTTGCGGTTTTCACATTTATGTTGTAATGAACTGTATTTGTGATCCTAAATTATTGCTCTACCACTCTCAAAAAAAACTTCCAATTCGCATGCCCGAACGTCGCCACTCCCTCCAAAGCTCCTAATATTTCCCCACCTGCCTGCGCTCTTTGTCACAACATAGCTCTCACTCTTTCTCTCGTGGGTCGCGCGGTAATTCAACACTGCGAGTTTGGTGATAACAAACTGATGAGTGAGAAGGATCAGACGAAAGGCAGCTTTCGTGTTTCTACAGTAGGGGTTGTCCAAACGCTCAACAGAAAATATGCCGTGTCTTGGATTTTCGGTCTCCAGTCCCTGTTTTACCGTGACTAGTGAGCAGTGACAGTGTGCTTTACACAGTAGCTGCTGTTATTCATAAAAAAACAAATATTACAAATAATTCAAAGTATATCCACTGAAAAAGATAGGTCGTTGATCAAATAATCATTGAACATGGCCACATTCCTCTCAGTCTTCCACCGTACCATCCAGATCTATATCCAATAGAACTTGTTTGGGGATTTATAAAAGGGCGCGAGACAGCAGAAACTATTGGTGCATCCTTAAAAGAAAAGGAAATGTTTTGCAGAGAAGCGTTTGCACAATACAGTGCTGAACAATGGAAGAAATCCTGCGAGCATGTGTTGGGAATAGAGGCGACATTTTAATTCAGATGTGATGGACCAACACATCTATGAATCCGTCATGTCTTTGGACACTCCTGGGAGGCGAGTTCTTCTGGGGACGGGGGCAGCGATGACGAGTGACGGTGAGTGCGACCGCTGCGTCTTGCAGTCGCCTCTCCTTGTCGCCTACGCGCTTCCTTATCGCCGAGAGGGGAAATCTCAGATGCCGCAGGGTGGGGGCAGCCTCCGAGACTTTACCAAAGGTACGTCCGCCATGATGTTTTTTTGCAAGCGGTTCAGCTATAGACTATGATTAGCCTTTGCCACCCTCCCGAAATATTTGCTTATTTGCCAGAAGTGTATCCCGTTGGCTGATCTTGCCCGCAAATACGAGAAATACGAAGCGGAATAGTAAATAACCCTTTAAACACTACTTAATATCGGTCGGATGAACGGCAGTTAATTAGCATAGAAGGTGCTAAGGCATTTCCAATTTCCGTTGCCTGTATCTCGGCGTTCCGCGCCGCGAGCTATGTGGAGCTACGTGGGTACACTCAGGTCCGCTCGACGTGTTCGCGAAAGCCTTGCTTTGGCGCCTCGACCAGAAACTTCGACATAGCGCACGAGCTTATTACGAACGAGGACAGAGAGGGAGGGGAGGGGGCGAGCCGCTAAAGGGCACGCGGAGGAGGCGTAGGCAGTGGGAGAGGGTTTGGGGGGCGGGGGGCGCTGGAGACAGACGAGCTGCTGCTACTAATGCCGGAATGCACTCAACGGGCGTAATGAAAACGCCGATGCAAAGAAAAGTGAGGGCGACGGGATCGAGTATCGCCGCGCGCACCTGGGTCCTGAGAGTGCGGCCAGGCGAGAGGTGGGTGGTGGGTTGGGGCAGGTGGGTGGTATCCGCGGCGCCGTGTGATAAAGGGCACAGCTGTGGGCCTGTTTGTGCTTTGCCGTAGCCAGGCGAAACCAATGACCTGCCCGAAAGTGACGAAAGTGCCCGAGTGTGAGTTTAATGCTTTGATTACCGACGCATTTTTGTTGCATACACACCAAGGAGGGGGGAAGAAATGATCGAACGAAACTATCAGAATTATGAATAGTTCAACATGTTCTTGTTATTATAGACGTTTTCAATTAACTCTGAGATATTTTTAGAGCTAATTACTTAATTCAGAATGCAAAATAAACATTGAAATGAAATTATTAATGTTACTAAGGACAGAAAAATATATTAACAGTGTGTTTAGAAACTTTTGAAACAGTTTATACTAAAATAAAGTGAGTTTCTAGTTAACAAAGGAAAATAAAGCGAAAAGTTTTTTAAACTTAAGTTTCAAAGAAATTAAAAGAAAAGAAAAAATACATAGATAATCAATAGAATTATTTACGCATTTTATGGTATTAAAATACTGTTAGAATTAATTATTTGGATGCTATAAAATACGATAATTGCGTAGTAAAATGAAAGAAAGGAAGTAAGAAAGAATTACGCTGGAATACTGCATGGATAATTTCCTCACTAATTACAGATTTTTGTGAGGAAATCTAAACTTCTGGGTGTTTGCATTCCCCTTAGTTATCAGAGAGATAAAATGGAGCGTTAAGGAATACACTATCAGAGAGAGAGAGAGAGAGAGAGAGAGACAGAGAGACAGAGAGACAGAGAGACAGAGAGACAGACAGACAGACAGACAGACAGACAGACAGACAGACAGACGAGGAGGGAATGAAATTGGTACACACAGTAATCACGGCAAAATTACAGGTAGGACGGCGCTGTACGTCGATATGTGAACTGTTAGCATATTGGCTGTTCAATTGGTACATAGCGCGTTCGATTCCGAACCAAGTCCGTGAATGTTCGAAGGCTGAAAATCCATAAAGCCCACGTCCGAGCGAAGTGCTAAAACAACCTTCTCTAAATGCCCGGTGAAATTACGCTCAGACTATTCTTAGGCTAGTCAGATTAAGTATTTTCTCAGTTAAAGAATGTCTCATGTTACTTACTATTAATGACTTTTAGAACATGCTTGTACTGTTCGTGGTGAGTACTATGGGAATCAAAATAGATGCTTAATATGGGAGTTCGTGAGGTGTCATAATAAAACCCTAACAGTGTAACACAGCAGGGTCTGAACTTTACAAGGGACAATGGATGGGATTCCTATACATTGAATAGCCAATATCTAGTCACAGAAACAAATTAATAAACAAGTATGAACGTATTAGATGATCGACATTGTAGAAGTGAAAATAGTTCACAAAAAAATAATATTTAGAATTATTTAAAAATAACTTGTGCTTTAATCAATTCTGCCGCAACCCAACGGACGTCGTGAGCAGTGATCAACGTTTGATGGAGGTTCAAGTTTAATTGCAAATTTGGATTTTGGAACAAAACCGGAACAAACGTTGCGCTACATCATGGAGCAGGCAATTACTACAGTGTGCAGTATGGATGGTATTCATATTTCTCCCATCATAAAATGTTCTCACTAAATTTTCTTTTATTACTTGGAATGATTTACATTTACCATTAGAGTATTAAAAGTTATCGATTATAATTTATGGAAATACCTAAATCACAATTTAATTATTTAGTAAAAAATATCAAAAAGTAAATCTGATATTCATTTTAATTCAACTGCAATCTCAACTATCGTGGTACTTACATACCTTACTCGTCCGATTTTCTTGGTGTCTGATCATGTAAGTAGTGAATTCACAATATTTCCGTTCATGCAGAACTACTGACATACATTGCTATAGCGTGTTTAATACTGGTCTGGAATGAGTTATTTAATTTGAAAATTAATTCTAACATTGTATTTCTGTTAATTTGTTTGTTTTATTACATTGTCACAACTTTACAGTAATATATCTTGTGTAACAAAACTGGTACTTTTTCTAATGCAATTCACCTTATCACCTTATATTTCTGTAATCTTAAATAAGATTTATATAAAAACTAATTTTGAGCTCATAAAACGTTGTTCATAGTTTTGAGCTCATAAATAGTTGCTAATCGGGACTCTCTTAATCTCGACTCTGCTAATCGGGACTGTAAGGGATTGTGAGAGACTATGAGAGACTGTGGGAGAGTGGGGTGGGTGAGTGGGGGCCGGAGAGTGGGGGTGAGAGAGTGAGCGAAGGAAGTATAAGAGTCTCTTTGTCGTAGCGGAATAGTTTCTTCTTACAATTTTTTAACGATTCATTCCAACACATCGAAAATTTTCCTTTATAAACTGCTCGAGAATTTTCGTTTCCGTGATTGACATTCGCATTTTAATTCAGAAAAATAAAATGATTTACCCCTCAAAAGAAGTGACTGTAGTATTTATTCCTGAAAGGCAAATTTCCATTTCATCCTGAGTACGCTCAAAGCAGATTTTACTGTAATTGGTCTTAATTTCAACGCACGGTATTATTTTCATGTTTATATTGTTTTAAGTCGTATTTACAATTATACTATTACATAATCCATATATATTCTGAGACGTTTTTTCTTTATTGGCATTCCCGGTGTTTTGAATTCTGTTCTCATATTCTGGATACCAAATTACGTAACAGTCTTTGTGAACTAGAAGTACTTCCTTTCTTAATACATTGCAACTTCCGTGTTTATTGAAGTATATTTATTCTTTCTTATTTTATTATACTGCTGTATTCCTGCACTTGTGATCAATTTTAATTAATGACCGTTCAGGTTTTCTGTTCTGAGCCTCCTTAATTTCGTTGTTAGTGGCCTTTTACCATTTCCTTTTCCTGAAACTGCAGGGGAGTATTGGAACAATTTCTGTTTGCAGGCCTCTTCGTATCCCAATAACCTAATCGAGAAAGACGAAATATTACACTGAATAATTTTGTACTTCTCTTCTGCTATTTATTAATAACTATTGTGAATTTCCATATCTGATAATTCGATGTTTTAATGAAACTGTATTCATGTTCATTGGCAAATGATAATAATGAAGATGGGGTGAAAGGCGATGGTGCAATAATAGAATGAGCAACACGAAAAATGGGAGAGCCAAACTCCATCCTTCACATCATAGAAGTAAGAACTGATCTTATAAATTCGCTTTTAAAAATTATGCAAATTGTCATGAAATTATAAATTGTGGTTGCAGCGATTTTATGATTCATGTAGTAGTGCGGTCTTATAACTTTATGAACTGAACTGTACAAAATCACGTGATTTGCAGAAGTTTTTTTTCCAAGTATATGATACTTTTCGCGGAATAAAGTATTTCATTCCGCAAAATGATCTCATTCCGTCGTTATCCGAAGGACGAAATATTTTTACGATTGAAGTATGTGAAATAAATATTCAATTGATATGAATACAGGTTATGTGAAATGTGTGTCACAATTATTTTTTCCATGCTTTTTAGAACAGTTCTGCCTCAATTGTGTTTTTAAATAACTTAGCGTTTGTGATATATTTTATCGATGTAAACCATGAAATTAATTTCGTACACTTTCACTTTGTTCATTGTTGCCATTTTCAGGGTACTTTATTTCATGTAATACAAAAGAACTGACCACATCTAAAAGTCAAAATCTTATTTATATCTTAAAACATAATTGTCTGCTACTTCGACTGATCCTGTATTCTATACGTGCCAACTTCACTATGCATATTCTGGTAATAATCTCACCATCGTCATTAGGTATTGGTTGATAATACCCGTCAAGGTGGGTCGGTCCATGTCCTGGAAGGGATGCAGGGAAGGCTCTCATGTGTTCCTTTCTCCATATTACATTCTATTGTTCTTCATTTAATATATCCAAAAACAAACCTGACAATTGTACCAACGATAGCTATATAAGTGAGGCCCATTTCATTGATGCCGTTCTTCATTCTTCCTGCATTGCAATGCCCAAGTTGATGGGCCGACTACGTCATCCGCCTATGTGTTGGTGGAATGCTGGCGCTAACATTATGGTGGAATGCGGCGACGCCTAATAGGTTTCCCACTTTCGCAAATGTCATCAGTAATAAAAGAACCCAGGCCGGAGATCGATTGGTCATACGAGAACATGAGGTCGCGTTTTGGACAGCTACATACATATTTCCTCAGTTTCATGGCAGACCAGCTTAAAGTACTTTTAAAATGTGCAAAAAATCAGTGAAAGGCTTCCCCCACCCAGGGTTGCTGGTAAATTAATATTTTCTCACTTCCCAAGAAGATATAGTTGAGGAACTGGCCTCTCTCTATGAAAACATCTCCAGTTCCTCACACCGCACCTCGAGCTTTCTTAACTAAGCTTTCTTAATACTAAGATTGGAGAGATATTCATTGGATTTTTTCGAGTTGTCTGGAGTAAGATTACAAAGCTCATTTTTTCCATGGACGAAATTTATTTTCCCTTGCTCGCGAAAAAGATTATCCCCCATTACTTGAGTTAAATAACTAAATACTAAAGCACCTACTAGAAAAGACACGATATTTCTTCCTTCTCCTCTTTTGTCGAATTTAGTTTGAGTATTGTGTTTCCGAGAATTGAGGCGATGGTACTGACGTATCAATATCCAAGGAAGAAAAGGACAGAGCTATTTCATTAATCTACCGCACAATATCACTTACTAGCTATGTCGGCAAACTTAAGTAAATAATGAACGCTCGTCTGGTCTTCCTCTTGAAACAAAGGAGCGTACTTACACCTGACCAATGAGGTTTCAAAAGATTTCGGTCAACCATGGACCATCTAGTCACCCTAACTACACATATCTCCACATCTTTCGTGCTACGTCAATGCAGCAAACTTTTAGCAATCTTATTCGATATCAACGAAGTGTACATCAACTGAAGATACAACATCTATCGAATGCCGCATATTTGGGGACTTACGCGACGACTATCATAGTGATTGGTCGATTTTACACCGTCAGTGTCTTTCCACGTCTACCTTCCTTAAACGTTGTGTTCCAGACATCAATTGGATTAATGGGGTTAATGAAGAGTTACACAGTATGCCATAGCTATCATCGGTATAGCGTCTGTTACACGAGAGCCTGTGAAAGCATTGCTCTTCATTGAAGACTGCCATTTTCTGGTCTTCGAGAAACATACAAGCTATTGAAAGGCCATTGCACCTTGTCTTTCACAAATTGTAAGAGAAAAGCCATAAAAGTAGATTTAAGTTCTCCACCTCAAAATCCATCTCATTCTTCTCTTCTTGTGAACACTTGACAATGAATATTAAACATACCATGTTCTCATCAAATAATGCTGCGTCTTTAAAATTTGTTGTTCTTTGTCGGTTGACTTCCTGGCTATGTGGAAATAATAGGAAATGAACCAGGCAGCAAAGTTGGCCAAGAAGAAACCAGACATTTTTTCAGAAGGTAAATACACCTCTGAGTTTTGCGATCAAAATGCACAGCCACTTTAAATCCCGTACATGCGTTGAGCGGCGGTGCTACCGAGCGTCCAGCGGCAGTGGAGCGGTCGAGCGCTCGGCGACGCTCGACTGTTTTACAGATCATCGGGAGCCGAGAGACGGCCGGTCGAAATGTCCGTTAAACAGCTATCTCGTTACCCCCGAGCAAGGTCTCCCCTTCCACTGAGCGTTGACGTGGATCCCGCGAGATTCGAGTGGTTGTTTTCGCACGAATGCAAACCTTAGAGTGGGTTGCCTTATACTTGGGTTTTTCTAACGAGGCATCTGAGGGTAGTACTCCAAGGTGGAATATGGCACGGTTTTTCGCGACTTTCTCGGTCATGCCGCTAGAGTCGCTTGATCTACTGCACCGTTTGATACGATCGCGATAATGCGACATCTAGCGGCAGGACCAAGAAAGGAGAAAAAAGTCTGGCCATATTCCATTTTGGAGGTACTACCCTCAGATGCCACGTTAGAAAAAAACAAGTATAGTGCAGACACGCGTATCCGGACTTCGAGTCGCTTCATCTGCAGCACCGCTATCTACGGTCGCGATCGTGCGACATCTTGCAGCAGGACCGAGGAAGACGGAAAAAGGCGTGCCACGTTCCATCTTGGAGATACTACACTCAGATGCCACGTTCGGAAAACCCAAGTACAGTGCAAACACGCGTGCCGGGGCTTCGACCCCAGCGGCGTGCGCGTGCACGTGGCGGTGGCAGGGGCGCGCACGCGGCGCGCAGCCTCTCACGCCAGCCGCCGTTAGGAGATGAAAGGGGAAGCGGTGAACGCTTCGCGCCTCGCCACATTGTGGAGTGACCCCCTGAGAAACATCCCTGGAACGTGCCGCTGTCCCGCTGGGATATTTTTTAAATTGGATTTCTTTGCTGCTCCTCCGAGGACTCTCGTTCGGGACGGAGCGTTTTCGGGTGAGAAGTTGTGCAAGATACGCTACAGCTGAGTTACCGTGAAATCGTATTGTTCGCTGGTTCTATTTTCCGTCATAAAAGGGGTGATAAAAATATTTTTGATCAAGGGAATGCATGAAGAATCTGTCTTAATAAAGTTGCACTGATGAATAGTTTACGTTTAACGTGATGAAAATAAAGACATTTTAAGTAAAACATGCTGTTAATTAAATTTCTATAAAGCAGTGCGCCAACAATTCCGATATACACGTAAAATTAAGTAGTTATTTACATACACTTCGTCTTAGAAAATAGAATATGTTCTAATATTAAATAAATAGAGGTTTGGGCCAAAGCGGCTCTATCGTATATGTTTCTTAGCGTTTTGTTAAATATTTATTAATTAGGAGATACATTTGTTTGTTTGTGTCTGCTTTGGCAAATATTTGCCAAAGTAAATAGTTTCGTCAAACGATAACACAATCGACATTAAATTTTGCTAAGTGAATCTCACGTTCCTATTCAAACCAATGCACTTATTTTTGTTTCTAAATTGTTATCACTCACAAGCCGTCCGTTAGGCATTAAATATTACGGATTACTTGCTTTCAGCACAATTAGCTTTCGCCCAAAATAAATCTTGATTATTCATGATTACGGATTCTTCTCTCTACTCTTCACCACTTGCGATATGGAATTTTATAAAGAAAGGGATATTGCCAACTACGTGTACAGTAGGTGGCCAAATTATTAGGTACAGCGCTCCGTTTGTGTAATGTCTAGTTTAAATGTTTTTTGAGCAAAGGATTCGCTTTCAAAAATATTTATAATACTACTGTTATGATTACTATTGTTTTTAATAAGTGACAACACTGTATGCCTGCGTCGTTTAAGAAATAGTGATGTTACTGCACATTCTGTTGAAGTTTATTGAAAATTGCCGCTGTAGTGAGGACATTCAAATATTGTTTGTTGTTTCTTGCAAGTAATTTTGTTCTAAAATAATCGAAACGTAAATATTGTTCCCTACTGCATTACTTGTACTTAATTTTATTTGTAAATTTAATTTCAGTTTACAATGTAACACCACACTCTCGAAGTTAATTTTTAGTAGGGTAAGGCTTCCGACACGTCTCCTAGGAAAATTAGAGAAATGCAAAGACTATTACCTGACTCTATATACATTCAAAGAGAGATATCGCAACAACAATCAGGTGTTTCGAAAACTGTCGTTCACAGAATAAAAATAAAAAATTGATCAGACGATACCCTAAGAAGCAGGCCATGTGAGTAAATATTGCTAAATAAGTTCACCATTTTTCGAACTGATCGTTTTCGAACTGATCGTAGAATCAGGGATATCTACCTAAACAATCGTAAAGAGTGTTGTCCTTCTGACTACGATGATAAACGTCAAGGGAGTACCAGTTCTCAAAAGAACAGTGCGAAGACGGTTAGCAGAAGGGAACCTGATCAGTCGTCGTCCTAGCAAAAAAAAAAAAAAAAAAACAACAAACAAACACATCTCACCCAGGCCATGAAGAAGAGACTGCAATGATCCAGATAACACAGCAAAGTGACTGTTGCAGATAGCAATCGAGTAATACAATCTTTTTATATATTTAAAGCACTACTGCATTTCATCAAGAGTGATTTCTTTTACTACTGTACAGGTATGCTTTCCTGGCGAATCAACGTTTCAAATTTTGGTCGACTAAAGTTCATTTGTCAGATGACACCGTAAGGTTCAGTTCCATTCAAAGTACATGATGGAGTGGGTTAAACATCCGATTACTCTCATGGTTTGGTCTGTGATCGCAGCGACGGGTATATGGGGCGCCTATACATTGTAGTAATTACCATAAGAAACGACCAGTACAAGCGAGTACTAGAAACTGTGTTACTGTCGCAGCTCGAAGTTCGAAGAATGGTTCCTTCGTGATTAAGAATACATTTTTATACATGACACTGTGTCACAAATCTAGGAGAATTACAGCATTCCAGGTACAAAAATATTACCATTTTGCCCTGGCCGGGAAATCACGAGACATGAACCCTAGGGAGATCTCATGTGGGAACTCTTTCGGAACCTATGATGGAAATTCATCAAACGACCGGTCGCCAAGCAAGTCACCACCAAGAGTCAGTTAATTGAAATTCTCAAAAAATAATAGCATGACAACATTGAACTGTAACAAAATGCAAAATCCTGCTCAGACAGCATGATGCGACGCATTTAAGCTATAATTGCATCAAAGGGTGGCATCACTAAATATTAGTATTAATTTTACCTAAAAATAGTTTTACGTAAATATTTTATTTCTTTTATGATTTCAATAATACAGTTATGAAAAACAAATACCCATAAGTTTAAAAACCAATAATTTGTTTGAAACATGCAGTTTGAAAAATCAAGAACTTGAGTCCTATCCATAATAATTTGGCCCCCTACTATAAATGTATCATGATTTTCATCATTTTGAGTCGCTGTCTGATTCAGTCGTTGTCTGGAGGAGAATTCTAGCGACCGGCTGCTTTGATCGGTAGTTTTCCGTGGTTTCTCCGATCAACACCAAGCGAATGACGGAGCAGTACCATACCAAACGGGCCACGGACCGCGCGCGATCTTTCCTTCCTCTTCCTTGTCCTATCCTCTCCTCCTACACACACACTTACACTAACATGCACTACACTACCACATATTCCGGGAGACCGGTCGGAGCTTAGAGCTTGTCCCGGCTGGGGCGGTGCCCGCTGGTGGGAGAGTCCTGGTTAGGGGGAAACCCCACTAGCCTACGGTAGGTCGGCGCCGGATCTCGCCATCCAGCGGGGGAAGATCAGCGCCATATCCCGAGGAAAATAATGCACTACACTAACGGGACTAATGACCAAAGCACTTGACGCGTCCGGAAACACGAAAAAATCAATCAATCAAAATCCAAATGACAACGCTACCGAATTGGAGAAAGACATTTTTAATCAGTTGACGATGGTTTTTGATTGGATACTAAACCGGAAGGAAAAAAACAGTGGGAGATTGTAACAGTGAATTTCAAGTTGTTGGAAGGTATGTAGAGATGGTGAAAAATGAAAATGGTGAACGATTGATAGACTGATTAGTGATCCCGGGCGCTTCAACGGTTAATATCTTAAGGCCCGTAAGTGTAGTGCATGCTTTATCGTGGGTGGCGGTGGTGACTTTCACTGGTTGGTGGTGAGATCCGGCGCCGACCTAGACGTCAGTTCGCGGGGTCTTCCTCAAGTAGGTATCTCTCATCAGCAGGGCACCGCCCCAGTCAAGACAAGCGCTAAGCTTCCAGCTGTACATTCGACATGTGTAGTAGCCTAGTGTATGTAAGTGAGAGTGTAAGTAGAGGTGCCAACTTGGTATAGGGGTGTCGACTTGCTCTATTTATCTTATCGCTACTAACTACTTACAACTTAAATATATTTTTACATTTGTATATAATATTACATGTTTGGTCATTGTATGCATCTGACATGTGGTTAGGCGGAAGAGCGTGCCTGATGGCCCGAGCCTTGCCATATAAAGGCATTATTATTATTATTATTATTATTATTATTATTATTTTATTATTATTATTATTATTAACTTGCGATATTTTCTCATCCTCGCGTCTCTCAGCAGTGGCACCCCCACCTCAGCGGGAACAAACTCAAAACCTCAAAACTCCCGACTGATATGACAACATGTGTATGAAGTGTACGTGTGTAAGTAAGGGGTGTTTGACAAACAACGTAATTAAAATAGAAATGAACTAGAAGGTCCTTGCAATATTTGTTTGATATATTTGATAGAATATTCAGTTTTTAAAGTCGTATAATACTAATTCAAACAAGTGAATTATCGTTATTTAACGACAAAAATTATCATTTTTTTCTTTTTCATGCTCAATATTGCGCTCAATCGGAATTATTGGTTTTAAGTGAAATTTCCGTTGTCGGCTGTTAATTTTGATACAAGATGCGTATGATTTCCACGTCTTGTGATAATATATTTTAGATTATTTTATTGCATAAAAATAATCCTTGAAACGTTAAAGCCAGAAAGTTTTCTGCGTACTTGCGTACTTTGGAATTTCAATAAAAATGTTGCAGTATGACATTTCTTGAGATAGAAACGTAATAATAATTAATTATCAATGTGGATGAAAATATATGAAGTTTTCTAATTCACAATTAATTTTTCAAATTGGGTTCTTACAACTGGAATTCTGGATTTTTTAATTTGCAGGTGACCTAGGTTTCAATGCTCAATATAATTTATATTAAATGTTAAATTTTATCAAAAAAAGTTTCAAATTTATTTTGGGCTATAAAATCAATTACACTTAAACATGTCAAAATGTTAAAAATGTGATGTATTCCAAGGAAATGTTGGAAACAAATCTGAAATTCGAGAATATCAATATTGTTATGTAAGGGTAATATTTTTATTTCAAACTTATTAATTTAGTTAATATGTGTATCTTGGCCATTAAGTTTTACTAAAATATTAATTATCATTTGTTTGTGACATTGAAATGACTGTTCTAAAAGTAAGTTCGTTCACGCTAAAAGACATTTGCAAACTAAATGTTATTATTTGGTTCAAGGTAAAGATTTATGCTCTAAACATTCAGAAATACATTTTAGATGGACAGCATTGTTTACATCAATATAACTAAACAACACAGGAATAAACATGTGACATAAATTGGCAACATCGATTCTGCAGTCTGATATAATTCGATGAAAGCATACAATACAGGGAAAACGAAGCGTTTCTCATTGAATAATGTGTAAATTAATCATGCATTCTATAGTAATGTTGCAAATGAGAAATACACTCAGTATTTTCATTGGAACGAAAAATGCCAGCTAATGGGTTTCTGGGAATTCAAAGCAGAAATAATTTCCATTACGCTACTGAAAAAGTCAATAACCAGATAAACTCACTAGAGTGAAAATACATATCAATGCCGTCAACCACTGAGGTCATTAGTCCCGTTAGTGTAGTGCATGCTCTTTTCCCCGGCAGTTGGCGATGGTCTAAGCCTGGATGACGAGATCCGGCGCCGACCTACCGTCGACTAGCGGGTTTTCCCCATCAAGCTTCTTCCACTAGCGGGATACCACTCCAACCAGGTTCTAAGTCCCCTACCGGTCACTCGGCATGTGTGGTAGCCTAGTGAATGTTAGCGTAAATGTGCGTGTAAGAGGTGAGGATAGGACAAGGAAGAGGAAGGTCACGCACGGTTCATGGCTTGTTTTTTCGGGTACTGCTCCGACATTCGCCTGGTGTTGATCGCAGACAACACGCAAAACTACCGATCAGAGCACCGGCCACTGAAATTCTCCTCCAGACAACGACCGAATTCGACCTAGCTGAAAAGCTACTGCCGAAAATACTGCCGACGTCGGGAATCGAACCTAGGACCTCCCGGAGGCACTGCAGTGGCATCAGTTGATGCAGGAACATCCGTTGATGCACTGAGCCACCGCTCCCACTCAGAGTTGTGCCAATACAGACAGACAGAGGTATAGCATGTTCGAGAGACCGGGGCTGAGTAGTTACCCATTGGTACATACGTACCAATGGGTAACTACTGGACAACCTGGACGTTCTGTCATGTGAATTTCTCGTAGGTAGAATAAATCATTCTTAAGATAAGTGTTTTGGATTGCTGTGGGCAGAAGGACTCCGTGGGACAAGAGGGATCCCAAGATACGGACTAGCAGCGTTGGCTCCATGTAATCCGACCCTATACGTGGATGAAAAAAGTCAGTCCTTTCAATGGCACGAGCTGAAAAGAGAGGGGGACATCCAATCGAAAGCTTCAATACCAAAAAAATTCAGTCATAACGAAACTCGAGATTGGATGAGAGTGTTCCCCTCTCCTACCAGCTCGTGACCTTGAAAGAACTTCGTATTTTAATCGACGTATTGCGACAGTATACGTGTAATACAGTAGCACAGCTCCGTGTTAAATGCCCCATGTCGACATGTTGATCAGCAACTCGTGTTCCACCCGCCGAGAAAAAAACACTACGTCGCCTTACCATTTGCAATGCAGCATCTGTCTCCTAAACCTGGACTAAATGCGAATGTTTTTAATGTAATTTAATTTCCTTATGCATGTGAAGTAGAATTCATAAGATAAGTGTGAACAACATGTAAAGTAGAGTTCGTGTTATAAAAATTCGGTTATCCGAGTATTATAAATGATCGTACTTCCGTAATCCCTTGCCGGGACCAAAGGTTTGTTCGTGTCACGACTAAATACATGTGAAGCGAGTTCGTGTTTACTGTATTTATTTATGTACCTAGGCTTCTTAATTTTTGGCAGGGTTTTACTTTCGAATCATCCTCCAATTTCAAACCTTTAGCAATTCCGTATATTGTCTTACTAAGGTTTATTTCTACTCCTCATTCTGAGTACTCTTCATATAATTTTACAGGCATAGTAGTCTTCAGCTATATAGAGTATCACAGCCCCCAGTTTTAATTGTTTTTTCACTTTTCCCCGCAGCATGTCACACACAGTTTCAACTATTTTTGAAATAAGTAGATAAATAAGTAAAAAATAAACAAAATAAATGCCCGAATTGCTGGATTTCTTCCTCCATCTTCTCTGGACTTTATTGAAGTTCATTTTAAACAAAGTCGGGGCTACACATGACTTCTATCGTAAGACTTTATTTACTGGAAATATTGCTGAAACACTTTTCGTATTTTTATTTGACTCTTATATCCACTATAAAAATCTTTATCGGCTTTAATCAATTGGGTATTCACATCTTGTTACATCATTTCCAGCCACAACTTTCATAATGGAAGGACATAAACAATGAAAGCAGCAGTGGTACCGAAAAAAAATACGACATGGTGAGCTTTGTATAAAATATCAGATTATAATATAGATTACCAAGCATCTAAAACATTGACTTGTGGACCGGGAGCGGTGGCTCAATGCATCAATTGATGTCACTGCAGTGCCTCTGACCGGGAAGTCCTATGTTCGAATCTTCACGGCGGCAGGACTTTTGAGTATATACGTATATACTAGCTTTTCAGCTAGTGTCTTTCCCTCCTCTTCCTTGTTCTATCCTCTCCCCTTACACACATACACATACACACACACACACTTACACTAACATGTACTACACTACCACGTATTCCGGGAGACCGTCGAGAGCTTAGAGCTTGTCCCAGCTGGGGTTGTGCCCCGCTGTTGGAAGAGTCCTAGTTAGGGGAAACCCCGCTAGCCGACGGTAGGTCGGCGCCGGATCTCGCCATCCAGCGGGGGAAGATCACCGCCATCTCCCGAGGGGGAAACATCCACTGCATTTACGGGACTCATGACCTAAGCTGTTGACGCATTGGAAATCACCAACCAACGAACAAATTGACTTGCGGATTAATGTAGTAACAAGAAACTGAATGCTTTATGGCATTCATTCAAGATCAGGCTATCATCACAATGAGAAATTATTATTTACACTTCCACAGGAAATTATATATTTAGAAGTAGCCCTCTGCTTGAAAACATCAAGCAAATCCTTGCTGGTTTTAGAGGCTTGTCTCCTATATCCTATATATTTAGACAACGAGTTCGTGTAATCTCATTGAGAAGCAATGAACATAAAAATAACAGTGTGATGCCCAAAATATCTCATATTACAGTTATCATCCCGCTACAATCGTGGAAATTGTAGGGTGAAATTTATGAGATAGAAACATCATCGCAATTCCAAACAATAAGTCAGAGAACAATATAAAACTGAAAATACAGAAATGAATATCGATTTTCAGCCATCAACTGTGCAAGTGTCACTCATTTTACATGAAAGTCTAGAAGTATTTACCATTGCCGAAAGAGCTTAATAATCAATGGAGACTTCCAAATACCGAAAGGATTGAACTTGAGTGTAAGGTTAATCGTATATTGTTGTTTCGTTATATCATATCCGTGAGACCGGTCGAGCCAAGACCAATAATAGGTTGGAGATTGTTCCTGCTGATAGTGCAGAGAGTGTGAAAAAGTATGATAATAATAGCAATGATTTTAATAAGAGTAATTATAATATTAGCGAACAAAGTTTATTAAAATGAAGCTTTATTTCTGACAAAATGCGATGGAACGGCATTGCGATACCTAAGAACAAAGACAAGAAAGAGAAGACTTAGCAACTTTGATTTTAGTTTGACCAATTTTCATAAACAAATTTAAATGATTTTTCATTTAACTGTATAATTTTTTCGTACGTAATACAATTATTAGCAAAACAGTGAAAATATTTTTATTAATTCTCATTTTATTATTATTATTATTATTATTATTATTCTATTTCTCCACTACAGATGTTATGTGTGTGTTGAATATAAAATCTAGTCCAGGTTGAAACCAGTCTCCTAGGAGCAGATCTAGGTCGGTGCCTCTACAATACTTTGCACAAAATGTGGGCTATTCGCAAGAAAGCAATTTCTTGCATTTCGCAGTCTTTTCAATGACCTGGATGTTTAACCAAGTTTTTAAATTTCGCGAAACAAATCCCAGAGCTCCGATAACTATCGGGACGATCTATGCTTTCACGCCTCAATTTTATAGCTCGACCCAGCAACATCGACAAGTGCACACTTTTTCTCCAAATCTCGAATAAAATTATCCGGTTTGTTAGCTGCCCTTGTGCGATCAGTTTGAATTCATTTGCGTACAGTATTGTACACTCTGCTGTTTTGCATAGGTTTGATACCACCACCTAGACAGTTGTTTTTCTGTGGGCTGCGGGAAGCAAGGTAGGACAATGGTATGAATGAAATGTTTGTCCGATTTTAAATGAGTTACGCATAAATGTTACGAAACATAAGCAAGTACGTGGTTGCAATTAATTCTCTTTGCAAACTTATTCTTTATTCCGATTGTGCGATTTTCAAAAAGCACGTGGGTGTATAAGTTTAAAAATTCACTGGAAATGTCTGGAGGTCCTAGAAGCAAGAAGTATTACATTACTTTCTTTAAGAGAAAGGCGTGTTAAGGAACATTTATTGGCCAGCTCGTTTATGAAATGTTCCGTTTCGACTTGTAAATATATTTAAATTTAATGAAATGTTTAAGAAATATGTAGTAATATGTACAATATATACTTATTATGTTATTATATCAAACTGAGAAATCTATGTACAGTAAAAATGTTTCTAATTCCTATCATTTTCTAGCAAACTAAAAAATATAATTGTGTGCAGCCTTAAAAATAATTGTTTCTGTGTGTATCCGTTCCCTAGTAATATTACCAGTTTTAAAACGTGCGCAATACATGTACAGATTTTTTATTGTAAAAAAACTCAAGAAAGCTGTTTTGGAGCATGACTTCAAAATCTCTAGATTACGCATAGGATATTCAGTGACAATAATTCTTCAAAACTCTTACAAAGCGCGTATTATGGTAAATACCATCTCCAAAGCGGAGACTCACGGAACTATCTCAAGAGTTCCCTAAAGCCCGCCAGGCGTTCTAGGAAGGACATAATTATGCAGCGTTCTTCTCCAGCACCACAGCCACCCAACGCGTGTATTTCTGTACAAAACATCTCCTCAGGGAAGCCGGAACAGGCTGCTCGCTTGCTAACCTGCGTGCGACCTTACGCGCAGGCTGAAATTCGCGGCACCGCATATTCCTCCGGTACTACAAAGCGAAGCGCGCTCACACAGCGCTGTCCGCCGCCGCGTCTCCGTCTACAGCCCTCATCCCCCGCCCCGCCCACCGCACCCTACCACCGCCCCACCCATCCCCCTGATAACTCGCCGACAATCGCCCCGCCCTTGTCCATTCCCCCACCCCATAACCCCCGACCATCGTCCGCCACCCCTGTTCATTCCCCCGTCCCCCACAAACTCCCATCCCATCCGCCACTTCCATCTAGCCCTGCGCATAGCCGCACCTCTACTAACCCCCCTCCCCCCTGCTCTTCAACCTACCTCCGGTTCCCCATCCCCGATCCTCATTTCACACCCACGCTTCACACCCGCTTCACACCCACGCTTCACACCCACGCTTCACACCCACGCTTTACACCCACGCTTTACACCCACGCTTCACACCCACGCTTCACACCCACGCTTCACACCCACGCTTCACACCCACGCTTCACACACCCGCTTCCCAGCTCCGCTTCCCACCCTCACTGCCCTATCTACGCCTCCTCATCCCGGACCCCTCCCCGTCCCGGTCCCTTCTCTCTCATGCGACGCAGGTGCGCGTGGCGGATATTCCGGGGCGCCCCGACCACAGCGAGATGAACCTGCGCCGCCTACGCGCGGTAAAAGCTTTCGAGGGCGGGTCGCCGCGCGGCTGGCAAAGGTGGAACGGAGGGAAGAGTGGGAAGGGAGGCGAGGTGCGAAGGTGCGTTAGCGCAGCGGAACAGTGGAGAGAGAAGTAAAGGAGCCAAGCTGGGAGGAGAGCATTGGGGTTCGAGAAATGGGGCAGATGCGAATGGTGGATGGCAATGGGAAGCACAAAGGAATGTGTGCGATAACACGAAAGTTGAAATGAAAGAAGCAGATAGAACAGACAGTGAATTGTCTCTTAAAATATTTACGAGTATCCTCAAGGGATAGTGAGTCTGTAGGCTGCACGAAATATGCAGAATAGAAATTCTGTTTGGAGACAGAGAAGCACCAGATATTATGTATTTTAAAAGAATGCGACAGAATTTAGGAGTGCTTGTTGAAAATTGTAAAAAATTTGGTTAAGGGAAAGTGAAGGATTTTGGTTAAATTTTAAAAAATAATATGTAGGGAAAAAATCTAATTATTGTAAGGCAAAGCAAAGGACTATATAAGCATCTTTTCAAAACATTCAACACCAGAATACGAAGATGATAGTGAAAAGAGATTACGGTTCCTGAGTTAAAATGAGTCAAATAGGATGTTTGTGGATAATGAGGTTCTAGGAAATTCCACGTGCTCATTAAGTGTGAAGATGGGATTTGATACAATGCGAACGCCCACGCGGGTTTACATGCTGCGAATACGAGGACACCCGGGGTTGGGTGAGGTATGTGGTAGCTAAAACAAGCAACGGAAGCGACCAGCGGGAGTTGAATAATTACAGGGGCTTGAGCAGTAGCCGAGGTTGTGGACGTCCACAATAGTGGTAGCACGGGGGAGGATTGTGGTAGCGTTGTCGGCAGGCTCAGGCAGGGATAGAGGAGCGTCAGTAGAGAAGCGGAGGGAAGTACATTATAATGTAAGGAGTGGTGGGGAGGTCAGTGTGCTCGCCAGGGAAGTTACCCGTGTTTCGATGCGACGAATAGCAGGGTGCTGGAGATTCAAGGATGAGAGAGGGTGGTTTGCAGTGGGTGGTGGGGTGATCGAACTGCTTGGTCGGCGCCACCGGACAGAGCTTTCGTAAAACGGGGGTGGCAGAAAGAGCGACGCAGAACACGACTTTAAACAATATTGTGCGACTTTAAGCACTGTGAATAGCGCAAATATTATTAAGCTGTAATTCCTGTAAAATGTTAGATAGATAGATAGATAGATAGATAGATAGATAGATAGATAGATAGATAGATAGATAGATATTTATTATTCTGCAGATAGGTATATACAACCTGGTGGCAGAACTCTACAATTAACATATTACTAATATTAACTTTAAATTACTTAACAACTTTTCGAACTATTTATTGTCATGTCATTTTCTTTCGCCCAAAGATGCAATCTGTCTAGATCACCCTGCAAAATATCCTCGTCTACATTTGATTGAATAACTCGATATATTATAGAGTCATCTGCAAATAGCCGCACCTTTGAATATAAATTGTCTGGCAGGTCATTCACAAATGCGAGAAACAGGAGAGGTCCAATAACGCTTCCTTGAAGGATCCCTGAAGTTACTTTTGCTTGAGTCGAAAATTGTTGTCCAACTCGGACTTTCTGTTTCCTATCTCGAAGAAGCTCATCAATCCACGCCACAACTCTGGGGTCAATACCCGATTGCATTAATTTATTAACCAGTTTATCGTGTTTAACGTCGTTTATTAACCAGTGATTGTGTTAATTTATTATCGCAGTTACTTTCCATACAGTGTCAAACGGGGTAACATAGGCCAGTTATTAAGATTTTCCATCAATTTGGAGATAAAGATGATAATCAATTGTCATAATTAAATCCAAGGAAATTCTTTCAAGCCTGCTCTACACGCTGTTATATACGTCATACGTTCAGATACAGTGGTTGTAACGTGTTGTTTGATATACCAAATTGGGAAATGTAGTCGAAGAATCACATGGAAGTTGGTAACTTTGGCCAATGGTGAAGCAACTAGAGAAGACGGAAGTTTTTTCGGTCTCGCGAAATGCAAGGGAGGGTTTGCTAGTTTATTCTTTTTTGTTCAGGGTCTACAAATACATTAGCTGAGCTGAAGATCCTGGAAAATTCTGTTGGGGTAAAAATGGCGTGGCATTTTTTTTTTTTTTTCAAAAATAAGAGATCCTTCGCTAATGAAATTTGTATGGAACAGAATATATTAACGTCGAGGAGTTAGGGCAGGTGTTTGTGGTTGGGAGGAAGAAGAATACATCTTAAATTCTTACTCTTGCAGTGCCAGTTTATCTCTAAAAATATAATAATCGTTTGATTGTGCACTATAAATATATTTGTCAACAAAATTGAGAGGCCTGGCGAATTGAAATTTTGCCCTTTTAAATTTGTTCCAGAGAATTTTAAAGTTATATCGGGTTGTAATTTGGTAACGGGGTCCCTACTTTTTTCTTTCGTTTTTCAGCATGGCCAAAGTTACCTGGAAGTACATCACCTGAAACGTAACACGACCACAACAAGCGGCTAAAGTGGTTCAGGGCATCAACTGATGTCATTTCTAGTCAAGAAACGAGACTCCAGAAGGACATATTTTGGAGAAGATCTCCTAGTATGTCAGGCGTTTCATTGGCTTCGAATTTATTTCCTCATTTTTGTCATCTCTTCGTCTTTCTTATGTATTGTTGTCTACATTCTGCCTCTTTAAACCACAATCATAAATAAAAATGTTATGAATATCGTGATGATTACCAAGTCACATGTACACGTGGTACTAACAGCGCCCCTCCGAATAAAACCAAAGAGAAGTGCCAAAACCGTGTGAAGTCGTGAGGAAACGAGCCGATCAATCAGCGCAGTGAATTTTGTTACGTCATGAGGAGAAGGAATATGAGAATGTAGCGAGAAGAGAGGTCTTAAATGCTGTGCGTCGCCTCAAAATATCTACTTTATTACTAATTTCCAACGCGCGCGGAAAATGAAAGGGAACTATTTAGCCTCCAGTCATGTGCAATGTCCATGACTTTGAAAGATACACATAAACGCGGGAAAATTCCCAGTTTCAATTTTGAGGATAAGTGCCACAATTGGATTGTTTTATTCCGCTTGTTCTGATACTGCAAGTACCGACAGAATTCTCATACTCAGTGTGACACTGCTTATGTGCGACCCACCCCTCCGCCGGCTAGCTCAGAATGGGTTTTCAAGGTGGGCGCAAAATAAAAAAATACAATTAGAATAGCGGGGATCAGGGTCATGTGGGCCGTTGTGGATTGAATGCATTTACACAGAAACTCAAGTCGAATCACTTTCCACTTACTTAAGTATATTCTAATTAAATTGCTGTTACAGTCAATGAACATAAAACACTTTACATATACAAGAATTTTGTCTTGCTGAAAAAAAAGAAAACAACTTACACTCTCAATAATTAACTACACTGTTTCCTTTCTCTCATTTAAATCAATTTCAAAGAATACTTAAAACTTTGCCTAATCATTCCAGTCGTAAATTCCCTAGTTGCAACTTTACAATTAGCTAAGTTTTTCTTGAAAGAAAAGATTGATTCTATTTTTACAGAATATCGTATAAAGAACCTGTACTAATACTTTTTCCGAAACAAATTATTCCTTCTAATATCTACAAATTGTTCAAGTTGGCAGACCTACTGTGTCTTTTCACGGCGTAGAAATCTACGGCGTCGACTCTTCCAGTCGCTCGGTGTCCTTGTCCTTGCAGCTCGGTCGGGAGCAAAGCCGCCCTCTGCAGAACGCACGGTCGCCCTTTCAGTACCGTTGTTCAACTCACGATGTGGCCTGTCCGTTTTCCGTTGATACTCTTTTCGTATTCTTTTATAGAATGTAACTAGCTTTTAATTCCATATTTAAAAGAATCTACAATACGACAACTGAGTCTATCGTATAAGAAGAATAAATATAAAAATAAAAAAAACTGCAAAGAAAAGAAATGAATGGCCTCGTTAGTTTCATAGCTATTCACTCCTCTCTCTTACAAAGATTTTAAATGCGTCACTTATACTTTCATCCTTTCCTGATGAATTGTTTTAATGCCTTGTAATATGATAATTACCTCCTGAATGTCTTGAAGAGTTTTTATCGTAGATGCAGTCCTGAAGTCCGTAGCAGTACGAGTGCCGCCTTCTCGTGATCGGTAGGTCCTCACTTCCAGCTGTTACTTCAGAAAGAAAGCTTTTCTCCCGACTCTCGGTGTCGCATACTCTACCGAGACGCTCCCTTACGGATATAGTTCGTAGTTTTCATTTTCGGATTGTATTCATGCGCGTTGGCGCGCGTTCAAACAGCTCATCTTATTCTTGAATATTGATGTGCTCCGTTTTCCGAGACCTCGGCAAACGGATGGTCACATATGACATCACTGAACTCGTGTGATGGCAAGCCTCCTTGCCATTGCCGTGAAATTTTCTTTTCACGTGTCGCGTTACTGAACAGCCAAATTTTTAATATCCCTGTTATATAAATAACTGTTGTATTGTATAATACTCATATGTTATTGCAGACTTTATTTTTTTTTTTTCCAATATTTTATTTGCTGTTCTTGAGCAGTATATGTAATACTTCTTGGCAAAATATTTTGTGTTTTTTAACAGAACTTTTCCTGCTGCAGGACGCTAATTTCTTCTTAATTTCGCAGTGTTTTAAGATGAACCTCTTAGCTACATCGCATCGGTGCGAAGAACTTCAGTTGCACGTCATTTTTGCAGCTACAGTTCGTTTTGAGTGTGAAACATTCCTCAAAGATCAGAGCAGCCGGCCGCTAGAATTCTCCTCCAGACTGACTGAATTCGACCTAGCTCACAAGCGAGTGTCGAAAATCCTGCCGCCGGAACTTGAACCTAGAACCTCCCGGTCAGAGGAACTGCAGTGACATCAGTTGCACTGAACCACAGCTCCCGGTCACAGGAAGAATGGTGCGACGAAACGTCAAACTAAAAACTTCCCATATACGCTCTAATTTTGTCAACTTTACGGAGCGCAAAAGACACGTTTCTGTGTATATTATTGAATGACTCTCGCCAGTCGCAGAGCCGAGCGGACGTGTTTTACTAAGCGCTCTACCTGCTGCAGGATGGTGTCGACGGAGCAGTGGCGCGCGGCTATCGGCCGATGGGTGAGGGGCTACCTGCCGCGCGGTGGCGGTGCCCGGGGGACAGCGCAGGGCTGGGCTCCTGCGAGCGTGTTGGGCGCGGCGGTGATGGCGGTGCTATTGGCGATCGGTGGGGTGGAGCTGAATCCCGGCCCCCTACTAACGTCGATATCATCGGGGACTATCAATGGAACCAAAAGGAACTTATTGATAGAATCGATGTGTTGAAAGGCCAGGTTACGTCGGCAGAGACTTCAGTGCAGTCGCTGCAGACAGCCAACGAGCGGCTGGTTCGCAAGGTGATTACCTTGAGAACCAGTCGCGACTAACAATATCATTGTTACTGGCATCCCAGAGAAGCGGAACGAGTCTTGGGCGGACTCGGAAGGTGTATCCTGGATCTTGCGGAGCAGCTGGGTCAGGTTGGAGCTCCAGGATATCGAGCGCCCCACCGGACCGGGCGGCGGCGCGAGGACAGCCACGTATGATTGTGGCCAAGCTGGCCTCTTTCAGGAAGCGGGAGGAGCTGCTGCTGCAGCCCGGAGTATCTCTCCCGGAATGGCAGGGTGCGCGTCCGTGAGGACTTCAGCTGGGCAGTGCGGCAAACGCGTAAGGCGTTAATTCCGCATTTGCAGGAGGCGAAAGCGAGCGGAAAGCAGGCGTCGATTGTTTCGACAAGCTTGTCGTGGCAGGGCGCAGCTACGTGTTGGCTGAGCTGGCGGCCGTCCGCGGGCGTGGGAGGGCGGGGCGACGGGGTCCCGGGGAACTCGGCGAGGCGGAACCCAGTAGGGGAAACCCCTTCCGGGCAAGCGGGCGCCTCTTCGCGGCCGCCCCCGCCCGCGCCTTCGGCCGTGGCCGCGGCCGCGCCTGCGGCTGCGCCTCGTGCTGGGGCGGCGCGGACGACCTCTGACCCCGCGGCATCGCGGCGGAGGCGGTCTCGTTCGCGATCGCGTCGGCGGTCGCGTTCACGTTCCCGCCGGAGCCCACGGCACTCGGTGAGTCGGACCAGCAGGTCGCCAATAGGCAGGAATAGGCTTTAAGAATAGGATGTTGGAACATCAAGGTCTAGGCTCTAAGCTCGAAATCAAGACTTCATGGGTACATAAACACATTTGATATTGTCGGTCTCTTAGAAACTTGGTGGAAGGAGGGTGAGACTTTAAATGTGTCTGGTTTTACAGCCATATGCAAACTAAAAACGTAGAGGAAAGGGGTAGTACCGGGAGGTGTTGCGTGCATATTTCAGGATAGGTTAGTGCAATTTATTTATGAAATTACAACAAACTCACAATTTTCTTTGTATTAGACTAGTAATGCAAAATACAGACCTCGCAATTGTATTTATATACCGTCACCCACAGGGCTGCGTTATTATTCTCAGAAGCTTTTGGTGAAATCAAAAATTTTTTAGACTCGTTGAAGCAAAGGTATCGAATACTGATTTACTAGTCTTAGGTGACATGAATGCTAGAATTGGTCATGAGCAGGAAGTATTTTCGGAGTTCGATCGGCAGAAGCGAGAGCTAATTCTAGAAAAGCAAAGACTCAGTCATCAATAATGAGGGCAGGAATTGTTAGAATTATGCAGAGATTTAATCTCGAAATCTTAAATGGCAACTATGGACAGGATACTGAAGGGAACTAACTTTTATTAGTGGGAATGAGGTAGTGTAATAGATTATGCTCTGTTGTCTCATGAAAGAATAAACAATTTATTAGATTTTGGAATCGAATTATGGGCAGAATCCGACCATTTGCCTGTGTGCGTTCATTTAGCAGAAAATGCTACTGAACTGCCACAGGCAGTGGCACGGGCAGGAGCAACAAACTTCACAATAGCAAGACGACGGTTTATATGGAAAGGGGAAAAAGCGACAGGAATTTGCAGATGCTATTCTTAACTCGGTAGGGTGGGCAGAGAGGAGCGGTCACCGGAAGGCAAGCAAAGAATTTAGAAAGGAGACTCTTTCGCGCAGGAGGGGGATGCGAAAGTGGGGAGAGGAGGAAGGGTACTGACCCAAGGATGGTTTAGCGAGGAGGTCGGGTGAGCAGGCGTGAAGCAATAGTAGCCTTAAGAATGTTCAGAAACAGTGGAACTGCGGAAGCGAGAAATAGTTACTTGTTACTACGTAGGCAATACGAGGCCACAATTAAGAAATCGAAGAAATCTTGGCAGGAGAGTGAGACAGCAAGAATAGAGGCAATTTTAAGAAACAATCATAATAAATCAATTTGGGACGTTATAAGATCACTGCGTAATAAAGAAATGTAAGTAATGCAATTTCATCAGACGCGTGGGAGCAGTACTTTTCACGGGCGCTCGGGAAATAGCGAATATTGAAACAGGGAAAATATTATCACGGACCAGATGTCCCTGAATTAGACGAACCGATAACCTGGAATGAAGTGAATAGGGCTATGCTTTGCCATGAATAATAAGAAAGCAGGCGCGCGGACGGCATTCCGACACAATTTATTTCGGAATTGTGGCACATAGACCCAGAGAGTATTCAAATTTATTTAATGCAATAGTTGATTCTGGATCGTATCCAGAAACGTGGATACAGCGATCCTCCAACCAGTCTTTAAGAATAAGGTAATACGAACTGCCCACAAACTTATCGCGGAATTAGTCCTTTACCAGCGCTGAGCAAGCTATTTTGTAAAATACTCAACGGGCGACTGAGTGAATGGGCGGAAAAGCACAGTAAAATATCAGAATTGCAAGCAGGCTTTAGGAGGCTTCGCGACTACCGACAATATCTTTGTGTTAGATACCTAGTAAAGCAGGCGCTTGGGTAAGCAGGGCCACTTATATTGCAGTTTTGTAGATTTCGAAATGGCTTTTGACTCTATAAATAGGAAAGCTTATGGCAAAACTTAATGAGCTAGGCGTCTCACGTAAAGTTTTAAAAGTGTTGCAGAGCATATACGAGGACGTAAATTTCTGTGTCAGGTGCGGTGATGGAAGTACAACGCGAAAAATAAAATCGACAGTAGGAGTAGACAGGGCTGTTTCCCCTCACCGCTATTGTTTATCTTGTTTATAAACGATTTATTGACGTGGTTACAGGATGCGGATACATCTGCGCGAAATTGAGGCCTGAACATTCCCGGACTCTATATGCTGATGATTTAGTTTTATGTTCGGAGACTATTGACGGCTTACAAAAGTTTAAATATCCCAAAACGTATAGTGAAACATGGGGATTAAAAGTAAATATTCAAAAACCAAATAGTTGTCTTCAGAATGGATTTATCTGGGTAAAGGAGAAATGGTTTACTCAGGAGGAGATTGACGTAAAACATTTACTATCTTGCAAAATTTTCCCTGAAAAGGGGGATGGAGTAATCAATGTGGCGGCGCACAGTAAGGAAGAATTGCGCTCAAAGAAATCGTTTGCGAGTGGGAGGGTTCGAATTGCTTTAAAGGTGCGAGACGATGTTTAAATCGCTATTCTCCCAGCAATGAATTGGGGCAGAATTTGGGAGTGATAGATAGATCGACTAGAAAGCGTCGAAAGATTATTTAAATTAATTTCAGTCTCTAGATTCGCACAAATGCCGGAGTCTAAGAGAGTCGGATGTAGGAATTTGGAAAGATTTTAAATGAACCATTAAACTTTGGATTAAATTAGCAGGTGAACAGACTGACTCACTTATAAATAGATGTTTTCGGGTGCAGTTACAGGAAGCAACCAACGCTACTGGTCGTATAAAATTAAACTGCTACTGGGAAAGTTCAGGTCTGGGAGACGTTTCTCCGGAAATGGTGGGAGATAGGGGAACACGTGACATAGAACGGTTAATTTCGGATAGACTTGCGGATATTAAAGGCAGAGATCCTGGCAGCAACGGCCGAAAAACGTTCGCTAGTTGCGCATTCACGCGAGTCCGTTATGGGGTTGCGAACGTTACGTAAACACACTGCAAAAGGACGCAAGAGGATACGCTTGGTTCAGGGTCGAGTGGATGCAATAGATTAAAGGACTCGAATGGTAATGGCATCTGTGTGCTTTGGGTGATAGGGAAGACTGATCCATATCCTTTTAATTGATGCGACCGAAACTTGGAGAGGAAAATGGATGGGAATGGGAAATTACTACTTCCAACATAGGAACGTAACGCCTGCCCAAAACATTCTAGGGGATAAAAGAGCTAACTTCATGAAAGAATTAGGAAAATTTCTGAAGGTTCGACCATTAGAGAAACGGAAATTAAGGAGGGGAAAACAGCAGTGGTTAGTACGAGCAGAGCCTAGACTGAGAGAAATATGTAATAAATCAAACTAACAATAATTAAGTTAGTCAGTAAGTTATGTTAGTTAGTAAACAGTACAAAAAAAAAAATAAAAAAAAAAAAAAAAATAAAATAAAGTTATAAATTGTAGTCAATTGTTAGTATAAGTAGATAAATAATCAATAAAATATATATATATATATATTAACTTAAAATAATTAAAATAGTTAAATAAATTAAAATAAGTTATATAAATTAAAAATTAAATTAATTAAAATAAGTTAAATAAATTAAAATAAATTAAATTAAAATAAATAAAAGGAAAGCTAAATAAAGCAATTAGGGGGCGAAGGAAGTGGAATCGGAAATGTTAGGCAGAGGTGTTGTGACGATTTTCTGTGGTGCTGTTTGTTTTCAGGTGCGGTGGAGCCAAACACTGGAAGGAGAATGCTGACGCCCGCGCCAAATAAATAAATAGTCTAAAACCGGATAGAGTAGCATGTACTCGGCTTCTGACCAGGTTTTTCCCTTCAGGTTTTCCTCAGCCGTACCTTATGGTCTCGTTTCCGCGGCTTTGAGGCGATGGAGAGACCATTGGGTGAATACCAGAAGGCGAAAGGTTAGAACTCGGTAGAATGTAGGTATTGTAATGGCTTAAAGGCCTTCGGCCTAGCCACATTGGATCAAGTTTCTAATTTGTCTGTAATAATTACCTATTAAATAAATAAAATAAAAATATTATTGAATGGTTATTTTTGTTTCTTTTTGTTCTACTGTTGATTTCACGTTAAAGTAATTGTTAATTCAATTTTAATTTTAACATTAAGTTTTCTTCCTACTATTAAATTTTAATCTTACTATTAAAATGTATCTCTCTCTTCTTCTTGTTTTGCCAGGGGTAATACGTTTTACGAAAAGGAAATAGCTAACGTTTTGAAACTCGCATCGTAAGTAGGGCAAGGTTCATCTATCAATCAAAAATGTTAATTGATAAAAAGTAGCAGATTGTTCAGTAAAATATTGTGGAATAAGAATTATTCCTCGTGTGTAACATTCTCCAAAAATGGGAAGCAAAATGTTGCTGAATAAGAAACACTTCTGTCATATTTCTATTGCTACTTTTGTTATACGCCCAACACTGTCTTCCCCTTAAAAGGAATTGTTTTAAAATTCATCCCAGAGCAAACCTCAGCATCAAGAAGTTGTAAAATATTGTGAAATATGAATTGTGTGTAACATTCTCCAAAAAGGGGATGCAAAATGTTGTTGAATAAGAAACACTTCTGTGTCATATCTCTATTTTTAATTTTGTTATACGCCCAACACTTCCTTCTCCTTAAAAGGAATTACTTCAAAATTCAACCCAGAGCAAACCCCATTATGAAAAAATGTAAAATATTGTGGAATAAGAATCACTCCTCGTGTGTAACATTCTCCAAAAATGGGAAGCAAAATGTTGCTGAATAAGAAACACTTGTCATATTTCTATTTCTAATTTTGTTATACGCCCAACACTGCCTTCCCCTTAACAGAAACTCTTTTAACATTCAACCCCAAACACCCCGAGTAGGGAAAGGGTGTGCGGCGGACACACGGAAGGAGAATAGCCTGCGTCGGACGAGAAGGCGAATGTCAAAGGCCAGAGGTGCGCGTGGATGCGGCGAGCGGGCGGGCGGGGGGCGTGGCGTGGCGGACAACGGAGCACGCAGCACGCAGCACGGCGCCCGGCGCGCGGAGCACGCGGTGCGCGCAGGTGGGCAAGCCGCAACGCAACACCGCACTTGAGCGGCGGTGGTCGCCGCGCCACGGGAACTCCTCGCCGCCTCGCTGCGGCCCTGCGGCCTGGCTTGCGTTCTGCCTCTCCGGCCCTGTAGTTATGAGATCCCTCTTTCAACCTCGCACCGCACAATTTATTTCTCGCTTCTCACACGAGGGTAGGTTGCATACTCACGTATTCTGTAGCATTATGACGCTAGTTTCTGATCTTACGGTTCGCACCGGGTGTGGAGGAATAATGTTGACGCGTTAGTGATTATAATATTATGATAAAAGTGATAAAGAAATAGCGTCTCGTGTCTGTGTCGCGAAGTAAAAAAGACCGGTTTCAAAAGGGAACCATCCGGCTGAGGTGGCTCAGAGCACAACTCATGTTACTGCAGTGCCTCTGACAGCGAGCTCCTAGGATTTAATTCTGGATGGTGGCCGGATTTTCGGCACTCGCTACATAGCTAGGTCGAAGTCATCCGCTCTCTGAAGGAGAATTCTAGTTTCTTAGATCAATATCAGATGAATGCCGGAGAAGTAGCCTAAAAATGGGCAACGACCATGCGCGATCTTTCCTTCCTCTTCTTTCTCCTATACTCACCCCTTACACGCGTACACTACTAAGCATGTCGGGAAATTAGAGTTTGTTCTGTCTGAGGTGTTTCCGCGCTGGTGTGAGACGTGTGGATGGAGAAAACCCGCACGCCGACATTTAGGTCGGAGCCGGATCTCGCCATCCAGCTGGGAAAGAACGCCGCCACCCCCGTGATAAAGGCAATGCGCTAACGGGACTAATGACCATTGACTGCAAACCTGAAATCATTAATCAATCATTCACAGGAGAACCTCCGAGAAATCTCTGCTGTAAGAAATATACCTCCCCCCCCCGAGAAAAATCCTGGATGTGTCTCTAATTAGAACTACTTTTGTTCATGATATTGTTGACATTGATGAAAAGATTTGAATTCAGAATACCGAACTATGATAAGTGTCGTCATTATGCTCGCTCCTCACATAGTTTGAAAACATAGTCGATCTCTTGAAAATATAAAGATCTTTGGGAACGTAAGAAACACTTTGAATATTGTCGGCAGACCGAGGGGAATGTCGCGCAATTAATTCTGCAACCGCAGTCAATTGACCAATAAGAGGGGACTTTAAACAATTATAGTAAATTGCCTTATTCAGATGTATAATGGACTATTTTTCATATGGAAATAAAATTTATTAATGATTTTATTTAAAAAAATATATTGAGATAATTTTTGACACTTAATCGAAGTAAAATCATATCTAATTGATTTCTTTAAATTTAAGATAATTTCACAAATATTTTCTCTGACGTTACAAATATAATAAAAAATATCTGAGTTGGTTAATGATTTTAAATTAAAAAAAATATATTGAGATAATTTTTCTCTTTCTGAGTTGGTTCCGTTGTGTGTGTGTGCGTGTAAGCTAGAAAGAAATATTAACAAAATATTATAGTGACATTGACTCTTCTTATGACTCTCTCTCTCTCTTTCTCTCTCTCTCTCTCTCTCTTTCATTATCCGTGACACTCTCTGGCGTTATTCGAGAGCTCTGCTCAGAGCCTTACGCGGTTTCTCTGATCACTCCCTGGCGTATACCGGAGTAGCAACCGATACAATGGGTCACAGACGTCAAATCGGTGCGACTTCCTCCCTCACCGCGACATCTCTTGCTGCGATATCCTCTTCCTCTCCTGGGATGACACAGAGAAATGTCTCGGAGATTTGATTTGATTATGGTCATTGAAAGACGGGAAGAGAAAGGAATGGGAATTTAATATCCCCTTGCTCTTCTACATACCTCTCTACACCACTTATGAGGTCCCCGTTCTTATTCCCTCAGTCCCACTACTGATGGCTTAATATGTCGGGCCCGCACCCGCCATATCTTCCTACTCATTGGCGACATTGTTCTCATTTCCCTTCCATTTCCTCTGTCTTTCATTATATCCCCCACTCCACTCCATTCGTGAAGTCCTCCCTCCACACCCACACACGCAGGTACACACACGCACAGACAAACACATACACACACTTTTCCGTTCTGTTCACTACCGTCATTCTCTCTCTCTCTCTTTCTCTCTCTTTCTCTCTCTCCCCCCCTCCCTCTCGCTTCTCTCTCCACTCTAGAGCTGTCCCTGTTCTCCTGTGCGGGCTCTGCAGGTTTCGCCCTCGCCTCCACCGACGATCCCGTAACAAGAGGATTACAATTTAACTACCTGGGAGTCGCGCTCCTGCACCTGCAGCCTGCGCGCTCCCCGTTCAACCGCTAGATGTTTCCATCAGCGCCGGATTAGACGCAAGCATTTTTCACTCCCGCGACCACTTTCGCTCACTGCCCTTTACTGCACCGCTTTCTTTGCTTAATTCGATTTTTATATTAATGTGTTTCAAATGCTTTTGGCTCTACAGATTACCGACCACAACGAGTTTGTTGAATCAGACGTTTGGAAGAGTGAAAATTAAAAAAAAAAAAATACCGGCAATTTCCAACTTTTAAAATTTGGTAGTATTCATAATATAAATTTATAGATGGCATTAATCCCTCGATGCTTGCTTTCCATACTACTTGAATATGACAATATCAATTGATTATTAATACTAGACCGGGAGAGGAGGCTCACTGTATCAACTGATGTCACTGCAGTACCTCTGACCGGGATACCCTAGGTTTGAGTCCCGACAGGGGGAAGATTTTGGATACTAGCTTGTCAGCTAGGTCGAATTCAGTCGCTGATTGGAGGAAAACTCTAGCGGACGGCTGCTCTGTTAGGAAGTTTTCCCTGATTTCTCCAGTCAAAACCAGGCGAATGCTGAAGGAGTGCCCTAACAAACGGACCACGGACAGCGCCCGATCTTTCCTTCCTCTTCCTTGTTCTATCCTCTCCCCTTACATACACTTATACTAACATGCACTACACTACCGCTCATGCCGGGAGACCGGTCGTAAACTTAGAGCTTGTCACGTCTGGGGCGGAACCCTGCTGGTGGGAGATACCTGGTTGGGGAAAACCCCGCTAGCCGACGTTAGGTCGGTGCCTGATCCAGCGGGAAGATTACTATCATCTCACGAGAACAAATGAACTACTCTTACGGGACTAATCTCTGGAGCTAACGCGCCCGGAATCACTAAGAATCAACAAACCATTATCATTAGAGCACTCGGAATTCTTTATCGGCCTCTTCGCCAAAAGGTGCCATTTCGCCTACCCCATCCATGTCTGGAGTAAGTAAAATTAATAAATAATTATAGTTCTGTGAATTTAAAAAATGCATAAATTAATGAAATGCCCGTCATGAAATGCCTCCAATGTTGAAATCGCACCCGCAGTTGTTCAAAGTACCTCTCAAATGCATTTCGCCCCGACGAAAGTCGCAGAATGGCGACCGAAACTTTGGCCGCTCCGCCTAGGTCGCGGCGTCTTTCGGACAGCTAAGTAGTTACTAACACAATTTACTTCTTGTTTAGTACTTATTTTACGTAATATTTTACTTTCTGGTTCTCCATTATTTCGTCTAATTAATCATCCCTAAAATAATTAAATATAATAAACAATAAAATAATGAAATAATTAATAATCTCTAATTTAAACGGACATTCATTAAACACCTTCCTAACACTTCCTCAGACAACGTAAGTAATAAATTTCTTCCAATAGAGAGCCATATACTGTTCTAAAAACGAAAACGAATGTGGTATGGGGCTTCTAGCGCGACTAACCATGTTCCAAAAACTGGCGCGCGTAAGAAAAAGTAAACCGATTATGTATTTCTGTTCAGATTTGTTAAAAATTGAAAAAATGGATTTTTAATTGAGAATTTGAAAGTCTTGAACGTTTCTTTCATTATCTTCTTTGTTTTATGTGTACCGTTATATTTTGAAGTTTTACATTGATCCTATGTTTTCTAGACCTACTTGCAAGTGTTCTATACCAAGCGGGGAAAACACCACCAATATAATCTAAGTGTTCTAAATAATTTTTTTGTGCACACTTTTTAAGAAATCTCGTTAAAAAGATATGAGCAATTATTTCTTGACAACACTCTTCATTATTATTATTATTATTATTATTATTATTATTATTATTATTATTATTATTATTATTATTATTATTATTATTATTATATCTTAATATAGTTGTAGCTTTCCTTTAAAATCGTCCCAGTTCTGTAGCTCTGTGACGAAGAAAAGCTCAAGCAGGCGGATCTTGCTAGTTACGGTGAAGAGAATACGTCATGTTCACCTGATGTTGCTCTTACCCCCAAGCATGGGAATTTAACCAGGGCCAAATATATACATTATTATTATTATTATTATTATTATTATTATTATTATTATTTTGACCAACTGTTGTCGGGTCTTTATTCGTAAATACGTTCAATAACTCTCGGAAGGTTGCGAGTCGTAGCACTCACCTCAAGAACGTTATGTGCTTCAATGAAATTGTGATTCTAAACACATAACACTATCGCTGCTTTCGCACTGGTATGCTATTACATGAGATCACTTCGATCACATTGGAAACTGTTAAATTTTTCAATGCAAATATGCTAACTGGGCATGATACGGTAGAAATGAACAGATTTCCGCGTTGTCGATGGGACAAGGAATTTTCTGTACAAGGAATTCAATGCACACTGTAGCCTTGTAATTTTAATTTGCGTGTTAATACTATTTATCCACTTTAGTTAGGTAAAATCAATCTTCATGCCATAATATTCAGTGAGTTCAAACTAGCCCAGAAACGTAATGGCGAGTACAATTAAAATGTATGTGTGTCTTATTTTCAGAATATTCTAGTCTTCTTTGTCTTGTAACCTTCACATTTCTCTTCATAAAACCCTAACTGCGTAAACCTACTTAAAGCAATATTGACATATAATCAAATTGTACTCCTCAACATTGTGTAATGTGTGCTTTTTTCTCAAGCTAACCAGAAAAGGCGGCCAAACATAATTCTTTTTTGGAATTAATGCGTTTTTCTACACACCAATCTTTATGTACATCATATTCTCGCTAAAATAAGTTTTCTTGATTTTTCTGGAATGAATGTTTACAATGCAGCATTTGCTATTCTTTCGATATCTCAATCACGGCTGTCGCTCATTTCCAAAAGAATACAGTATTTCGATTGCTCTACTCATTGAAAACAGTGTCACCGCTCACAGAAAAAAATGAACGCTTTGTACAAAACTTCAGATTAAATTTAACTAAATTGAACAAAGAGGATAAAAAGTAGTACGATATTGCACCACCTTATTACAATAGTCAATTGGTTTCCAAATTCCGACTAACAGCCTCGTTTGGCAATTTTTCTATGTCGTATTTCAGGCACGTCAAACCGCGCCCGCAAGATCTACTTGCTCGCCTGGGGAACCCGGCGCTCCTGCGAGCACGGACAACTTCCCCTGACTCCGCTCCCATTTCCCCTCCAAATCCAGAAAGGGGTGTACTCGCGCAAGCTAAAGCGCCGCCCGGCGGTGAATAGTGGCTTCATACGAAAATATGTTTACCAGAGGTTTTCTATTAATATCCGATTATATTTATATTCTTATTTATTATATTATATTTATTATCTTTATTATATTTATACTCTTCACTTATTATTACTATTTTGTGTTTATTTTCTTACTAAATTTCCCCTTGTATAAACATTTTTGATACGTGAGAGGAATATGTTTGAATGGCGAATTCTTTCCTTGTTTTTGATTTGTCTTGTATTATTAAATCATTCGATTTTCTTGTTTTTAGCAATCATTTTAAATAAATTAACAAGTATCTATAAATTAATAATACTCGCTTACGGACGGACAGTGTTTTTTAACAGTCAAGAATATTTGTCTGGTAAATCACCTAACCTGAAAATAGAAAGTTAATGCTTTTATATCACTCTTAAGTAAACAGGATTTCGAAATGAATATATTTTGTATTTTTTTTTAAATTTTAATCTCAATTAAGGATTTGAAACCTGATTGATATATTATTTCATTTGAATGGGTCATTTATTTGTCTTAAAGAGAAAATGTGACTTAATAGAACAAAATTTGTGGCAATAACAGTCAAATGACGTCCCCCAAAGACAGTTATCGCCACTCCCTAGTTACTTGTACAACCCTTACTTTTAAATCTCGCGCCAATTTCTCTGAGCGCAATGCCAGCGAGCTCTAGTAAGCTTGTTACCTTGCCCGCTACTTGAACATGACTGTCGTAATATAATAAGAAGTATTACCACTCTATATCGTAAATAACTACCGTTCCGTTGAAAATACTGAATTTTCAATGTTGACAATGCGTGATTTGTATCTTAAATTCTCGTTTGCAAACATTGTCGATCTGCCTCGTTTATGTCCGTTGGACATTCACAAACGGCATTTGCGTTAGTTGAGTATAACTTGGATTTTAAGCTTTGCTTTTTATGCAATATATTGTATAATACCATTTATCGTTAATAGTAGAGTATTTTTCAGTACACCGAATGGGCATTCGATACTACAAACGTTCTTGCTCAAATGTGCACATAAAGGCCGCCGGATTTCGCAAGTAGAGAACAGGGAAATGAAAATGGATGTAATCGGAAACTGCACATGAAGAATTCATGTTAGTTATTGTTATTACTCTGCGAATCGTGTAAGTATAAAAATTTAATGAACGATTCACTCCATTTCACGAATTGGATGCTCGCGACGGGAGCATTCGAGGTTCAGCCGAGGCTCTGAACAGCCTTCATGATCAATGTCCGAGGGTCAGAGGCGAGAGAGAGAAGCGATGCCGTACGTGATGAGGGTCGCCGCTGTTTTCATTGTAATCGATTGTTCTTGTGTGTTTTATCGAAGAATTCACCGAGCTTTCATCTAAAGAAGCAATCTACCAGATGTTTATGTCGTCGAAGAAATGCTTTGGAATTTAAGTGTCTGAGAGTATACGAAATCTAAGAAAAAAATTGTTGTTCATTTTAAACTTCTAAGTATGAAATCGCACTGTTCACTCTTCGGAAATTACGTTCTGGATAATTCTGAAAATATCTTTGTGTCTCGATAATTGTCTTTTACAGCTGTAACGTACGAGTATTTTAACTTGTATTTACCTGGGTATCAATATATTTTATCGTGACTTTCCGACCGATTTTAAATGTTAATGCTACAAACTCTTTGAATTTCGTTGATCTTTATTCACATTTCGTAAAAATAACTCACTGATGTGGAATCTTATATTTGGCGTTATTGTTTTAACTAATTACACGACTGCTGTCCTCTCGTGCTGTTTATAAATTCAACTTTTCTTGAAAGATATTGACATATGATTTCTACAAACCGGTTTGGTTTCAATAAATTGCTAAATTATTAACTTGATTGCGTTGTTTGAACTACATAACTATAATTTAATTAAACATGCATCAAACATCAGGAAGAAACCGTATTGGCCATAAATTCACTATTCCTCGAAATTAACTTTAGAGAACGACTCGCACATAATGACTAATTTAATCGTGTGCAGTGTCAGAGCGTTGAAAGACATGAAAAGAGCGTACTGAGGTTTATTGTTCCACCGTTCCTAACTTAAGATTCCTTGAATATTCGCCGGTCGTGACCAAGGGCTCATTAAAGGCACTGAATAGAGCTAAACAGTATGGGAAAGATAAAGCACGGAGAAAACGACCCGAGTGGTCGCGAAATGTTAGCGGGTATCTCCATCCCTACTAAGCTGTTTACGGGCTGCTTGAGTCACCAGCGAACGCTCTTCGGGAACCAGTAAACTGCCTCTTAGACCACCCCTGCGTTGGCATCGGCTGTTGGCATGGGGGTGGCGGCGACGCAGTTAAAGCAGTAGTTCAAACGATTTTGTTCCTGCAAGCCCTGGTCGCGAAGGGGTTGGACACGAAATTTATGTTGTGTTCTCGCAGTAATAGGTCAGAGCAGCTGCGGCGATGGCAAAATCAGATACAGACGGTATATGGCTGCAATAAGACTTTGTCGACGGCTGTGGGGCACCACCGTTGGGACGGATTGTGGTCACAGCTGAGGTCAGGGGGCCTGGAGGCTATTCAAAAATAAGCACTTTCAACTCCTGACGATAAAGTTTGTTGAGGAAAGAGGAAACAAACGCGATAATATTCGATTATAAATTCATTCATTCATTCATTTAAAATTCATTCATTTGTCTACTCAGATTAGTCCATTCGACGTATGACTTCATATTGAAATCCAAGAAATTTTGCCAAAACGTAATGATGAAAAGAAGAATATTTTGCAGTATATTATTGCCTGGGGTCTCTCTATCACCGCAATGAATGTGATGTTCTTATAGCAATTTGCAAATGGATGGCAAAACGGGCAGTGGTGATTTAAAGAGGTGTAATGATGTCATGATCTGTGAGTGGTAATGATGGGGATATATATATATATATATATATATATATATATATATATATATATATATATATATATATATAATGTTGAAATTGTCATATCGGAGCAATCGCTGCTACTGGCAGAAAGTTGGCAGACCTGGTGAAAGGGGGTAAGACATACAACGGTACAGGTGGAGAGCGTGGAAGTGAATTAATAGACTTCAATAACATTATTAAGTTTGCAACTTGAGCTTCACTGGCGACTTCGTGGTTAAAGAATCAAGTGCAAGAAATATCCCAGGCACGACTTGCGGTTATAAAGCATGTAGGGTATCACATATTACTTCGCCAAGCAAGCAGCGAGGATTAAATGAAGCTACTTTAAAATACAGTGCCTCGGGTGACCGTTAAAAATGATATGATGTTGCATATACTCTGTAGTCCCATGCGTTACCTAGAAGAAGAAGAAAAAGAAGAAGAAGAAGACCGCTAATAAGACGAGTAAGAAGAATATGAATATACATGTACTGTTTTGAAGCAAATAACGGGTTAACCCGGCATTCGCTCTTAAGATAGCTGGGAAACTACTTTATAATTTGTATCGTTCATACGCTCTTTATATAAATTGTGTAATTTTTGTGAACAGAATTATATAAGCGGAGCAAATATCAATATTTTTTATTTCTTGCCGGTTATGTATATAAACTATAATTTTCCATGATATCGTTTATTTAATTACTGATGTACAACAAAACTGCATGCTAAATATATATATATATATATATATATATATATATATATATATATTGTGTGTGTGTGTGTGTGTGTGTGTGTGTGTGTGTGTGTGTGTGTGTGTCGTTGTTTAAAACATTTTTGTGAAATAAATCATGGCTCATTTTTTAATTAAAGACTAATTTATGCCTAATTCTTTTGCAATGATTTTATTTTATTTTCGGACATAAATATTGTCCTCTTCAAAGTAGAGCAGCTTCAGTATAAGTTGTTTCCATTCTACATAGCAATGCTGGAAGACTTCAACTAGAATTGTCTTCAGTTTCTTGGTTAATATTTTATATTGTCTGTAGTACCAAAAAGTCGTCTCTTCGTTTTTGATTGTGTGGAACTAACATCGTCACATTGGCTCAGATCAAGAGAATAATGACCACTACAATTATTTTTTCCCACAAAAACCGGTTGATAGGATTGTTGAAGTTGTCTAGTTTTCGAAAAGTCTAATGCAAAGGATCTTTTCAAGGACGTCGTTATAAAATTATTTTTTTATTTAAAGTCAAAGTTAAAAACTAAGTCACGTGAGTGACTGGGAGAAGTCCAATCTGTGCCCGGTCCCTTGCACTGCATTCCGGTTCCTTGAGCACTGGGATCTCTCTCATCACTCGTAAACACAAGAAGTCAAATTATGAATACAGGAAGCAACGAGCGTTCCTGCCCAAAATAGGTATGAAAATATTCGCTTCCGTGTAATACAAATTATTTTCAAAGACATATTAGCTACAGATATTGTCCATTGTCCCTTATCATTCCCTTTCTGATGGAATTCTTTTTCTGCTGCTAGAACATGAACGATTGGTTGAATAACTATATTATCCACTGAGCTTAGGAAAACGAGTACGGATGGAGAAGCTGAATTTATGTCCAGAAGCAAATCCAGGGGCCATTTCAAAGTGTACACGAAGGATAGGAGAAACTGTACGAATAACAAGAAGATGGGTCATAGACCTAGTAGCTGAGGCACAATATTTGTTACAAACATATTTGCTCTTTTAGAATAATACTGTAAAGTTGTAACTAAAACGTTAAATTTCATAGTTCAAATCAATATTATGCGTAATCACAACGACAATAAATATACTATAGCGTCGGATTGTTATTTATTATCATGTATTACATTAAGAAGAAAAGGACAATTGTGCCACTTAACATATTACATTCATATCATATCATATTTTTTAAAAGCTTGGAATTTCCTTTATACTTCATTGTTTTCCCTCCATCAAATCAATTAAATTGATTTAATAACATGGTCACACAATCTCTGGGATAGTCTGTCAAAATGTATCTCAATGGCGAAACATTTATTTGTATTATTGAATATTAAGTAAATTATTGGACATGTGCGTTAAAGATATTACAGTACTACAAAGTAATTTGTCATTACACCCACTTACGTGAAGTTCCATCAATATTGAAACATTTTTATAATTAAATTAGCTCAAAGAATTGTCTCCTCGACCGGGTGTCGAATCCGGGAATTCTGGTTTACATCAAGTTGCTCCACTAAGCTACCGAGACTTGTTTCTCAGTAACGAGGTGACAATTTGGATTTCTTTACTGCTGCGAAAAACATTTCCAAACGTAATTGCCTCCAAACAATCTGACATGGTGTTGACAATTATGTATTACAGATCGGTGACGTAGAATAAGGGGTGGCTAAGTTAACTACTGTTCATCTATTAAAGGAAAACACCAGGACACGATATGTAGGCAGGTATTTGGAACGGTTGAATGTAAAACATTAACCACATGGAAACGATTGATTGATTGATTTTTTCGCGTTTCCGGGCGCGTCAACTGCTTTGATCATTAGTCCCGTTAGTGTCGTGCATGTTTTTTCTCGGGAGATGACGGTGATCTTCCCCCGCTGGATGGCGAGATCCGGCGCCGACCTACCGTCGGCTAGTGGGTTTTCTCCCTATCCAAGGCTCACTCTCCACAGCGGAATAGTGAATAGGGAATTTTTGCACAGCGAAGCGTTACAGGAGACGACAGTACTATCGATTTTCTGCGCATGCGAAGTTTCAGTTTCGCATTCCTTTTGTGCTTCTTCGCATGCGCAAAACATCTATTGGATGGTTATTAGTGATTCCGGGCGCGTCAACTACGGAGGTCATTAGTCCCGTAAGTCTAGCGCATGTTTTTTCCTCAGGAGGTGGCAATGATCCTCCCCCGCTGGATGGCGATATCCGGCGCCGACCTACCGTCGGCTGGCGGGCATTTCCTCAACCATGTATCTCTAATCAGCGGGGCACCGCCCCAGCCGGGACAAACTCTAAGCTCCTGACCAGTCTCCCGGAATATGTGGTAGTGTGGTGCAAGTTAGTGGATGTGTGTGTGTAAGGGGAGAGGATAAGACAAGGACAGATCGCGCACTGTCCGTGGCCCGTTTGTTAGGGTACTGCTCCGGCTTTCTCCTGGTGTTGATCGGAGAAAACACGGAAAACTACCGATTAGAGCAGCCGGCCGCTAGAGTTCTCCTCCAGACAGCGACTGAATTCGACCTAGCTCAAAAGCTAGTGTCTAAAGTCCTCCCGCCGTCACGACTCGCACCTAGGACCTCCCGGTCAGAGGCGCTGCAGTGACATCAGTTGATGCACTGAGCTACCGTTTCCGGTACATGGAAACAACTTTGAGACATAATCAAGTGAGTATTTTCTTTTGAAGTATGTAAGTTTTGCCAAAATTACAAACCGGGGCTTTCTATAAGTCTACAAATTAAACTACTGGAGTATCGCGTGGCATGGATAACTCACGACGGAAGCCATATTCACTATTACTTTACAATTCACAATTCACTATTACTTTACACTCTTTCGCCCGACTCTTTATTTCACTAAAATTTATTTTCTTCGATTCTCTGCCTTTTCTCAGTGTAGGTTATTGTACTGAGTCAGCATTCTGCTAGCAAGGAAAATAGAAAATAAGGGAGGAGACTCGGAGGAGTCACATCCCGATCTGTATTATCAGTTTATGTTCATAAGGAAATTTTGTGCTTCCTTCGTAGTGTAACCAACACAGGATGCTTATTTATCTATTTACTTAATTCCTTATTTATCGTCAAAAACAGTTAAAAACTGTATGACGTACTAAAGGAAAAGTGCAATTTGTTCACGTTGCGTGTGGTCTGGGATCTGTGTCTTAACTCATATACATATTAAGTATATTCATGAATTCAGGCAGCAAGGAGCGTTACTGGAAAGAATAAGCATGAAAATATTCCCTTAGTGTAATAAATACTATTTGAAAAGGTAAATCAGCCACGGATTTATGCAATTATTCCTTATCATGGTCTTCGTGGCGGAATCGACTTACTGCTGCTGGGAAATGGAGAACGATTATTTGAATAAATTCGTTCCCCGCAGAGCTCGAGAAAACGTGTACAGACACTGAAACGAAATTTTATGTCCAGAAGCAAAATAAGAGGTCATCTCAACATTGTTCAATGAAAAGCAAAAACATTACATTACTAACATTACTAAGTATTGTACTGCAGCCTCCGGATCAATGACCCCATCTCGATCAGGTTTTTCGTCCAGTTTCCCTGATGCATTGAGCAAATGCTGAGATGACCCCTTATTTTGCTTCTGGACATAAATGTAACTTCATTTTCTGTGCACGTCTTCTAGAATTCATTGGGAAATATAGTTATTCAAATTATCGTTTCCATGCTGTTGCGGCAGGAAGTATTATTCCTTGACAAAGGACATCATGGATAAGAACCCAAAATTTATTGCGTATTTATCCTTGAAAATAGATTTTATTACATGAGAGCTTTTTTTACTTTCAAAATTTATCTAGTATATGACTCAGTGTAGGAGTCACAGAATTTTGAAAATGTGCACGGAATTCACTTCTCCCCATTGCACGTCATACACATTTTCAACTGTTTTTGACGTAAAATAAATAAATACATTATTCCCGATAGCGCTGCAGGTCAGTTCGAGCCTTAATATATGTGTGCGTGTGTGTGTGTAGTGCGCGAATTTTGAAAAGTTATATAATAATATGTTTTTATCTTTTTGAAAGTCTTCAATACAAAATAACATTATTTTATATTTCTTGGGAATATTCCTGCCTGGATGTCAGTATCTACTGATTTAATTTTGTACATCAATGTTTCTGACCATGAAAGTACAATTTCAACATTTCTTTTCAGCTTCAGTATTTCTTTTCACAGTGGTGCAATAAACAGCCAGCACGTGTAAAACGGCGAAAGTATGTGTGAAGAACTAACCACTCTATTTTCATGGCAGGTAAGTGAAAACCCAACATTTAACTGATGGGAATAAACGGAGCTCCCGTAGCAAATATCCTGGGATAAAAGAGGTCAGCAAAACGTCTGCAACTCATTCATTCCAAAAAAGCGAGATAACTGTTACCTCCGTACTCGTATGCATTCAACGCTCTGTTTCAGACGCAATTTTTCAATTGCGTCGTAAATGAGGAGGGTGATCCTTGCAAATTTCGAACGAGCTCGTTCCACAGAGATGATTTGCAGCAGTGCATGAAAATTGTATTTATTTTTCCAACGAGGGTTAACGACTTTACCCTTCATTCCTGGCTGATGATGGTGAAAATTCAGTTATCTTGGCCTTGATCTCGCACAGCTGTTTAGCGATCGAATTATTCTAAATATGTTTCACTGAAATCGCTCGCTCCCACAGGTTTTTGTGCATGCCCAGAGTGTCTTATTTAATATGCAAGTTTCGCATGGTTCAACTTTTAGAGAAAATTGAAGTAAAAAGTAGGTTTTTCATAGTTGCGTCTGAGTTTTGCATGTTGATTAAGTTTATTATGAAATGTAGATGGTTTTTGGAAGTATAGGTCGTGAAAAAAGTTATTTTCGGTATGTTTCGCAAGGGAGAAACATGATGAACTTTCTTAGAAATAAAAAAAATAATTAAATTCACATTTTTATTTAATTTTAATAATAATAAACAATTTAAAAGAGAACTTTTAAAGATTGACACCCCTTCCTTAGTAGTGTAGTTTCAAATGCACAACTTTGCAGTAGTTTTGAACGTGTCTTGTGCAGTCATATTTTAATCCAGTGTTTGTCGTAGAACATGCTAGTTTGTCCATATAGTACAGTTACCCCCTCCATGGAAAATGATATATATAGATTGGTTAAAGATGTTTGAAACTGATTGACTGATTCTTAGTGATTCCTGGCGCGTCAACTGGTAAGGTCATTTGACCCGTAAGTGTAGTGCATGATCACCCCCTCAAAAGATGGCGGTGATGATCTTTCCCCGCTGGATAGGCATATCCAACGCCAACCTATCGTCGACCAGCGGGTTTTCCTCAATCAGGTATCTCCCACCACCGGAGTACCGCTCCAACCGGGACAAGATCTAAGCTCTCGATCGGTCTCCCGGCATGTAGGGTCGTGTAGTGAATGTGAGTGTAGGTGGGTGTAAGTAAGGGATTAGAATAGTACAAGGCACAGGATAAAAAGATCGCGGGCGGTCTAGGGTTCATTTGTTAGGATACTGCTCCGCCATTCTCCTGTTGTTGATCGGAGAAACCATGGAAAACTACCAATCCGAGCAGCGGCTTCTGGAGCAATTCTGCTCCAGAAGCGACAGATCTCGACCGATCTATGTAGCTTGCATCGAAAATCCTGCCACGGTACTTACCTTTATCACGTCATTTTATATGAGAGAATAAAAAGAAATTTCTGAATTTCTTTACAAATTATCCACTCACACTTTAGAATATCAAGTGAAATATAGTTATGCGATTTACCTGGAAGTTTTGTTGAACTGTGTTAGCAAAGTAACTAATGTTGAAGTGCTTCAGTTGGATTATAATGTTCAGAGAGCAGATAAATGCATTTACTTTACTCCAGGACTCTTAGTAACGATATCGCGGTTAGCACACATTCAACATGATTGATTCTACGTTTACTGTCCATGAGTACTGCTACACCATAGGTTTTATGAGGATTATAGAATTTGCTAACAACATATGCCTTTTGCACAGCTATAGGACTACATATGGTCATGTTATCCTCCGTGTTCCTCATTATTCACTTTATGTGAAACTGCACAATGCCTGGCTATATATACGATACATGTTGCATGCTTCAGTCTACATAATATATCTCCAAGCTCACAAAAGGTACATTCAATATCCTATGTGCTCCAGGTTAACCTACTTGGCTTCATGAAGAGACTTTGGTGTACTCTGATCCCAAATATGAACACCTCTCAAAAACTTTCGAGAGCAAATTTAAGCCCAGAAAACTAAGGAGTACGAGGAACGTTAAGATTACCGCGTAAATATTTTGACAATATTGTTTTGTTATATTTTACATCACCTTCACCAATATTTGATGAAGGTGATTGTGATCGTCAAAAGCCGTGATTTAAATCAGGATGGAGGAAGACCGTATATCCTGCATAATATAGCGTGTGAATAGAAACTGATACGCAAGTTTAAAAGCCAAGTAAAATGTAGTTGGCTTCATATCTGTTTCTATTCAATTAGGGACTTCAATGAGTAGCACAATTTGAAATGATATGTATTTTAATAATGCACTATTTACCATTTGTACTATACAATTCTAAAAGATTGAATAGAAAATTGAACTGTATTGTGAACTGAATTGTACTTCAGTTTTTGAGTCGATGATCCGCATCATTATCAAGTTTTACGTCTTGTTTCTCTTTATCAAATGCTGATATAACAGCTTGTTTGGTCTCTGGACATTAAATACGCACACTTGGTCAACTCTGATTTTGGTAGTTGTGAGAGGAGTACGGCTGGAGGTGTGGATTATTATTTGGTCATATGGAATAAAATATGTAGTTTGTTTGCCGTTACAAATATATATTCTATTATTCTGGAGCAAAAATGTTTAGTTTTGTCGATCCGATGAACGAGATCGTTAAAGCAGTAGTGCAGAAGCGGTCTCGGACCAGAGAATCGTGGGTTCGAATTCTACCTCGGGCATCGATGTTTGTGTTTGTGTTGTCTTTACGTGTTCTCCCTACAGTTTAAAAAAATCACAGTGGTCCCTATATGACCAAGAGGTTGAAAAGCGAGCTAAAAATTTTACAAATACTGCTAACAACGCGTCTTGGTATCAGAGTTATATATGGCATAGAAACATTTGGACACTGTTCAAGGAAGTATACTGCGGTTTTTACAGAGCTGCCTCCCAAGGTCGCTGAAGACCCGTCATCTCAGTGGCATTTAGATACGGTTTTTCGCGGCTTTCTCGGACGTGCCGCTAGAGTCGCATCATCTTCAGCACTGATTGATTCGGTTGCGAGCATGCGACACCTAGCAGCCCGACCGAGAAAGACGGAAAAAACAATTCCTAAATGCTACCGTGGCGACGGGCATTCAGTGAACTTGAGAGACAGCTGTGGAAGTATATAGCGCTGCAAATTGTGTGTCAGATTAAGTTGATGTGAAATATTACGAGAAAGAACAACATTAATAAACAACACAGCTTATTTATTTAGTGCAGTAAGAACCGCAAGTAATTGCCATATTTTCTACGATAATTGGAATGCTATTCAACACACCTTAAAAAGCAGATTTTAAATGGTATATTATTAATCCTATGTATCTTGCATGAACTCTGTAATCATGTTTTATAGCGATGACGATAATTGAATATAAACTGGCGATTCATCACCACTGCTTTTCTGCATGGAGCAGTGAACGTAGTTGTGTCGAGGGCTAAGAACGGAAGTGGTGTGGATCCGCCTTCGTTAGACGTACTACCGCCACAAACCTCACTCCTGCACCTCCACCCCCACCCCCACCGGCAGCGCCGCCTCCGCCTCCGCCTCCGCCCTCCGCGCCGGGCCTCCGCAGAAAGCAGGCGCAGACTAAATCAGGTCGGCGCCTCGTTACGGACTGGCCGTATCTCACGGAGCAACAGGAGCGAAGTGTCTTCATTAGCAAAGACCGCCAGGCCGGCAGGCAGGCAGACCGGCCGGTTGGCAGGCGCTACCCCTCGGCGCTCCCCGCCCATTCGTCCCGCCACCTCCCTTCGTCCTCGCTCCCGCTTTCTCTTTCCTTGGCCCTCAGCCCACGCACCTCGTTGCCGGGTTTTCCTGGGTGCAACTATGTACGTGCTGCTGTAGGAACAGCAAAAATTACCATACGTTGTTCCCTGGTGGTACAATTTCCTTTTTGTTTTATTTATTTATTTTTTTTATTTTTTTGTTTATTTATTTATTTATTTACTTACTTGCTTGCTGGCTTGCTGGCTTGCTGGCTTGCTGGCTTGCTGGCTTGCTGGCTTATTTGCTGGCTTATTTGCTGGCTTTTATTTGCTTGCTTGCTTATTTGCTGGCTTGCTTATTTGCTTGCTTGCTTATTTGCTTGCTTGCTTATTTGCTTGCTTGCTTATTTGCTTGCTTGCTTACTTGCTGCTTGCTTTTACTTGCTTACTTACGTACTTCTATGCTTACTTACTACTGCCTTGCCCTTTCTTAGTACTTGCTTACTTACGTACTTGCTTACTTACTTATCGTTGTATGCCATACTTACAGAAACATTAAGATAACTCAAGTAAATTATAGACTCGGTTAAATTTTATGAGTAATAAATCTCGACCACCATGCAAACAGACTTTATGTCTGTTTAGATGGTGGGCGAGATTTATTACCCATAGTATGATTTAATAGACGTTAACATTATATTGATATATTGATGATTAACTTTTACTATAAGATATTGTATGATTACGGTCATGTTTTTCAAATTACAATTTTTGATTAGAAAAGCGTTCCAAAGTAATTAGGTGCTTATTTCGGAAGGTGTGAATGAGAGTTTTAATTCTTCTGTATTATGAAGGTAACGGAGTTTTCCTCCAAAATAACATCGACTAAGTAAAATCAAGTTTCACGAACCATTATTTTACATACGAGTTCAAGAACCAAATTCCACCTCCTGCTTGCTGATTTTCCTCGATTTTCATTGAGGGAATAAAATTGCTTTTTCCGTTGATTTACACCTTTTTGTTTTCTCTAGTGCTTTAATCTTGAGAAGGCGGCCGTAACGAAGATAGATTTCACGGCACGCCGCAAGGTTCTTCCCCGATACAGAGCTACTCATTTGACCTTCCAGGGCTCGTTGCAAGGGCTCCAGCGCGCCATTGATTTCCATGTTTAACGTGCTCCTGTTCGGTTGATTATTTCGTTTATCTGGGCGCATTAACTGCAATGGTGATGTTTTTAGCACAGCAGGGGGAGATGATCTACCTCTGCTGGATGATGAGATCCAGCGCGGACTTCTACGTTTTGCTTGATATTGTTCGCAGGAACCACCGAAAACTACTTATCGGCAAGAATGGCAGCCGGTGGGTTGTGAATTAGAAGGGGTGGCATGTATGCCCGAACTATCACATGCATTTTACATCTTCAAAATATTTTTGAACGACGAAAACTATAGAATGTATTGTACAACAGATGTGCTGACTTCGGTACTTTAATCCTTGTCTAAGCCAACTTTTGCTTTGATAAGCGAAGATACAGTTGTGCTTACGCAAAAATAAAAGAGTAAAAAAATATTCGCACCAAACAATCTTCTCTGGTTAACGTCACGCGAATGCCGGAGCAGAGTCTTCACAAACGGGCTACGGGCTGCGAGATATCTTTGCTTGTTCTTTCTTGTCCTACCATTACCCCATACTTACACATACACTTATATGCACTTCACAACCAAAAGCTAACATGTAGATAGACGCTAGATCTAACCATCCAGCGAGGGAAGAACACAGCTACCTCCAGTGATAAAAGTACACTTACGGAAATAATGACCATTACACGGCCTGATTCGCAAAAGATCAATCAGGACGAAAGAAGATCATAGCCGCGCTGCCCATTCGCATGGACCGCCTGCTTTTCACTGTGCTGTTATCACAGAAGCCCTTGGCGCGGCGAGGCAGGTCATTCGGTGAACTGGTGTTGTGATCACATTGTGCAGTGCTGTGAACGTTTTATTTGTCAGTGCTATTAAAAAGTAATTTTCCACGGGGATTATTCGTCGCGCATGCAGTGACGTACCCACGTTTGATTCGAATAAAGCAAAAATATGCTCAATAGTAATGAGTGAATCGTGCAACTGTAGAACAGTCAGTTCGGTGTCAGACAATAAAAACGATAATAAACGCCAAGTACCTTTCGATAACAGCAGTGGCATCAGACTTGGAAACGTTTGACAACAATTACGCATGCGCACATAATAATCCATAATTGTCTAGGACTCATTAACAACTATACGCGACTTGTCGGCGAGTCTTCCCAGATCTCGCTCAGCAGACTTAGTTGCAAACAAGAAGTTCTCAGCCAATAAAACAGATAATCATGAATGAGCCTTTGTTGGAGAGCCCAAAAATACAGCTTCTATATATACTCCTCACATCAAACCCATCCCACAACAACCACCCTCTTAACCCTTCTGCCGAAAAATTGCAAACCTATAAAATACGAGGAAACAATAGATTTTCACGGCTCACATCTGACCCTCATACACACGATGCAATTCCACATGATTACTTCCACTGGGAACAGCGATAAAAAAATATCCCCAATTCGTATACATGATCCATCAGTGCACGCTGCACTAATAGGAAAAATGATAGAGCTACTTAAATAAATTTCAAAATTCAAAATTTATTGCTTATTTATCCTTGAAAATAGATTTTACTACATGGGAGTTTTTGTTTTTTTTTCTCCCTTTCAAAATTCAAAATTTAAGTAGTATATGACTTAGTGTAGGGATCACAGAATTTTGAAAATGTGCACACAATTCACTTTTCCCCATAGCACGTCATACGCAGTTTTTAACTGTTTTTTTGACGTAAAATAAATAAATAAATAAAATCATTGCCTGTCACTATAAATTTGATGTATGTTCTCCTAGGATTACGAGTTAATTTTTGACTAAATGAATTGAGACTAAAAGAAGGTTATTGTGTCTTTATTTCGTCTTACTATGTACTTATTTCGTCGTCAATAGTATTCCTTCCTCTACGAATTAATATCTCTAATCTCTCTGGGTAGTTTTAATCTACGTTGTGTGTATCCTTGCTACCTAAAAATTACTTGTCCTGAAAACGTCTATCTCTCCGTCATCCACGTCAACGTTAGTATCTGAACCATTTTCGCTTTTTACTTCAAACTTGAAACTATCCGAACTCCCCCGACCAACTCAAGAACGTATGAATTTTAAAGGGATATTTTGGGACTTCACATGATGCCTCGTTTACGCTTTTAAAATTTCTCTAAAAAATGGTTCAAAATGTTTCTGAAACTTTTTTCTGGAATAACGCAAATAATGATCAAAATATTGATGCGGGTCTCATTTTCATTGGACTCTGAATTTTTGAAAATTGTAAGTTCAACATTTTTGGTGTCTTTCTACTATTACAATTTTTAAGATACATCTGTTTGTCAGTCAAGTCAGTTCATCAAATACAAATATTTAAATAAGGAAATGTTCATTTTTTAAATAGTTATTTTCACGTAATTTTGCCCCAAAATAGGCAATTTTTCAACTTTTTTATGAAGAATCTTTTTTCTTTAAATTATTTATCGTATATAACAAAGGACGCTAAAATTGGGTGGTGGTTCCATTTTCGGGGAACTATATTTTTGAAAATTGCAAAATCTTAACATTGCAAAAGTACTATTTTTATTAGACAGATTTTTCCTTAATGAACGCATTTCTAACAAAAATAAATTCATATACAATTTAATAAAATGCCTTGTGTTTGCGTAGTTTCTGCAGTTATTAAAAAAGTATATCGAAGATATGATCTCAACTTCATTATGGCCGTGTCCAATATTTTTAATGTTATCCTCGAACAGAAAAAAGAAGCCTGAAAGTAGTGTATGTCCCATTTTGGACGAACTCCCGATATTTTCAAAAATTGCAAATGAAAAGGAAATTTGAAAATCTACAATATTGATATGAGTTTTTTTACCTTAATTAAATCTGTTCCGTAAAAACAAATCTTGAATTAATATTTTAAAAAATTCACTGAATTTTTGAAAACCGCAGATGTTTTACTTTTCTTAACGCGGCGGGAAGATTGAGTTTAGCTGGCTTTCTTGTTACTTCTTCACCAGAAGGTAACGGGGTAACATGAAGTTGAGATAACGTTAAAAGCTTGCTAAATATAAAAATCTGAGTTAAAATACCAGCGAAGAAAAAATTGTTGGTGGTTGGAAACACTTATGCAGATGTATGCAATATTATACTATTTGCATAGCCGTTGCCAAAATGCGAGAAATTGTATACTGTTCTTGCACCACTAGTTATTACTCAGAGCGAAACGCTATAATACTTATAAATTTTTAAGAAGGCTTTTGATAATTAGTGTATTGTACCGTATTACTATATATGTATAACTAGTGTTACTAAGGAAGGGCACAGACTTGCTCGCAATAAAAGTTTCTAATTTTCTTGCGTGGTCTTGCCCTATCCTGCTAGCGGCTGCCATCTACCGCTGCCCAAAGTGCATTTTTTGACGTTACCGCAACTTTTTGGTTTCTTGGTAATTGTAGGTAATTGTAGAACCGAAATATTACTTTCAGAATATTAAATAAGAGTAAAACTTCGTCCTGAATGGCAATTTCCATTGAAAAATTTGGAGCCGCTTTAAAAAAATGGCGTTTAATCGTTACTGTAAATACTATGCCTTTACTATAAATTTGAATTGATTTTTTTCAAAGGAATCTATTGAATTTTCGGAAAACTTCATTTGACGTCATTTAAAACACTTCCACTCACAAATGCAATAATGTATGCAAATAGCTGGAAATGTACATTTTAACAGCGTGAGAGATATTTCAAAAAAATTATATTCGTGTAATTTTTGAAAATACAAAAGGATACACCAAAATGAACTCTACGTCGTATTAAACAGTGCAATTAGCACTATTTTTTAGTTTTATTTATTTTACATAAAAACAGTTAAAACTGCGTATGACGTCCTATGGGGAAAAGTGAATTGTGTGCACATTTTCAAAATTCCGTGATCCCTACACTAAGTCATATACTACTTGAATTTTGAAAAAAAAGGAGTACAGAATTGTTTATTTCAAATGGAAAACTGCATTAAAACCGTTTTCTTTTCGTTTACAATTAATTTGTTATTTCGGAACCAATTTGAAAATCTGATATTGTACTATTTACAGTTTATTTATTGCAAAGGATGTTCGTATCATCCGCAAAGAGAACTGTTCTTCCGTTTCGAATCGTCGAGGGCATATCGTTTACGTAAAGTAGGAACATAATAGAGCCTAAAATCGATCCATGAGGAAATCCACGTGTAATGGGCAAAGAGTCGGAAAGGTTCGTACGTAATGTTCCATCATTTCAGTAAGGTATTTCAACTCTCTGAGATCGTTGTTTAAGGTACGAACATAACCAATCTAGGGCAATACCACGGATTCCATATGGAGGTAATTTTGAAAGTAAAATGTCATCTGTTGGAAACGTTTAAATAAAAAATTTGGAGTGCATTTAGCACTATTCCTACCAAAAGTTTAAAGAAAGAATTTGGAGCCGTTTTGGAGAAAATCTTGTTTTAGGAATTAAAATCATGTTTTAATTATAGTAAGCTACTATAATCTTCATGGCCTTAACGAAAGTAGTAATTATGGACAACAAATTTCATTTGAAGGAAAAACCTCTATCTTCAATTTCATACTTGTAGGAAGATGTCAAAATATCAAACTTTTGCATTTTTTTGTCATTGAATGTAAATTTTCAAAAATTCAGAGTTAACTGTGTAAGTCGGACCAATGACACCTTTATACGCGTATTTTACTCTATTCTTACAAGAAATTTACAGAAAAAGTTGAAGTCGTTTTTTGAGAAAATTTTGAAAATGTCCCGGGAGCTTCATGTAACGTACCCCCTTTTTTAAAGTGTGTTTTTCAAAATTTCAAAGCTTCAACCAAAGCCTGGTAGGGAGGGATTTCTTCAATTTGGAAAGGATCGATGGTTTAGGCGCTAGTGGTGTTCACAGATGGACAGACGGAGAGACAGGCGGATTACATAACTTTCTGATCGCGGTCTTCTTCAGGGCTGTACTGCCCAGAAGAGGACCGCGATATGTCGGTCGAAACGTCGGCACCCGGACAGCCCAGATCATGACTTTGGCCGCGGAAGCCTACGATACTAAATAAGTTTCTCTATACTCCGTATATTACTCCGTATATACGTCCGTATACGAGAAAGTAAAAAGATAGGTGAGAGAGGGGAGAGAGAGAGAGAGAGAGAGGGGGAGAGAGAGAGAGGGGGAGAGAGAGAGGGGGGGAGAGAGAGAGGGGGAGAGAGAGAGAGGGGGGAGAGAGAATGAGAGAGAGAGAGAGAGAGTGAGTGTATTCATGAGGGCATGAAAAAGGCGTATTACAGGTCTTCCCCATACAGTTGTTACTGTTTTTGATAATATATAAATCAATGAATAAATACGATCTCTCCCATATCGCAACGCGGGTGAGCCGTTCTGTAAGACGTGGGCAAACGCTTCTGTAATTTCGAAGGCTATTTTCCCCAGGGAGATGTGCAGCGCTGGCCGAATCGTCTCCCCGTCCACTCAAACGAAAAAAAGAGGAAAAATTGCAAATGCAAACACGCTGTAAGCGCTCTAATTGCACTATCTTTCTCGTGCCGAAATGTTGGCTTTCTTGTACTAAGCTCTCTGACAAACCGCTATATGACACACACACGTTTCCTTTGTTCAGCTTAAACGGCTTCTGCAAAGGACCAGGAAGAGGATTTTGTTTTTAAATCACTTGCTGTGGAAGGCGACATGAAAATAGAGAACGGTCAGTTACCGAAATGTAAAATGTGGTAAGTCTTCACTATTACAGATGTGCAGCAAAAATGCCACTATTCTAATAACGAACTTATTTTGTAAATAGATGACGCAGACTTTCTTGTAACTGAACTTGTGCTTTTGAAATAAATTTTACATACTTTATTATGAATGATTTGTGTAAAATATAGATATTCTGTTATTCTGCAGGAAATTCTGTTAATTAATAATAAAGTGCACTTCTGGAAATTTCCATTGGCTTTTAGAATGAACAAGCATCCCGCTCTAGAATTCAAATACTAACAGAAATAATTTACTAATATCAAACATGTCATTATACCACCACATCCCGATAGTTTTAATTGAAGGAGTAAAAACCTTGTGAATTCCAATCATTAAACAAACTTAATCTCTGTATTTGCAATATTCATTTAACAAGCAAAGCTTTTAGTTCATTTTTATTTTACGTTTTGCCTTATTGTTTTAGTTATTTACTAAATGACTGAGATTCATAATGCCATTATTTCTTGAATTATGATTACTGGAATACGTAATAGATATTTAATGTTAGATGTTATTATCAAAAATTTATACATAATACATTTGTTTGTCGTATTTAAAAATTAGATATGGTCGTGAAGTCTCCAATTTTTTAAGACATGTAATAATTCCAAAAGATGCTCTCAATACAATTTTTATTGGTGGATATAATTATAAAAATAGAGAATATAATGTGCGTATCTGACTTGTGGATTTGCAATCTGTTTTAGATAAATCTCTTGTCCTTTTACTATCACATATAAAGTACAAATTATATTACGTAGAGATACAATGCCAATACCTAAGACATATCCAGAACATGATATAGGGGAGGTTAACATTTGTGGTTCACATTTTAGGTCGGAATCATCGGATATGGACTCTCTCTCAGTCATCAAATGGTCAGAAAATGACTTTCCGCGTCTCCCTATCGTGTTATTTGGTAGTAAGTTCAAATTTTGACAGATCTTTAGAGATTTAAAAGATGCCCTTTTGAATGAATACTGCTCTTGCTCAGTTTATATACCCAGTTTCGCCAAATGCATTTGTTTTAAGAAAGCAACTTAATTATGAAGGTTAGTGTATATCCAATATCATTATCATTGTTATTGAAAATGAAATTTGACCCAGGTCCATCGTCCACAGGAGAAGACATAAAATATTGCGGCAACCACGGAATGATTCTTGGAAAGGCGTCGCAGTCCAGTCTACCAAGGCGCTTAGGCTTCGGGCTTTGGAAAGCTTTCCTTCACTGCCGGGCCAAATCCGCTTCCTAGTTCACGAGACCTTTCACGCAGGCCAAGAAGACTGCAGTCGGCAAAAGATCTTTCTTTTTTTTTTCGACGTAGCACAGTGAACGAAGCACCCAGAGTTCCTAATAGTCTCCGCGCATAGCTTCCAACTCGGTCAGAACAGACGGACACTAGGGAAAAGGAAAGGGGGAGGGGAGGCGAATCGGCGGCAGAGAGGGAGAGGCGGACGGGGGAGAAGAGAAGACCCAGGTGAGCGCGGACTAGTGCGGGCGCAGACAGATAAAGGCGAGGCGGAAGAGCTGGAAGCCCTTGCCGGCGGGGGAAGGTGACCACGGTGGCAAGGACCGTGTTCGCCAGTGGTGCGGGCTTAGGGGAGCTGGAGATTCCGCGGTCGACAGTTGCTCCCTGGATGAAGACGACCAGATAGTGTTGAGGTGCGGTAGGTGATGGTGACTCAAGAAGTATTTAGATGAAATATACAAGGTGAGTCACGTAACTTAAGCACCGCCTGCAGTTTTTGAATGGCTGAAGTTATTGCAATGTACTTTTTATAGACGTGCATGATAGAATGGGTCTAATTGATACATGTGTTCATTTATATTTTATCACTTGTATTTTCCGAGATATTGAGATAATTTTCTTTTGTTTTTTTTTCAAATGGAACTATACATATTTTTTAGTCTATCATGACGAGCGTAAAAAGATGAAACCAATGACGTACATGTTGTTAGATAGACATTCTTGAGTAATTTAGTGATTTTTGTGCTCAGCTTTCCTTGCCCGAGCGTGAGTCAGCAGGGGAGCGCTGCGTGACCTTGTGTTGCGGACTTTTATCCTTACAATATGCGTTTTCTGATCTAGATCCCGACTAGAGAAGCCCCATGGGTAACCTCAACCCTTGTATTAGTTTTAAGTTTTAATTTAAGTTAGTATTAAGCCATCAAAGAGTTATGTAGAGTTATTTCAACTGAGCTATGTATTCACCATCAATGTCAAATAAATGAAAAAAGAGCAATATGCGTTAAACACGAGTGGCACAGAATTTTAAAAAATACTCAAAAAATACTTATCTAACATACGACAATATGTATATCATTGGACTCGCCTTTTTATGCTCAACATGATAGACTAAAAATATGCAGAGCTCCGTTTGAAAACCCGGGAGCGGTGACTGTGCCCTCATTGCAGCACCTCTGACCGGAAGATCCTAGATTCTAATTCCGACGGCGGCAGGATTTTCCACACGGGCATTTCAGCTGGGTCGAATTCAGTCACTGCCTGGAGGAGAATTATAACGGCCAGCTACTCTGAACGATAGTTTTCCGTGGTTTCTCCGATCAACACCAGGCTAATGCCGGAACAGTATCCTAAGAAACGGGTCACGGACCGCGCGCGATCTTTTCTTCCTCATCCTTGTCCCATCCTCACCCATTAAACACACACTGACACTAACATGCACTACTCTACCACTTATGCCAGGAGACGGGTCGGGGACTTACAACTTGTCCTGCCTGGGACGGTGACCCGCTGGTGGGAGATACCTGGTTGAGGAACATTCCGTTAGCTGACGGTAGGTCGGCGCCGGATCTGGCTGTCCAACGAGGGAAGACCACCGCCACCTCCCGAGCCAAAACAACGCACTACTCTTACGGGACTAGAGGCCATAGTGTTTGTTGCGCCCAGAATCACAATCAACCAATCAATCAATCCATTTGAAAAAACAATGTTACCTCAATATCTCGTAAAATACTAGTGATAAATGGAAAAGAATACATGTATTAGTTAACCCTATTCCCTCATGCACTTCCGTGAAAACTGCATTGAAATAACTTCAACCGTTCAAAAACTGCTTGGCCTCGGTCGGATGGGTCGGAGGTTCGAGTCCCGCTATGGATATGGTAGTGTGTGCCTTGTCGTTCATGTGTATGTGTTGTTGCGGAAGTCTTTGTGAGTCTGCTGACCACAAACCGAAGAGCCCACAGGTGTGTCTAGCTTAATGTGTTTCCATGAAGGACTTCGTTGATACGCGGCGCAGATAGCCGAAATCGGCATTCCCTCAAGCTGGACAAATCCCCCGGTAAAAAATCATTTTAGATAACATTACAATTAAATCAAATATTATTTGTAATTTTTTCAAATGTGTTTTAAATAGTTTACACGAAGGATGCAGTTCTTGGGATTTGTTCACATGGCAATGTATACCAACGAGAGCGTTGGCTTCTGCGGTCAGTCAGAAAGTGCTTGGCGATCAGTGCGAAATGCCGCATTTCGTGCGGAGGGAGGTCGCAGAATGCGGTCGAAACGCTGCTACCTCTGCCTAGAACGCGGCGTCTCCCGGGCAGCCAAGCAGTCTATGTATATCCAAGTTTCTGAATATATACTAGTAATTCCATCCTCAATGCTTTTGCCCAATGATTAGTTTAGCTATCAGACTCCATTTTGCAAAGTTAAACATCATGCCACTGCATCTTGTAAAAATGTCTCTATTTAAAAAAAAACTGAAATTTATTTCAAGATGGTGGCTGAAGTAGAGATGAATATTTATATTTGATGTAAACACTGAGGATGATATTTACATATTCCGAAACATCGGTGCATAGAGATGTATTTTATGTACCTAAAAATCTCATGAACTATTTCGTTGTGAATTATTAATCGTCGTAAATTTGTATATAATTTATTTAATTTAAATATATTTTATTCAATGTGGTAAATGTGTAATTACAGCTCAGATGAGATGACAATAAAAAATATAGGCAACCTAAGGTTTCCTGATTGACCAACTCGCCATAAGGACGTTAAAAAAACGAACATTATTACATGAAAAGCAGATGCTCCGGAGTCTAATTTGGAAACCACTACTTCGGAAAACATATCAAAACTCTAACTCGAGAGAATTTAGCATTCCTTTTGTATCCAATACTAACAAGAAATGGAAGTACAGATTTTAGTAATTCAAAATCAATGAGACGTGATGGCAAGTGTTTTAAAAACGAAAATGTTGACGACTGGCGGTAATAGGAACAGTCAAATCGTGAAAGAGCCTTGATATAAGAATGGCACATTTGCAAAATGTACCTATCTGGTAAACTCAATCTGCCAGAAAAGTGCATTTTCAGGGAAGTTTTCTATGTTACAAGAAAATAAAACATGCGTCTATAAGTGTTTAGAAGTCGATGTAAGCTGAAGAATGTACAAATTATGTATGTCAGTAGAGGGAGATTCAATGTTTGTACATTACCTATGTTAAGGCGTATTTTGTGTTAGTTGAACCTACACTTAAAATTTTTTTTCGTTATCAACTTAGCCTAACGCGCATTGGTAATCTCTGCTTACGTAATAATGTATACATATACCACAATAAATAAAACAGGCACAAGGATTTTCAATTTTCTTTTTTTGAGACATTAGATAATTACAGGGTACATGCAAATAAGATGTGAATAGCAAATTTGTATTTAAATAAATTTTATATATGTTAAAAATATCTAAATATATTTATATTTGTATTTCAAGGCCGGAAGGCGTGAAATAAACTACTACTACTACTACTTCCACCACAATGTAGGTCCAAGGTGGGGAGGATGACAGAGAGGTGAGAAAGGACCTCGGAGGCATGCAAAAGCATGAGGGCGAGGTTACGGCAGGGCGTGAGGACGGAGCCGAGGACGGGGATGGGACCGTTTGAGGTCCCCTTCTAAGAGCACACGAAGAGCCAGAGGAGGCAGAGGATTTCCAGTACGTACGCAGACTCCGGAACTGCGAGAATTCGAAGGACCTTTTCTAGGTGAGAGATCAAAGGCCTCTGCCGACGCTCAAAGGGACATTTCACGGCCCATATACTGCCGCCTGATGTCTGAGTGAGCTTTCATATCTTAGGATTCAAATTAGCTTTGGATAGGCATTAATTAAGGGGTGCGTGCATCTGAGTGGCAAATTCTAACCTTGAAATATCAACTCCACGGCTGCAGTTAGGCAAAGATCATCTTCACCCAGCGTATGCACCAAAGAAAACAGAGGTCAGTCGTATTCTGCTCGAAAGTTTATTAGTGGACACAGTCCGAATCCTCATTAGGAGAAAATTACTGTTGAATAACAGAAAAAAGTAACTTGCCTTCGATATTCTCGAAATTATTGTAATACTTTTCTTAATAAATATTTAAAAGAACATATTTATTTAAGTAAAAAAATAAATATTTAAATGAATAAGTACTCAAACTATATTTAAATAAATTTTCTACTCCGGGGACATGGACGGAATATTCACTGATAGTTGGAATTTCAAATGGCTTGGACAACTCTTTTTGTGTTGTGCGTTTTCCATATTTCTCCTGGAAACATAGAAATGAAATGACTGGAATTGAATCAGAATAATTCAATTATGATATTCGGCATTATAGTATATGTTACGATACCATTGCAGAGATTGGGTTGTAAGATTAACGTGCTGCATAAGATCTTATTGTTTCACTTTTTTTAATGCAAGAAACATCCTGTGAGCGCAACTATTATTGTGTTTGAACTGCTGTTTATATTAAGATTTTATTTCAGAACTTTGTAAGAAAATGCTAATGCATGGAGACTGAATTATACATGAATATATACATATGAATACATACATATGAATTTTGACCGCTGTGTTACATTTACTAGCACCAGTAGCTGATACAGGCAGTGCCTTGTGCTGGAGTAGCCAAGGCCGGGGGTGTCTAGTTCTTTCGCGGAGATAAGTCGAAAATATGCGTGATTGGTTAACATATCGGCGTGGTTTGTTGCCTTTCACAGTTCGAGTTACAAATCCACTGCTTCGATCGATAGTTTTTGTGGCTTTCGTCATAATTTCCAGGAATAGCTTGTCGAATAATATCGTCTCTTTCCCTGACCCATCACCAAATGTTTTCGTCATTTCCTTTAGTTAACAGCTGTTTGAATGAGACAATGGAAAAACGAGTTTTGTGCACATCGATACAGGATCTATACATATTGTCATGGATGCATGGAAGCATTTGAAGTTGGCGCGCGCGTTGCTGAACAGCGTGGTGTTAAGGCGGCTCCATACATTCATTATTCGGCGAACATCGAGCAGGCGCTCGCCGAATCCCGAGTAGTGTGAATGAGTTGCTTGCTATTTGTCGAGTGACGAACATTCAGGGTTCGCCGTACCCACCGCGTGTCGGTCTTTTGGACACATCAAAGGGAGCGAACATTCGCCGAACACGTCAGCTACTCGGGATTGGGCGAGCACTAGCTCGCTGTTCGGCGAATGCCGAATGTGTGGAGCCGTTTTTAGGGCTCGCCAGGGCTGGTGAAGTAGCCTGGAATGCGAGCCCGATGCGTCTTTGCTAGTCGCCCATATACGGGTGTCCCACCAACTGTGGGTCACCTCTTTAACTTCCAAACGGTTTGCCATATCGAAATGTAGATTTCACTCAACAATGCAGAATCATGGGGCAAGTAATATTTCAAACATTGTTTGTAATATTTTTAGTATTTGGGAAATTTAATAATCTTTGATTTTTTAAGTGGAATGATATATTTTTCTCGCCAGCAAAAGATAGACCATGAAAATAGGAATGCAATAAAGTATCATATGTTAGTATTGTATTAGAAACTGTAGTACAAAAATAGACTTTCTGGCCAGTGATTTTAAATTAAACGAACAATATTTCTCCTTACAACTATTGCCTTTGAGGAAGATAGTCTTCGCGGCGCCGAGCCTGTTACGGACGGCCGGACCGCGAAGGGAAGGCCATTTCCCTAAAGGCGACAGTTGCAAGGGTTACTCAAGGAAATAATGTCCGTTTAATTTAAAATTACATGTCAGAAAGCCTACTTTTATACTCAAATTTCTATCCAAATACTAACACATGATACATAATTGGATTCGTCTTTTTACGATCTACCCACTGCTGATGAGAAAAATATAAACGGAAATTCCATTTAAAAATTCAACAAAGTTTTAAATTTCTCAAAAACTAAAAATATTTCAAACAATACCTTTACGTCATATTACTTTACCCATGATTCCGCATTATTGAGAAAAAAGCTGCATGTCGATGCCAAGAACGGTTTAGAAGTTATGGGAATGGCCCATATTTGGTGGGATACCCAGTATAAGGAGCCACGAGCGCTTAAGTAGATAGCCTGGTTTTGTGAGTGAGCTTCGAAGTGTTATAGTTGATATTGAAATTCTGCCTATGTCGACAGTGCCCGTGGCTATTCCACTTGTACTTTGGTGACTTCGATTAAGAACTGGTAATTCTCCTGGTGTTTTGCTTTGATTATTGGGACATATTCGTTTTATATTGGTTGAAGCATTGTTTTCGGTAAGAGTTTGAAACACTGGTATTGTAACAAGAGTACAATTAACATTTGTTAACTGTTTATGCCTGGTGTATTTTTTAACATATAGAATACCACCTCGTAAGATAGATGAATCGCAGCTTATGATTGCACAGAAAGGAGGAGGTGGTAATTAAAATTGATTAAGATTTGTATGTCAACTACTGCTCCGATTGGTTAACAACGTATGAATTTTTAAACACGATTTGTCTCAATTTAATGAGAGGAATTGTCAGTATAAAACATTCCTCTCTAGTACAGAGATCTGGATTTTTAGAATAATTTCAATTTTAGTTGGTCAAAAGCTTTGTTGTTGCTCCTCTTATATATTAAGGGGCTCTTTGAGTTTTCCATTTTGTATTTTAACTTTTATACAAATATTTCGAAAATATTTCAAGCAATAGTAAAGAAATTGAGTAATTCATTTACTTAGATGCAAACGTTTAGTGAAATATACTTTTGGAATTTTTTGTCGATTCGATAAATTGAAAAGACATCTTTACCCTTTAAGTGTCTAGATTTTGTGTTGAAAATGGCACATGTATTATTTCCGTTTTTTATACGAAGTTACAAGGATCTTGGATTTATGCAGATAAAGTGTATTTATTTCAATAAAACCATTTATTTACTTCCTTGCATTCCACTTTAACCAGCGTACTACGCACAGTAACAAGTGTGTTCTGTAATCGCCAAAATCTAAATTCATTCATGAAATAAATAAAAAAAAATGTTTTGTGGCCGTCCCGTAAAGATGACCGCGAAAAATACCTTTGATGCTTTATTTTTAGGTCAGTGGCTATGTTTACGTATTATCGAAAACTTAAACCGTTAAAGTTCGTTTATAACGATGACTGATGAAAGGAAAAGTTCCACTAAGCTGTTCGTATTTAAACATGCTGAACTTGCTACGAAAGTTCATGTCGGAATCTAAACAGTAAGAACGATCTTTCTTTATACTAAACCAAAATTCCAGGGCACTTTGTTCAGTCATGCGTGATATTTCGTCCCAAAGTCTGAAAGTCTAGTACTTCTACCCCACTGGCAGCTTTGCTAACCACTGGAAGTACAATTAGTTGAAAAGTTCGTAAACAACCAGATCGGAAACGAGGGGAACGACGGTTCGGCCATTGCCACCCACGCCACCCCTTCCTCGTCCGTTGCCCGCCTGCCCCCGCCACACCATCCACCACCATCCGCACACCTTGCCAGCCCACCGCCTTTCGTTCGGACGTACGTCATCACCACAGCTTCCCTCCGAAATGTTCTCCTTCCTCTAATTGCACATTTCGATTCCCCGCCGCTCCCCCTTTCCTCTCTTCTTCGTCCCCCATCTCCGATCTTCCTTCGCCGTCCCTCCTTCCTCTCACTATTCCACATTTTCTCTAGATTAAAATTTCTGTGCACTTAGTGAGTTAGCAGAATGGGTACTGTTATCCATTTGGGTGCTTCAATTTTTATGAGACTAGTTGTGCCACAACAGCACTCGCTTTTTCATATTATTTAAACTTTTTCGTATTATTATAATATATCAACTTGAATTCAACTATTACATTTCGAAATGAAACTTAAATATTTCAAACATCCCACTTTCCTTTTCGCTTCTTCCCTTGTGATTCACCCTTCTACTTCTATTATTTTCTCTTTCTCTGAGAGGTCTTTTACTCCCCCTCCCCGTTTCTCCTTGCGTAATCCTCTCCGTCCGTCCTCCTCCTTTCGCTGGCTCTCGTCGCCTGCTCAGCCGGATGCGGCCGGGCAGCGGGGCCGGCGGGCGCGCCTCGCAGCGCCGCGCGTCGAGGGCGGTCGCGTCTTGAGGGCGCGACGCCCGCGCTTATCCGACATATCGGAAGGCGCGCTAAAAGAGGCGGAAGCAGCCTCAATGGCGCTGTCAGAGAGGGAGCTGGCGCGGAGGCGGCCAAAGAACAGGTGGGCGCCTCCCGTCGGGCCCGGCCACGCCCCCTCCCTCACGCCGCCTCAATCCCTTCCGCCGCTCTGTCTTTCGCTTCAGCTGCCCGCCTGCCTGTCGTTCGCATTTCTCCGATCCACTCTCCTCGCCCTTTTGCAGGTCTCTCGCCGTTTCTGCCTTCTTTCTGCGTTTCCTTCCGCCCCTTCCCCTCTCGGCTGACTCCCGTTCTCACCACTCACCACTCGTCACCCGACCCTTTTTTCATTCCTATAACCGACCGTCTCTCGCGGACCCTTTGTTGCGGATCCTCTGTCACTTCCCCTCTGTCGCTGACCCTCTCTCTTGGACACTCTCATACCCCCTGGTTCGCCCCCACTCCCTTCTGCGCACCCTCTCTCCGCCCCCTCTGTAGACCCCCTCTCGCGACCCTTCTCTGGCAAACCTCCTCGCGAACCCCTCTATCGAAACCTCTCTCGCGACCCCTCTGTCGCCGACCTTTTCTCGCCTCGCTGAACCGCCTTTCCTCTGGCCCGGCGTGTCCCGCCCGCAACCCCGCAAGAAAACGAGAGATGCTGCGATGGAAGTGGCGGCGTAGAGGAACGAAAAGAAAAGACCCTCAAGCGTTGGGAGTTCGGGCGGATACCTCGCCAAGTGCGCCTCCCCAGGCTTTCTTGTCGGGCACTGTTAGTAGCGGGAGCGGTGCGGCTCGGGCGGGCTGTTACGGCCCGGCCGACGCCGCCTCGCTCCAGCCCTCGCTTCTCGCCTTTGCCTCGCCTCCCTCCGCGGCGTGGCTGAATTAGTCGCCCCAAAGCCGATCGTGCAACTGTAGTACAGTCAGTTCGGTGTCCGACCATAAACGCGATAATAAACGCCAAGTACCTTTCGATAACAGTAGTGGCATCAGACTTGGAAACGTTTGACAACAATTACGCATGTGCACATAATAATCCATAATTTTCTGGGACTCATTAACAACTATACGCGACTTGTCGGCGAGTCTTCCCAGATCACGCTCAGCAGACTTAGTTGCAAACCAGAAGTTCTCAGCCAATAAAACAGATAATCATGAATGAGCCTTTGTTGGAGAGCCCAAAAATACAGCTTCCATATATGCTCCTCGCATCAAACCCATCCCACAACAACCACCCTCTTAACCCTTCTGCCGAAAAATTGCAAACCTTCTTGTTGGGCACTGTTAGCGGGAGCGGCGCGGCTCGGGCGGGCTGTTACGGCCCGGCCGTCGCCTCCTCGCTCCAGGCCTCGCTTCTCGCCTTCGCCTCGTCTCCCTCCGCGGCGTGACTGAATTAGTCGCCCCAAAGCCGATCGCTAAGGCCATTATTCCCCAGATAACTGATTCAGGAAAATTGAATCGATGCTGGATTTTGTATCGTTGCGGTGGAAGAAGAAATGAAAGGGAATTCTAAGAAAATTATTAAAAACTGCCTATCGATGTGTAACTGATCGTTATACCGCTCGTTTTGCCAACACAATGCTGTGCTATGTACTATGACTGTCGTGAGAGCTCTCTTACTTTATGTGAACAAACTCACGATATAGAAGATATTTGATATAATATTAATTAATTTGTCATTAATCGGCTTTATTCGTATAATTTAACAATGAAACATGATATTAAACGTGGCTAAAAGTCCTTATGACGAATTATAAATCGAAATGCAAAGGAGCCATTCATCGATATAGTTTCATTATTTCTTTCGGTCAGTTCTAGCCTTGCTATAGCACAACCCTTGTAAATAAATCGCATAATATTCGTGATTATTCCTTCCCGATCATCATCTCGTCCTTATCCTTTTTACCCATTCGTATTGTCACCGACAGCTGGTGGAGAATCATTTAGATCTCTTTAATTTATCATGGGGTCTATAGAGGTTGAGGACCTAAAGATTCTAAAGAGTGATTCTAAAGAGAAGGTACGAGAACTGACGCGATCGCTGGTGCAAAGCTCTAGGAATTCGCCAGGTAGTGGCCCGTGCAGCTACTTTTCTACCTACTATCTCAGTTCAAGTTACAAAAAAATTACACAATACAATGAATGAAAAGAATTGCGGAGTTGTAACCCTCAAAATAATTATAATCAAAGGTTGGAATCAGCTCAGATGTGGCAGAGTTCAAGCGCTTGTCACTACAGTGTTCTGACTGGGCAGTCCTAGAGTTCGGGTGTCGACGGAAGTGGATTATCGACACTAGGTAAATAGTTAGGTCCAATTACGCCGATGTAGGAGTATGTTCATAAGATAGTATAATGTAAAAAAGTACTTTGACAAGACTGAAAATACTACACATATTTCCAAAATTTATTGAGAATTATCAGTTTTCCAGTAAATAGTCTGGAATTTTGTTTTATCTACTTATCTTTACTTCGGTTCAGGTCAATAACGTTCTTCTAGGAAGATTACTGTATTGAATTTTTTTTAAGTTATTCAACTATAAAACCCGTAGAGAATGTTGTTTTAAAATATAACGATATAAATGTGAACGATCGGGCAACAGTGGCTAATCTCTTTAACCAATACTTTTCGAGAATTGCTGCCGATCTCACTAAGGGTCTTCAGGCACAAAATTCAAAAACAGACATTTCACCCAAAATTTTAGACACAATGTTCGTTTCCGAAACTTCTTCCTATGAAATTCTCAAAATAATCGGTAAACTAAAAAATAAATATTCGTCCGGTTTAGATGAATTCCCGGATTCTTTGTTAAAGACTTGTGCGTATGCCATTATACACCCGTTAACTCACATATTTAATGCATCTTTATGCACTGGAACGTTTGCAGATATTTTCAAAACAGCTAAAATTAAGCCGCTTTTCAAAAAAGGCAACAAAAATGAAATTCAAAATTATCGGCCCATTTCTCTTCTATCAGTTTTTTTCAAAAATTTTAGAGAGACTTTTTACGTACGAATGGAAACCTTTCTCACTAAACACGACGCGCTTTCAGATTGCCAACATGGATTTAGAAAATCAAAATCAACGGAAACAGCTATATTTTCTTTTCTTAAAGATGTCGCCTCATCATTGGATCAAAACGAGGCACCTATTGGATTATTTTTAGATCTCTCAAAAGCTTTTGACGTCATTGATCATGACATTTTACTTTCCAACTTACCTTCATATGGAATTCGTGGTATTGCTCTAGATTGGTTATGTTCGTACCTTAAACAACGATCTCAGAGAGTTGAAATGCCTTACTGGAATGATGGAACATTACGTACGCACCTTTCCGACTCCTTGCCCGTTGCATGTGGAGTTCCTCAAGGATCGATTTTAGGCCCTATTCTGTTCCTACTTTACGTAAACGATATGCCATCGACGATTCGAAACGGAAGAACGGTTCTCTTTGCGGATGATACGAACATCCTTTGCAATAAAGAAACAGTAAATAGTGCAATATGAGATGTTTCAAATTGGTTCCGAAATAACAAATTATTAGTAAACGAAAAGAAAACGGTTTTAATGCAGTTTTCCATTTCAAATAAACAATTCTGTGCTCCATTGAAAATGAACGGTGTACCATTGACTGACGTTAAGGCAACAAAATTTTTAGGTCTCTCAATTCAGTCAAACCTTAAATGGAACGTCCATTTAAATGAATTGAACACAAAATTAAGTTCATTATGCTACGCGTTCAGAATTCTTGCAAATTCAGTCAGCCTTCATACTGCTCGTTGTGTATACTTCGCGAATGTTCATTCCCGCCTGAGATATGGCATAATATTCTGGGGAAATACATCTTATAGCTCCCAGACTTTTAGATTACAAAACGAATTGTACGAATTATAACCAAATCCCACCCACGTGATTCATGTAAGCCTCTCTTCATTAATCTAGGAATTCTACCATTACCGTGTCTTTTTATTTACGAATCAGTGGTTTTTGTAAAAAATGACTTGCTCAAGGGCGGGAATATATTTTCAGAAAATGCCGAAGTCTATTACTATAACACTCGGCGTAGAAATCATATTCACCAGGTGACAGTATCAACAGCTCATTACAAAAAATTCACATACAATACATGTACATTATTTTACAACACTTTGCCAGATGACATTAAACGATTAACTTCAATAGAAAAGTTTAAATCCCAAGTGAAATCGTTTCTGCTGCATAACTGTTTCTATACAATTAGAGACTATACTGAGCATTACAAAAAAAGTAACATTAATTTTACCAATGATACATAATGCATTATTTACCATTTGGACTGTATAAATGAGTATAAACAACCTGTAACAACTATTGTACTACAGCTTCCGGGTCAATGACCCCCATCTTGATCAGGTTTTTTCGTCCAGTTTCCCTGATCCATTGAGCAAATGCTGAGATGGCCCCTTGTTTCTTCTGGACATAAATGTAACTTCATTTTCTGTGCACGTCTTCTAGAATTCAGTGGGAAATACAATTATTCAAATTATCGTTTCCATGTTGTCGCGGCAGGAAGTAATAAGAGCCAAAATTTATTGCTTATTTATCCTTGAAAATAGATTTTTTTACATGGGAATTTTTTTGTTGTTTTTTCTCCCTTTCAAAATTCAAAATTTATTGCTTATTTATCCTTGAAAATAGATTTTATTACATGGGAAATTTTTTGTTTTTTTTCTCCCTTTCAAAATTCAAAATTTATTGCTTATTGACTTGTTAGGGATCACAGAATTTTGAAAATGTGCACAAATTCCTTTTCCCCATAGCACGTCATACGCGTTTTAACTGTTTTTTGCGTAAAATAATAAATAAATAAATAAATAAATAAATAAATAAATAAATAAATAAATAAATAAATAAATAAATAAATAAATAAATAAATAAATAAATAAATAAATAAATAAATAAATAAATAAATAAATAAATAAATAAATAAATAAATAAATAAATAAATAAATAAATAAATAAATAAATAAATAAATAAATAAATAAATAAATAAATAAATAAATAAATAAATAAATAAATAAATAAATAAATAAATAAATAAATAAATAAATAAATAAATAAATAAATAAATAAATAAATAAATAAATAAATAAATAAATAAATAAATAAATAAATAAATAAATAAATAAATAAAGTTTGTGTATTTCCACTCCTGCATTCATTTTTGGGAGAGTAACTGCTCATGAAGGTCACGATTTCCACGTGGTGTCTGTTAGTCTCATGACTTAATACAGGATAGCTGTTGGTATCGTAGGCTTCCGTGGCCAGAATCATGATCTGGGCTGTCCGGGTGACGCCGCGTCGAAGGCTGCATCCGGGTAACGCCGCATCGGCACCCCAGCCTTCGACGCGACGTCACCCGGACAGCCCAGATGAGGATAGCTGTTGTTGATGAGCTCTTGAAATATTTCTTCTTAAAAACATTTCTTCATTCTACTAAAATTGATAATTTGGATGGATCACTCTGTATATTACAGTAGTCATTTTCTTGATAGATTTTTCGTAGGGTAGTGTTATAGTCTATTGTGTTGACCTTGACTACTGTGTATGATATCTGATTCTCTGAGTAAAATTTGTAGGTTTCATTAGGTCTATTATTTTTCCTGATAGTTCTGCGGGCTTTGGTGTAACGTAAATAAGAACTGGGGGCATTGGTACTAAATTCACTGCACCAAGGGCAAAGGTAAGATGTGAAAATCTTTTGTTTGTTGGAATGTTACAGGTTAAAAGTTTGGATAGAGTAGAGGTAGTTGTCGAATTGGTTTCATGCGGTGAAAATATCTTGTAGCTATATTCTTGCCGACTTTAGTTTGGGTACATGTAAGCTACTTATATGTGTAATTGACTGGAAATTTCACATCGGTAGCGAGGTCTTGTGAACGAGGACCGAGAGGATTCACTGGCTAGCCGCTTGTAGTCTTTGTTGAGTCTCAGAAAATTGTAGATGATAGTGACAATGCGCAATAATTATTAAGGGACTCGAAGGCCCTGCTTCTGATAACGAAGGATACTCGGCGCCTGTTGTCTCTTTCATGGTCGGTCGTCAAACTGTCTGTTATAGAGTTGTACTGTTGACTCACTTCTATTAAATATATTTTGCTGTATTTAAAGGTACGCGGCACGTCACTGCATCTTGATTGGCTATTCCCCATTTAGAACTGTATTTTTTAAAGCACTGATAAGTAAAACTTTCATCGGACTGCAGAATGTGAATCAGAGCACTAATCCACTGAACGGCCTGCCTCACCCTGCTAGGATCTTATCGGATAACTGCACCGGGAGAGGTGGCTGGGACCATCAATTGATGGCAATGGAGTGCCTCTGACAAGGTCTTAGGTTCGAGTCCTGACGGTACCAGAATTTTCGACATTAGCTTGTCAGGTTGGTCGAATTCAGTGGCTGTCTGGAGGAGAATTCTAGCGGCCGGCTACTCTGATCGATATTTTTCCGTGGTTCCACCAATCAACACCAGGCTAATTCCGGAGCAGTACTCTAACAAACGGGCCACGGATTGCGCGCTATCTTTCCTTCCTCTTCCTTTTCCTATCCTCACCCCTTACTCCTATACACACACTTACACTAACATATTCTGCACTACCACACATGTTGGGAGATCGGTCGAAAGTTTAGATCATGACCCGGCTGGGGCGGTACACTTCAGGGGGAGACACTTGGTAGGGGAAAACCTCTCTAGCCGACAGTAGGTCGTACTTACGTAAAAATATGTAATTAATATTAAAAAAATTACGTAATTATAATTCCGTATGTTTTACGTATCTTATGTAAAAACATGTATTTTCTTAAATGTGTTAACTAGTCTCTCGCGTCGCGAGAGAAGCATATCCATAGCCATCATACCGAAGTTAAGTGTGCCGCGAAGAACAATTTTCAGTAGTGAAATTGAAAATAATATTCCTCATAGACGGATTGTGCACAAAAGTGGTAGTGAAATCAAGATATCAAAGAAACGATCGTTTCCTTCCATGTAAATGCTCGTGTTAAATTTAGTTAGAATTAAACTTGAGTCCTTTTAATTTTTTTACAATAATTATTTTTAATTGTGATTTTTTATTGTTTAGGTGTCATTGGTCTATTCATCTATTTTTTGCCGGAATTAATGCCTTTGCATGTCTATTGTAGTTCAAATTAATGCCCCTCTTTCTACCTCATACAGGTAAAACAAATGTTCTTTATTTCTGGGCACTTCTTAGCACACTTTGCTGCATAAATTGCTGGTTACTAATTGATCCAAACATTTTCAAACGTTTCTAATAATATTCTAATTCTAATTCTATAACATTGCTTTAAAACAATAACAATTGATTGAGAAAATAATTCAATGTTCTCAGCCATAAATATGAAATAATTAATATAAAAATTAAAACGTTGTCACTTGATATTCACCCACTTATTAGCTGCCACGTTGTCCTCCCTCGTACACTTTTCGGAACTCAACACACAACAGGAATATTGATGTATATTTTACACACAATATTTACTAATAAGAATTCGCCATTTTCCGACGCACAATTAAATAACTTTCACTTTTTATGAGGTACTTCAAAAAGGGCGAAAAAGTAAAAATTAATGAATTCAGGAGACACATTACCTGTCATACAATGTTATATGGCGAGAGTAAAATAGTAAGTGTTCTTTTTAGACGTTTTTAAGCTCAAGTAGATATACAATATTGATTTTTCATTCCCTTATTTATTAAAAGTATTTTGGATATAACTACACACAAAGTATGTTGTATTTTTGTATCAACATAATAGTATAATTATAATAATGTGTGATCAAAGCATAATTCTCTAATATACAGTATTCTGTATTATGGTCGAGGATTTTTACAAGGGCAGGCCTAACTGGTATGCCAACCTCGTTGGCGATAAGGAATAGAACAGTTCATGATGAATTTATACTTCGTTTTAGGAACAAATATATTTGTCTATCTACTTTTCTTTGTAATTTTGACACTATCAAGATCACTGTAATCACTCTATAAAGAGATGGACAACAATACTTTGTAGATCTATATCCGAATTATTTTATTTATGAGGCAACATGACAAGATTCAAGTCATTAGCATTGGTATATATTCGACCCATAGGCATGTAACATTCATGTACGGTTGTCAGCGTCTCCTCCAGGATTTTAACATTAAAATGAGAACTTTGGTGTTTTCCCATTATGCATATTCAAAATGAAGGGTGACTTATAAAGAGAGATTTCACATTTCACAGTGATCTGTGTAATATTGTTTTTGCAAACTTTTATCTTCTAGTGTAATGCCAATTTTTTAAAATTATTGACAGCTTATTTTAGCCACAACTCAGTCGGCGAGAAAATGGTCCTTTTATCTCGGTTCTCGTTCAAGAAGTGTTATTTTCTGTTGGCCCGTCCTTTTTCTGCCTTCTTCTTAGACGTCTTACGCTACTCGCAATGACAGCTCCTATTGAAACCCTCTCCTGCTTTTTGCGTCCCCAGAGTACATTTTCTCTGTGAGAGACACATCACCGTGCACCGCTGTGACATTTGGAACTGCACTTCGGTAATGTGCCGATTGCATCTGTCTCCTGTGTTTGGGAAACTGGTGGACATCATAATGAGCTTTTTTCCCCACCACGAATGATTTTGCATTTGGAAATGACAGGCACCCTGATATTGCATGTCGATTGGTATTTCTTGTAACTTCATGGAGTCCATTGTGTGAGAATCTTTGTGGGGTACAGCGCTCTAAAGGAAGAAGAACATAGAATTACTTACTTTTGTCCTTTCTCCATTGGAAGTCCCAATATTTACGAGTATTTTTTTTTTACATATTGTAGTCTGTCGGTTTCTTGTACAGGTAAAATTAACGGTAGGTGTAGGCAAGTTTGTCTTCTTCACCCTTGTTTATTTTTTTAGAAATAATTTTAGAACCTGAATAGAATTGATAACTCAGTGCTGAAAAGAAGAAGATTGAAAATTACACGACTTAAAAGGATTACTTGGAGGATAAAAGAAAATATTCAGAAAAAACAAAATAATGGTTTTATGTCATTGTCACTACGTCCTCATTTTTTTGGACGTGTTTTGCACGGAAATATTTTCCGCAGCAGTACAGAATACAAAGTTGTGACCTTGTTACCGAGTAACAAATGTATTTTAATAATTAAATTTGTTCAAAGAATTGTTACCCTTACCGGAATTCAAACCTGGGTGTTCTGGTTTACGCCCAGTTGTTCTGACCATCAAGTTACCGAGACAACCAATCTTTACGAGAAATATATCAGGCATGTAAAATAATTGTCGTCTCGATAGTTTAGTGGATATATCAAATGCGTGTAAATTAGGAAACCAAGTTTCAAATCCCTGCCAAGGTGATAATTTTTTGAACTAATTTTTTTAAATTGATTTTTTATGAGTGACAAGAAATGATTTTACGTGCTGGTAAGTTTCGACAAAGTCAAACATTTTTTTATATCTTAGCACAAAATATTGAATGAAATGGAAATGGAATAGAGACACACTTGCCGCTCAAAGATCTTTTCTAAATAGGCATGTCGAGGTCGCGGACAAAATAACTAGCTTCCTAGAGTTTGCGGGCACTGGGTCCGAAGAAACCGGCACGTGGATTAAACGTAAGGATTGCACAAAGCACTTTGGGATGGGTAAGGATTCCACAAAACACTTAATTTGATTAACACAGATTTTGAAAAATAATAAGTACATCCTATTATTAAAAAGTTATCTATTTTAAACCTTTCATGACTTTCTTTCTCTTCCACTCCCCCCCCTCCACCACTATTGGGTGGGCTTCGACTTCCCACCATTCCACAAGATGGCGGCCACCGTAGTGGTTCATCACTGGATCTTATCCAGTTTCATTTTAAATATTTAGCTGTCATCCCCGTCACTTGGGAAGTAACTTATTTTATGTTTATTATTTTTCAAAATATATTATTGTATTATTCATTCACTTCTTTTGTCTCTTTTATTTTTTACACGACTGTTGTTCTTTATGTTAATTATTCAGTTTTCCCTTTGTTACAGACCCACTGAGGATGGGAAAATATTGTTCCCGAAAGGTACTTCTGGGCAAAAGTAAATATGTACTATTTATTTTTTACTATTGTGGTTTTATTATCCCTATACCTATAACATCTGTCATACTTGAAATTGTCAATTGATAATAAAATTAAAAACTTTGATTCGAACAGATATTGGCTTTTCATCTTTGCATTCCGTAATTGCGCTTACGTGAAACAAATAGCAGAATTATTTTACTTAATATTACACAAAACAGAAACCAGTATATATTTGGCTGTTTAAACCTATCTATCTCCATTGTCAAAAATGTTTAAAAAAGGCAGGATTTAAAAAGAAATAAAAATGTCTGCTGTTTGATAGAAAAGTATATTTTCGTTTGAAGCCACTGTTCTCCGTTATGCTTTGAGTACGCTGTGAATTTACATTTTCGACTTAAACGTGTACACCCTTCAGCATTGTCTATAAGATCAATTTAATCGTATTTAATAGAATTCAGGCTATGCAATCACACCTCAGAAAACAAAAAAACTGAGATTTTTTCCTCTCAAATTTTGTGATTCGAAGAAAATTGACGACATAACTTCAAAAAATATTAACAACACTTGATTTGGTCGGATCACGCATCTTCCCACGCCCACGTTTTGTTGAGCTCTCCTTTTGCTTGTAGTGATAGTCCAGCTGAGGGTACATTACTAGTTTGTTAGAAGTGCAGAAAAATCAGATCTGCAGTTCGTTTACCGTTGAGAATAAGTTTTTTATAACACGGGAACGAGAATATCTAGTTTTTGAAATGTTCATCTCGTGCTTTTAAATAATAATAATAATAATAATAATAATAATAAAGAAAGCATTCATTATTGGTGTTACACACCCTGCAGATCACAACATCAGTAAGGCAGAAACAGAAAAAATCTCAAAATACATTCCCCTATCAATAGAATATAAAGAAATATACAAACTTGAGTCTGTTGAAATTATACCAATTGTAATAACAGCTACAGGTCTGATTAACAAAAATCTAAAGAATTATTTAGAAAAAATAGGTCTTCATCCTCATAAAATTATCCCCAAAGCTCAAAAGTCAGTCATTCTTGAAACCTGCCGGATTGTTCGCACAGTCCTCAATATGCAAAGCTAGGAATGTAGTATGCCTAGAGGCCCCTCAAACCATGAACCCCGGGTGAAAAACTCCCGAGAAAAAAAAGAAATAATAATAATAAATTATTATTAATATTATTATTAATTTTGTTAAAAACTGTTTTTATCTTTCAACTATTTATAGTAAAATTGTTGGAAAGGAATTCCGGAATTCAAGAAAGCGTGCGCAGATGATTTTCTTCTCCATACGTCACATACAGATATTTACTAAATAAATACAACTCATTCGTGCCGCCAATGTAATATACTGATTTGAAAAAGGTGAAAGTCAACGTCGTACTTAGAAGAACGATAAAATTTATTTAGCGATTGCAACATGTGGAAAGAAAAAGCAGTTTTGCAAACGTTTCCTTGAAAATAAAATCAAGGACATTTGTTCAATTGTACTGAATTGAAAGTGTTCATATATTGATATCTTAAACCACTTCAGTTAATTTAAGAATTTTCTTTTGTGTTAGAAAAAGATATTGATTGACATTTAGCAATGCCTTTCTTCTTGCAAGGCACTTGGGCATATGCTCTCTTCGACGATAATCATATTGTATTTCAATCATAATGTAAACATTTTACCAGAACCACCGGTGGTTCTGGCGCTAATCAGAGCCAATGGTTTCTCAATCTCGCAACTGATTATACAAGAACTAATAACATAAATTAAACTTATGATTTCCGTTTCCATAATTGGCATGATTTTGCGTGTAATTTCTGTAATTTATCTTCTGCAATATTAACAACCTTATGATGTAAAATCTCTTTTACGTCATTGATGTAAAATATGTTTTGCGTCTTCTATTTAATTAACCATTGGAATTTATTTTAAATCATGTTTTAAAAAATTTGAATTTTTTATTGTGGTTAAAACAAAATGCATAAATTGAGTGTGACTGTGAGTGTTTTCGACACTATTGTTAACACCACGTTCACATTTAAAAGTACACTTAAATTATATATTTTTATACGAGTTATATAAACTGTATGTATTATATCTGATTGTACTATTTGAAGGAAACATAGCACAACTTTGATTTTATGGTATCTAGAACATCATACGTCTTGTGCAGAAATATTAAGTATGAATACCAGCCATGACAATAGCTCTCGCAGAAGGCTGCCTTTGCCATATAACGACGCAAGAGACTTCCTGCAACATAGTGGATTCTATTTTCGTTTCTATCTCAGCTGGTCCCCTTGTTGCGAGAACGTATTAGAGAACCGAGTTCTATCTCAGGGCAATGGAGTATGACATTCTCAGTATGATATTAAATTCCAAATCTTGTACTGTACAGGGTTCTATAGACCGGAAGGAATAATAGTAAGGAATATTTCTATTTTTGTCATTCTTTTTCTCTTGACATTTCCCAGTGATACGCTTTTATTCCTGACTGCATCTCAGTCTCCCAATAAGTTTTATTTATATGCCAAGCTATTCTTACTTCTTCTTCTGCTTTTGTCCACTTTTTGGCATTTTTTACGAATTGTTCTTTCTGGTTTTACAATAAAAATCCTTTTGGTGCAGGGAAGTGAAACTATCCTTCATTCACTTCTCTGAATATTGTGCCGAGCGCATTATTTATTCAATAAATAATGCAATTTCCATATAAGTTTCAGGCATCGGTATTTGACATGTCATCAGTAGTTGACCCTTTCAAATTCACAACAAACCATTAAACTCCAAATCATTGCCATACTAGTGTGATAGTAACTTGTTTTAAATGCAGATAGCTCACAGTATTGAAATGGTGTAAAATGATAACTACACGGAAATTATTTTATTATTTATAAGCATTATATTTCTAAGTATCAATTACCGATGACATATCAACTACTGGACTCTACCTTATGTGTTGTGTTTCATCCTCTGTTTGTGTTGTTTGATCCTCTGCAGTTTGGCACTGTGAGGGAGTCCAGTAATAAACTTAGTAATTCCCTATCCCTAGAGAGTTGTGTTATATTGTTTGTCTGCAGATAACAACACTGAGATTCACCAAATTGTGCATTTTTTTATTTATAAAACAAATATAGTTACCTGATATGGAGTACACAATGTGTACTCTACATGTAAAAAGTTAAGTTGTGATACATTTTCTGTAACATATCATAGTATTGATATTTGTCTTTTAGTTAAACATATTACGAGCCATATAGTGGCTATACTACTTTTTTTTTTTTAATTTGACATCTGTGACTAGTATCTCCACGATGGAATTCGGCACGACTTTTTGGGTCTCTCTTGGTTCTGCCACAAAATGTCGCATGATCGCGACCGTATCAAGCAATGCTGCAGATCAAACGAGTCTAGCGGTAGGACTGAGAATGACACGAAAAGTCGTGCCGAATTCCATCTTGGAGATACTACTCACAGATGCCACGTTATAAAAACCCAAGTATTGGCCGTAAGGCTTTAAGCCATTCAAAATCACACTCCGTACAACGTATGGAATCGGGCACCAAAGAACAGATAAAAAATAAGGCGATGCACAAACATATTGATTTCAGTGCAATTCTTTAAATCAGGCATGCCAAACTGCGCCCGCACGAGCTACTTGTCCACCTGACAAGTCCGGCGCCCCTGTGAGCACAGGCAACTTCCCTTCTTTCCAAATTTCCTACCCCAAAATCCAAGAAGCTCTTATTCTTTTGAAGAAGTGATCATGAAAGAGTGATGCTGATTTATACTAGCTTCACTGTACGTTTGTTTACTAATATATAATAAATATTACAACCAATTAAAATAAAAATGCAGTAATTGAATAATGAATTATGTTTTTCAGAGCCATTGAAATGCAAAAGTCAACAGAACTAAAACAACTAATCTTCAGACAGAATGACTCATCAATCCTAATTTCAAAATATGAACAATATAACTAAGGATATATGAGTACATTGTATAGGATGTCCAGACGCAGCAAAATGGAAAGACGTCGCAACATCTCAATTACAGGTGCCACTGATGGGCGTGATATTCGAGCTGCTTTGTCAGAATAGCTTCTCAACAAGCGTGTTTTAACTGTCGCTCTCTACTAGTACAAATAATAAAGCACGTATCAATTTTCCGAACATCAAATGCGAGCGATTTTTACAAATCTGTTATAGCCTTTGTAACATCGTTCTTCAGCAATTCCTTCTGACTTCGAACGTAGAAAAATCTTAAGTTTAACTAGTCGGTCATACTCAGTCAGTCATTCACTTTTAACCCTTCGGTCAGGGTCTCGGCACTATTAGATTTCCTTGGTTCTCAGACTGTCACCCATCCAGGAACCTGCGATGTCTCGCGTTACTTAACCTCCATGACGCCGGCTACGCTAACGAAATCATATAATATTATTCGTTATTTGCATGAATTGGATATTCAAATTAAGTGGCAGTTAACTTTGTTTCGGCTCACTTACATAACGTTCACTCAGTAGAAATTTTTTGTGAAGGAAAATTGTATTACCAATTCCTCTCACTATTGTTTATTTGTGTAACGGACGTTTTAAAAGACAATATATTCTCCAACTGAGTTGATAACGTTTGTCCAATACAATAAAATGTCAGTTGAATATTGAATTCATAAATATTTATATTGTATGAATATTGATTTTAAAAATTCTTGCGATATATATAGATGTTAGAAATTTTGTTGGGAACTTTTCCCGCGTTAATATCTGATTTTGTCCTGGAAAATTAACAAGAAAGAAGGGGGACAAAGACTGATCATAAAAAGGGGTAAATACGAATTGTAGATCTGTAAATCCTTCAGTTTTCGACAAAATTGAATCTTTTATTTACCCGACAAGTCAATATAAATAAAATTTAAAATTAGATTATTTTTAAATAATAATATAGGACTTGTCGACTTGGATGGCCAAGGTGTCTTAAGAGCGTGTACCAACTCAGCTCTTCGGTCCGAAGGGTTACGGTTTCGAGTCCCGCCTTGAGCATGGTTGTTTCTCACTTGTCTTATGCATGTCTTTTCGCAGAGGGACTCGCTTTCTACTGATTCCAGATCAGAGGAGCCCATGAGTGCGTTGGTGTCTAGTGTGTGGTCCAATATGTTTACCATCGGGACGTGAAGGGTTATCGGCTGTCGGCTGGATAAAAGCCTCAGAAAAAATGTAACAACATTACATAACACCCCATGGGTGACCTTCGGAACTCTCAAAAAGGAGACATGCCCCCTTCTCGAAACATTTCCTGATATCTTTGCTGAGGAGACGAATAAGAGACCGACTGCCGCAGATAACAAGAAACACTTTAACATATGCTTAAGAAAGTGGAATATAATGTTTTATTAGTTACTGTATTTACTAAAACTGATGTAATGTAATACTAATGGTATAATTACCATTAGAATTACTTAACTATTAAGTAAAGAGGCATTTTTATTTTGGGTAAACAAGGCCAACGAAGGTTATTTTAGGAATCATCGTATCAAAGAATTGGAAGTTAGTCTCACCACATTTTCCTTTCAAGGGGAGAAAAGTTAAATCGAAATTCAAAGAGTAGCAATTGAATACTATGTGACAAAAGAGATATATATTTTTCTTCATCCGCCCCGTTTGCACGGTCGGGCGGGCAAATGCGGACGACGAAGTTGCGGACGGGCAGCTAATTGCCTCCACGCGAGCGGGAATGTGAACTCCGCCCTCTCGCGAGCAGAAATTGATTTACTGCTCTACGTGTGTCCGACCATTCGTCCGACCGTTCGTCTGACCGTTCGTCCGACCGTTCGTCTGACCGTTCGTCCGACCGTTCGACTGACCGTTCGTCCGAACGTTCGTCTGATCGTTGTCAGACCGTCTGCCCTATCATATATCCGTCCGTCTGTGGACAGCAGTAGCTGCTAAAAGAGTTCAGTCGTTGTTCTGCATAATCAGCATTCACTGATCGATACGGCCGAACACGAGGTCATTCAAATTTATAACGAATATTTCCACGGATATTTTAATTTTGACGGTATTACACGAAAGCTTAACATTTTCAAAATTTTCTGGATGTTTCAAAATTAGTGGATAATTGCTCTCTAGTATAGAGTAAATAAGCATCGAAAGTGGCGCAGGTCTCATTTTCGTTGACCTCACTAATGTTACGAAAATTGCAGCAGTTCAAAATTTTTCGTCGTCTTCCTACATATACAACATAGATTTTTTCCTTAATGAAATCTGTTCTTGGAAGGCAGATGTTTGGTTCAGGTCATGTAGATTGTTTTGAAAATATAAGTAGTTTTTTTAAGTAAAGGTAGGCCGTATTTTTTTTAATTTTCTAAGCAAGAAAACAAAAAATGGAACAAAATTTTAGTTGAATTTTTGAAATTGCAAAATTTACAAATAACGCAAAAACGAACTGTAGAAGCGTTACTTCTTATAATGGAATCTACCTTCTCCCCCACAAAGTTTCAATTGTCTCCAGAAGGTAGATATTGACGAATTTTGAGCCATTGAACCATTGATAGCCTTCTCAAGTAATCATGATGCTGTTGATTGTAGTGTGGGTTGCATTACTTCGGATGATGTTATGTTGAAAATTTGAGTTGCTTCCCATTAGAAGAATTCTTTTCTAACCTTGGCATGTGTGTCAATTTTGAAGAAGTAGATTCGGATATGTTGAGTAGTGTCACTTTTTAAGAATATACTCATGCCTTTTCTTTTCTGTTCCCTTTTCATGCAGAATACTGTTGTTATCATCAGGGTGTTCACCTGTCATATTGCACGTTAATACAGAGGATAGATATTCTGCTAACCTCGAATATATTAAAGGAAAAGAAGACCAAGAAACAAATTCAAGTGATGAGGTAGCAAAGGCAGACCATAATAAAATAGTTAATAAGATAAATTTTCATAGTAATGCATCATCCGAATTGAACACACACACACACACACACATACATACATACATACATACATATGTGTATATATATATATATGTATATATATATATATATATATATATATATATATATATATATATATACAGAGAGAGAGAATGAATATATGAATCTACATCAAATTTATAAATCATTAATAGTAAACAGATATTCATAATTGCTTTTTGTCGCTGTTCACTCATAATTTTGCACATCCATTCCTTGATGTATTTCATTTGTGCTGCATACATATGAATGTTTTAGCCACCAAATTAGGCGCCAACTTCGGCATATTATAGAAATACTTTCCATGAAAATGTTGTTAAATTTTTTCCTTTGTTTTGTATACTACTCAAAAATGTTATGTTTATTGCCAACCGATTGTCGAATGCTTTACTTATCAAATGCTTTTGAAAAGGCACATGCTAAATGTGCGAAACGTAAAGCAATAGATAAATGTATATATCTTATATGGATTATACATCATAATTCCTGATTTCTGTATTGATTGATCCTATTTGGTCCAATAGTTTAAAAAAGATCCATCTTTCTACTATATTATTATTATTATTATTATTATTATTATTATTATTATTATTATTAGATTCATTGATTTTTTCGTGTTTCCGGGCGCGTTAACTGCTTTGGTCATTAATCCCGTGAGTGTAGGGCATGTTTTCTCTCGGGAGATGGCGTTGACTTTTCCCCGCTGGATGGCGAGATCCGGCGCCAACCTACCGTCGGCTAGGGGGATTTCCCCCTAACCAGACGTCTCCCACCAGCGGGGCACCGCCCCAGCCGGGACAAGCTCTAAGCTCTCGACCGGTCTCCCGGAATATGTGGTAGTGTAGTGCATGTTAGTGTAAGTGTGTGTGTAAGGGGAGAGGATAAGACAAGGAAGAGGAAGGAAAGATCGCGCGCGGTTCGTGGCCCGTTTCGTAGGTTACTGCTCGGGCATTTGCCTGGTGTTGATCGGAGAAACCACGGAAAACTACGGATGACAGCAGCCGGCCGCCACAATTCTCCTCCTGACAGCGACTGAATTCGACCTAGCTCAAGAGCTAGTGTCGAAAATCCGGCCGCCGTCAGGACTCGAACCTAGAACCTCCCGGTCAGAGGCGCTGCAGTGACATCAGATGATGCACTGAGCTATCGCTCCCGATTTATAATAATAATAATAATAATAATAATAATAATTATTATTATTATTATTATTATTATTATTATTATTATTATTATTATTATTATGTTTGATAAATGTTTCTTAAAAATCGTGGGAAGAAACATCAAAATAACCCGTTGTGTGTATTTTAAAATTTGTTTTTATACATTTCCAATTGTGTGAATTTCGGCATTAATTTTGAATTGGGGGGGATCTAGTACGTGTACGGCAGATTTTCTTCGAGTTCTCTCAGTCCGCCCTCTCATTTTATCACTTCTCCATCATTACTAAAATCATATCACGTTTATCAGCCGTTACATATCCATCAAATCATTCATCTGAGACTTGGTACGAATGATAAAATCAAAGGTAAACCGCGTTCCTCACCATACGAGTCTGGCGCTGCCCTCCGCAACTAAATCGGGGTGCTGTTCACATCATCTTCCCTATACCTCCCCTTCCTCTAAGAGTCTGCTAGAATCGAGTTTGCTCTTCGTGGAGAAGGCAGGGAGCAAGATGAAACGAAAGGAGAAGTTGAGGGGAAAACGCGGAGAACCTAACGTGATATGCTACCAAGTGGAAGGAACATTCAATTTCCAGTGAACAATCTAACCAACAACACAACTAATTTGTTGCCAAGAACGACTTCTACCCACGCCGCTCCAGAGCATCAGATTTGCCTGCGTTGAAGATCGACGTTTTCATCCCCTTCGTGTGACGTAGTGGGTAGACGTGGTTTTCCTCTCTGCTTGTCAGAGTGTATCTCCATCTCTGTTGTCTGAGGCGCTTCGTAAATTTCGGATCCACCGCTGGGCAATTGAAAGAGAAGAGGGAGCAAGTGAAAATATCAGTCTTCGATCTTCTCGGCCTTCCGTAGAACTGCAGACACCGCGTAGCAATGGACTCCTCTCTACCGGAACCATTTAGTACTCTATCTTAATTTAGGTTTCAATTACAGTTGGATGCAATCCCATTAGCCAATTTAGAGTTCTAAAGTTAGTTACACAGCGTAGTACATCGCGATTTAACCAAAGGCAAACTTCAGCTGAACTTGGATTAGTTTTAGTATCTTCCCAAACCGTTTTGGTTGATTGCACTCAGAAATTGCTATGCATCTGTGATATTTCCATTTGAAGAGGCCTCAGACTGAAGACGAATTAGAGAATTGATGTGTGGGTAGAAATGAACGAGAAATATGATTTTGAATAATTGAAATGTTCCTGATGCATGTATTTAAACATAGGAATGGAGAGTAAGGCATAATCTGACCTTACGGGAAAATAATTAAGAGTCCCGTTTTAAGTATACTATCTGGTATTTTACGGTGTAATTAATGTGCAGATAGTTATAAAATGTAATATAGCAAAGAAATGAAAGCAAAAAATTCCTAGCTTTTTATAAGTGTTATTGTCGTAGGAGGTCGTTGAAATCATACGTATATACACATTTAGTTTAAAATCAATTATCTGTCAGAGAGAAGGAAAATTGAGAGGAATTATTTATAACTTACGAAACACATTATTTTTATTACACTATTTTGTTTTAGTATGAGACAGAAAACATACGAAAAATAAATAATGTCAATGATGTGTTGTGCAGGTTATATTTTCAACTTCATGAATAGAGGCAAGGTTTCTGGCTATTCGTATTCCAGAATAATAAACGGAAAGTACCGCAGTGACGAATATGACTATTAGTGAAATTCAAAATTGAATCAAATTAAGACTACGTCACGTAATCATTAAAATTTCCATTCAGGAACAAATATAAACGATATATAATAATATCTCATGTTAATTATATTTAGAACGCACAGAATGTTTTGGTGAACAGCTGTTTTGAATGTGCATGGATGCATGAATGGACATATGTAATATCATGTTAATGGAAGTGTAATTAGGAAGTTTAATCTCAGTTCTGAATGAAATAAATTATCAAAATAACACAAGCACATCAATATCACATCTCATTCATGAACTATTTTTGTATAAATACTTATTTAAATGACATTTTAAAAACGGTTTGTTATTTTGTTCACTACAGAACTCGTTATGACCTATTGTACTTTTAACTACTCGGATGTGCGCATAACCATTTGCAATAAGGCAAAGAAAGATATCTATTTCATTGTTTTATAATTATCTTATAGTTTTTCTATGTTTCCCTTGCAATCTTGCGTTTACTTGCAGATTCTACTGCTGTTAAATGAGTGTAGTGCTTAATAATTTCGAAGAATAATATATGCCTATATTTTTACATTTAGTATATCACTTAGGGTACTTTGCAACAATGAATAATTTACATTTTAAATTCTCTCTTATAGTGAAAGTAACAATTGAGCTTATGGTGTCGTATCTGTGGCTTTGATGCGATGAAGGGGGGTGAATACCAGAATTTTATACCAGAATACACCATTTGGGGTGAATACAAGAATTTCAAAGGTTAGCACGCTAAGGTATTGTAATGGTTGAAAGGCCTTAGGGCTAGTGACATAGTATCAAGGTATTTAATTTGTATGTATAATAATTACCTATTAAATAAAAAAATAGCTTAGTTTTGAAAACAGTTATATGGAAAATCCTGGTATACGTAGTGGCGTAGGAAAAGGGAATGAATAATTCAATAAAGTGATAGATCGGAAGGTATACATTCGTCTCAAATGCTTTCCAAGTAAATTCAAACACTCACTCAAATGCTTTCCAAGTAAATTCGATGCACCGCAAGCTAAGACATTTCCAAATATTACGCTGGCAAGTACACTTCAATGTTACGATGGCAATCCTTTTAGTTCCCAGATCCGGTAATGGTGGAAGTCTTATTTCCACAAACCTCGAGGCCGGATTCGAACGTTGATATGGATAGCACAGCCTTAACGGTTTATTGACTTGTAGCAGCATCTTACTATTCGTTTTTTCTGTTGTTTACGACATGGCCGCCATGCATTCGATTTATGGCACCTATACACATATTTCAGTCTTTATTGCGGTCGTATACACCGACCGCGTATACGAGGGCTAACTCTCTCAAGAGAGTACTGGCGTTCTCAGCACATTTAAACGCCGCTTTTCTAAGCCAAGAACATTTCGCCAAAGAGGTCCTCTGAAGGTAAAAGAAGATGAACAAGCGAACGAGCGTTTTCATTAACACCACAAGTATTTAAGAACAATCATTGATTAGGAATGAACCGAGAATGAGGAAAATATTGGTTTCTGGTGATGACATGACATCGAAAACTACTGTCTAACCCCATGAGAATATTAAGAAACAAAATTTGAAACTGAATTTGCATGCCCTGTCCAAGTACGGTGTTCTTTGTTTAAAAAAAATATTGCATTGCATCGACCGATCTCTTCTCGTTATATAGATAAGAGATAATTAAATAAGGCTCTATGATCGAAAGTACTGAAGCAAAGGCATATCTAGACATTTTCCGATTACATCCGAATTTTTTAAAAATACAATAGCTTGTACTTACGTGGAACACTTCTACTTGGTAATTTTCGTTTCTCCGACTTACCTGAAATCAAATATTAAATTATATTAAGAAATCCTTTTTTATTATATCGCATAAAGAACACCGGAAAGAACCCGAATATTGCTGGGGAACGAGACTGCCAACTCGGAAAGCTGCGATATTTTACAAAAAATTAACTAAATTGGATTGGTTAATCATGTAATGCAAGGAGTGCATTGAAAATTTCCAATTAATTTGTCTAGAAATATTCAATACACGAGCGGTATTAAAAACTAAAATTAGACGAATCAAATTATGTCCAAGGAAGTTCCAGCATTCACAAAATATTAATATTAATGAAACGCGTGCTTTGTACACAGTTTTCTATAACCGATTAATTCCAGGGTATGATTGGTAGTAGAGAAAAGTGACAAAAATGGGATAGAAAATGCGATATTATTTTTTTAGATACCTTCCTGATTGGGGTATGCAAGACGTATTAATTGCTATAAGTCTTATTTTCACGACTGGCATATTATCCCGATGTCTTGTGCATATAATATCCGGGAGATGGCGGTGTTCCTTCCCCACTGGAACTTGAGAAACTTTATCGATTTATACGTCACCTTGGGAGGATCCTTCGCCTCTCTCGACCGGAACTCCAACCGAGACACGCTCTTTACCCAAACTGGTCTCGCGGTATGTGCGGTAGTGAAGTGCATGTATGTGTGTGTGTATTTTTCAAAAAAATTGATGTGCCTTCGAAATGACGCAACGCGTTTCATAACCTTCAGTGGGCGTTGAGCTCTTTTTAGAAGTAATCTCCGTTACTATTTTCGTAGTCATTAACATTAGGAGAAATTCTCCATTACATAGACCGCAAGTCTTAGTCCGTAAGTCGTCCAGAGGACCGCCAGGTAGCATCTCCGCGTACGCGCCTCTCTCTTGCGCGCTCCTGCGTCACTAACCAGCGGTCAGGATTTGAAAGCAATTAGGATAGGGGTAGAGTTTACAACACTTCACAGGGGTTGGATTAGCCCTTGTGAAGCAGCTGAATTCGTTTTGTTGAAACAAATTTCACATGAGGTTGTCCGGGAATCGAATCCGGTCCTTCTTGGTGAACAGTGAGTGTCTTCGCTCTTGAGCCACGAGACAGACTTGAAGTGGAAAGGTGGGACAAGAATGAGAGAGGGAAAATTGCGCGCGGTCCGTGACCTGATTGAAAGGGTACTGCTTTGGGGTTCGCCTGGTATAACGAGTGGATTGGACATTATAAATTCCTCACACAAAAAATACATAACAAGCAGCCACGTTCTAATTGGTTGAGTTTTAAGTCGAAGCAAAAATTAGTGCGTTCACACCCAATCTCGGGACGTCTGGCACGAGAAATGCCAGGAGTCCAGGAGATGTCCCAGGAAACCTCGGGAGCTCCGTCCCTCTGCACCCTGCGAAGCCGACTTTCGTTGTGGTGGCCACGCCCACTACTATTCAATACCTTCCCCTTGTGCAGTCTCTCAGCCGCTGTCTGGGGGAGAATTCGAGCGAGCGGCGGTTTTGATCGGTAGTTTTCCGTAAATTCTCCGATCAACACCAGGTGAATGCCGGAGCAGTGCCGTATCAAACGGGCCATATATATATATATATATATATATATATATATATATATATATATATATTTCCTCCGTCTTTTTTGCTATAAACGCAATTACTTACACATACACTTTCATACACTGCACATTACATGTTGGGGGACCAGGAGAGAGCTTGGATTTGTCCTGGCTGGAGCGGTTCCTAGGAGAGTGGTTGATAGGAGATACTTGGATGTGGGAAACTCCGCAAGCAGGCGTATAGATCGGCGGAAGATGAATAACACCGCCTCTCCCGTGATTCCCGTGATTAAAGCATGCGCTACACTAATGACCATAGGAGTTGATGCGCCCGGAAACACATAATAATCAATCAATCAACTAATCAGTCTCCTCAACAAAACGCAGCGACTGCACTAGCTAAGCAACATGATCATTTCCTGTCCAGCATCGTTCAGGATGTCCTAGGATTTGAACAAGAGGAGATTTGAATATCCAGCAAGAGGTTCTAGAATTTAAATCCCGATAGTGGTAGATTTTCAAAATGTGCTAGAAATCTGGACTGAATTCACAAACTGTCTAGATGAGAATTATAGTGATGGCTGCTCTGATTCATGGTTTTCCGCAGAGTCTCGAATGATTACCGAGCTAAGCATTGAAGTGAAGTGAAAGTGAAGTGAAGTGTAATTAAAAAGTCGTGTAATATTGTATTTAATAGTTTAAAATAACTGTGCAGGTCAACCGTAAAATGTAGTTAATGCTACTATTGTTAGCATATTATTATTATTATTATTATTATTATTATTATTATTATTATTATTATTATGTCTTTAAAGAATTTAATGTTACGTTGTTAAGTAATTTAAAGTTAATATTAGTAATATGTTAAATGTAGAATTCTGCCACCGGGTTATATATACCTATCTGCAGAATAATAAATATCTATCTATCTAACACCCTGAGAAACGGACCGCGGTTCGCGCGCGACCTCCTCCTTGTTCTTCCCCTCCACTCACACATTTACATGAACCTGAAAGTGCCCGCAATAGATCTGTGATACCCAAGCCACAGCAATTTTATGTTCCTGAATTATTGCGATGCATTAGTCATCATGTATTCCTTTGTTGTACTTTTCTGAGAACGCTTGGGCTTCCATTTTTATGCTTTCGTTGAATCATTTCCCGTGACATGTTGAAATTAGATCGCTGCGCTGAGCGATATCTGTCAGATACGTTGCGTGCATTGGCGCCAGTGCGTTGTGAGCTCCTGGCCTAAGCGATACGTATCATTATATTATGTTCAACCGTGTCTATGAGAATGGGTTTTTCAGAAAATGTAATCATCTGTCTTATCTAGGAATGACTGTCAGTATTTCTTCCCACGGAGAAAAAAGATATGCAGAGATATCTGTAAGGAAATGAAACAAATGAGAACCTTGCAAAATGGAAAAAGAAAAGAGAAAGACTTTTTTGAATATTTTTGTGAAAAATGTAAAATATATGTTGGTTTAAAACATGCCAAAATAATTTGTGGGAATTATGTTTAATTTTATTTAATAAGATAATAAGTTGTTTAATGATTTTTGCCAGTACTTTGTCAATTTTTACTTTTCTCACCATAAGTATTCCGACACGGTTTCTGCAATGTAGGATTCTTTACCAATTGCATTAGAGGCCATGTAAAAATTAAATAAAATTCGTTTTTATTTAGAAAATAGGGCATCAGATCATCCACATTGACAAAAAGTTGCAGCTGTATCTGAGAGATTCCTTGCGACCACGTGTGAATTTACCTCTTGCAGACACTCCCGAGTTAAATTTACGTCCAGACATTTTGAGAGACTAGAAGGGCGCTTATGCGAAGCACGATTGCAGTGGCGCCTTCCTGAGGGACATAACTGAAGATGTATGACCTACGCGTCGCAAGCTGACGTGTATATCGGCGCCAGATGTCACTTTCCAATGGGGGAAGAACACCGGCATTAATTAAACCCCATACTTAGAGGACTTTAACAGTAGATTCTCGGGGAAACACTAAATAAAATAAAATTAAATATATATCGGGTATTAAATATTAAATAAATATAAACATCAACGCGGACGCCGGGCTCAACCTAAACCCGGCTTGGAAATCGCTGCTCCCGCCAATCCGCGACTGCGAGGGAGCTGCCACACGCCGTCCGACCTCGAGGGCGCCCGGCGCGAGGCGCGGGTTGGCACAGACCGCCAGCCAATCAGAGCGACCCCTCCGCCAATCAGGGCGCAGCCACCCCACCCGTCCGCCCAGGCCGGACAATATTTAATACCGACGCTTTCTCTACATCTACGTCTTCCTCTAAATCTACGTCTTGCGGTTCATCTGCGTCTTCTTCTTCGTCTTCCTCTACATCTTCTTCTGCTTCTTCTTCTGCGTCTTCCTCTACCTTTTCCTCTGCGTTCGTTTTTCTCTTCGTCTTCCTCTGCGTCCTCCTCTGCATCTTCCTCTGCGTCTTCCTCTGCTTCTTTCTCTGCGTCTTTCTCGGCGACGTTCTCTACGTCCTCTGCGTCTTGCCCTTCGTCTTGCCCTTCGTCTTGCCCTTCGTCTTGCCCTTCGTCTTGCTCTTCGTCTTGCTCTTCGTCTTGCTCTTCATCTTGCCCTTCGTCTTGCCCTTCGTCTTGCCCTTCGTCTTGCCCTTCGTCTTGCCCTTCGTCTTTCCCTTCGTCTTGCCCTTCGACTTTCCTTCGTCTTGCCCTTCGTCTTGCCCTTCGTCTTGCCCTTCGTCTTGCCCTTCGTCTTGCCCTTCGTCTTGCCCTTCGTCTTGCCCTTCGTCTTGCCCTTCGTCTTGCCCTTCGTCTTGCCCTTCGTCTTGCCCTTCGTCTTGCCCTTCGTCTTGCCCTTCGTCTCACGTTTCTGGGGGAAGAACACCGCCATCTCCAGAGATATAACCTGCACTTCACCCGCCAAACTAATGATCGTAGTATTTGACGCGCCCAGAAACGAAATACACACTTATTCACACGTTATGACACAATACTTTGCTTTAATTTTTGCCCTAAATGTTTATATTATGTAATTACGGTTCGATAAGTACTAATTTGTACAGAAGGTATGAGAGTATCTTATGCCTTCACGTCTTCCCCTTTTCTAGATATTTCATCGTAATAATGGTGTACCGTTGCCTTTGACTGCTTGAAAGAAGATACGGGGTTCATGAGAAGTGAATGATGAAAGATGAGTGACAATGAATCGAATGTTGGTTCAGAACCGGTGCGTGGTATCATAAGAAACTAACCACACCCCAAACATAATGAAAACATCCATGACTTATACGGGACCCATACCGTCAACAATAGTCTGAGCATTGTTGAATGCTGCGCCAAGTTTCTGAGCTTTCAAGGCCGGACCGATGTGATTATTCGCACAATTTTTTTTGTCTGGTAGCCTACTTTCTCGAGAATTAGTAACTCAAACGTTTAATGAAACAATAATTTCTGGTATATTAGTTCATTCTATTACCGAATGTTGCTCCACCGTAGAACACGTACTCACACTCAAATGGCGTCTGAAAGAGACAATTTAGTATGCAATTCGCAATTTTTCGCGTTGAAAGGGCATGCAATTAAGCAACGGAAGTTTCATTTTCTTTACTGCTGAAAAATGTCGTTAACGCAACAGACCAAGCGAAGTTAAAATGGTAGGGAATCATTATCTTGGTTTTCTTTACAGAGACTTCTTAGTATTCACACATTTATCTGTACCTAAAGCAAAAGAAAATCCGTCGACGGAAATTTCGACCTCCGTCACTCCCCGGTGTACTGATCGTTGCAAAGTTTTCGTGACTGCAATGGAAGACGACATCCTTATGCGTTAACCTCCTTAGTACGCATACCGTGTCATTTATGGCAAAACAATGCAAAAATCCTGTGCAGGAAATTTCCAACCTCGTGACTCTGAAAATGGCGGGACGGAGAGAGAAACCACCCACTAATTGGGATGTCTGGCCGTTTTTCATTTTTCAAAGTATTTGTTGGCACTGCTCAGAATGCGAGTCCTAGAGCACTTATGCTGAAGTCATCTCAGAATGGAGGTAGGTAACAGTAGTTAGTCTTATCACTCAGTTTAGCTCTTAGAGACATCATTCACAGTTGCTGTTTTCTTCACTTGAGATTCAGTTTGCCAACAGCTAAAATATACTAATGTTTTGGACCGGGAGCGGTATCTCAGTGTATCAACTGATGCCAATGCAGTGCCTCTGACCGGGAGGTCCTAGGTTCGAGTCCTGACAGCGGCAGGATTTTCGACACTAGCTCTTCAGCTAGGTCCAATTCAGTCACAGCCTGAAGGAGAATTCTAGCGGCCGGCTGCTCTGATCGGTAGTTTTCCGTGGTTTCTCCGATCAACACCAGGCGAATGCCGGAGCAGTGCCCTACCAAACGGGCCACGGACCGCGCGCGATATTTCCTTCCTCTTCCTTGTCCTATCCTCTCCCCTTACACACTCACTTACACTAACATGCACTACACTATCACATATTCCGGGAGACGGTTCGGGAGCTTAGAGCTTGTCCCGGCTGGGGCGGTGCCCCGCTGGTGGGAGAGTCCTGGTTAGGGGGAAACCCCTCTAGCCGACGGTAGGTCGGCGCCAGATCTCGCCATTCAGCGGTGGAAGATCACCGCCATCTCCCGGTGAAAAACATGCACTACACTAACGGGACTAATGACCAAAGCTGTTGACGCGCCCGGAAACACGAAAAAACAAACTAAACTAATGTTTTGGTCGTAATTTTGGAGTAAATATAGTTTTAATAATAATAATAATAATAATAATAATAATAATAATAATAATAATAATAATAATAATCATATAAAACGTGAATTTTGTTCTAAAAGAAAGGTTCTTGCTACTTCTTAATTTCTTTTTTTGGGGGGGGAGGGATTTTGGGTTTATCTAATATTACTTCCATTTCCTGTTCACCGACAAACCGTTCTAGAATAAACAATATTTTGTCTCCGCGGTGCATGAAAGGTGATGATTCGCTTCTGTGCAAGTGGGAGATCGTGAAAATATTTCAGGATATTTCACAGTTTCAATTCGAACATATCTCCATACATTCTTTCACAGAAAACGTCATTTTTCACTTTCTCATCCTACTTCCAAAGAAGAGAAAGTATTGTAAGCGTGCGCGAGAAAACGGCAAATTTTCGCAAGAAAACTTTTTTCCACCCTGTTAATGAAAAAGTGGATAAATCTTGTTCCTTTAAGTAGTAAATTACGTCCTCTAAGACGTATTGTAGTGAAAATTTTGTGAGTCCTTGATACCTACAAAGCTGATCATTTTTTTCTAAGATTACTATTCCCCCATAGATTTGAAAGAACTCCGCCATTAAAACAGATATTTTGATTATGGTGGGAATTGTACATGAAGTCTCATGAACATTTGGAACACTGAAAAATGGAACCAATTTTTAAAAATAAACTTTGTCCTTGAATAGCGTAAAGGACGCTTAAAAGAATGGCGCAGGTCAATTTTTCGTCGAATATCTGAAGTTTCGAAAATTACAAAACTTTGAAATAATGCGAGAAAATATGTGCTGTTGTAGCACGACTACTTGAGAGTGTGAATTTCTTTTTACAATCTGACCCGCATTACCTCAATGGTATTAGTGCTTTATAATGCGATGCTCTCAATATGGGCTACTTGTTTCAAAATATCGAGTAAAATATTACACATTTTTATTTTGGGAAATGGGAATTGGCTCCGATTATTCGTCTCTCCGCGTCCTTATATGCAGCGGCACGGCATCTGCGCAGAGTGGTAGGGGCGGTGGGGGAGAATCAGCTGGCGCCGCGCCTCGCTGCCTCTTCGGCGCTGCTGGTCGGGGAAGAGGACATCCGCGCTGGAGAGGAAAGGGTCCAGCGGGGACGGGGCGGGGCATTTGCATGGCAACGCTCCGCTTAAACGCGGCCGGGGGCTGCGGCGGCTCCTGGGGCGCGTGATTCGCTTGCCGAGTGGCGCCGCCTGCGTCCTCCACTCTCCCAACCCCGCTGCCTCCCCGCCTCCCATCTGCCCCCCCCCGCTTTCCCGCCTCTGCGCTTTCCCGAGTCGTAATTTCCCCTCCTTCCAAATTCTCCGCCTCCATATTTCTCCGACTCCGCATTTTCCCGCATCCACTCTTCCCCGCCTCCACACTTGCCCACCCTGCGCTTTCCCGAGTCGTAATTTCCCCTCCTTCCAAATTCTCCGCCTCCATATTTCTCCGCCTCCACACTTCCCGCCTCCATTCTTTCCCGCCTCCACACTGCCCGCCTCCACACTTGCCCGCCTCCACACTTCCCGCCTCCACACTTGCCCGCCTCCACACTTGCCCGCCTCCACACTTGCCCGCCCCTCTTTATTTCCCTGCTTCTTTGTCCGTTTTAGAATCTTTGCTTCCCCGTTTCTTCGGTTCTTCCCTTTCTCTCTTCCCCATTTCTTTCCTTCCCACCTCCTTGCTTCTCCATCTATCCCACTCGCAGCATCCTTCTCGTTTCCCCGTTTTTTCTGCCTCCGCGCTTCTTCGTCTTTCTGCTTCCAGTCTTTGTTTCTCCGCTGCTCTACCACCCCGGTACCCGCCTCACTCTTCCCCCATTCCCCCTTAACAACCCAGCCCCTTTTCTCCATAATCTTGCCTTCTGGGCCATCTCTGATCACGTAGGCATTTCTACTTCTCATTTCGTCTGGGCTCTGCTCCCAACATCGCCATTCTGCCTCATCTGCATATCTGCTTCTGATATTCCCTGTCTGCTTTACTGTCTCCACCGCCCACACTTCACCCTCGTCCCTGTTGCTGTTTATGGCTGTGAGTCACTTATTTCCCAGACCCTTTCTTCCTGCATCGTACATTAAGGAGGTCCTCTCTCCGTGGCTACCTTCTACGATTCGCTCTCTTTTCCCTTCTGTTTTGCCGCCCACCTGTTCCTCGCGCATCAGCTTCGTCCGACTTAATTAGCGCTCATGTGTTTCTTCTCTGGCCGCCTACCATCTGCAAATACTCCACTTTACTCGCAGCATATTTGTGGCTTCCCACAACCACCTTTCTTTTCATCGCCCTTTTTTTTAACCTTCCCTTTTTTTCCTAAAATAGAACCACTTTAATCCTTTTACTCCTTATCATCTTTCTCCTAACTCAGACTATTTTTCCCAGGCGCAAAGTTTTCTTATGTTTTCAGAATATCGCGACATTTTCCCGTTTTACGAGTTTTCCTTCGTTTTTCTTGTCTCCACCACTCGCTTCCTACCCGCCCCTCTCTGCACGGTACGCTGGTGTGACATCCCTCCCATGTTTTCATTCCACTTCGACCCATTCGCTTCATTCCTCATCTCCCCTCTCTTTCCAAACCCTCTCTGTGTCCACCATCCTTCTCTCCCCCGATACTTCCCGTTAATTCCCCCCTCTCCTGGTGGCTTAGTGCATCGACTGATGCCACTACACTGCCTCTGGCCGAGAGGTCCTAGGTTCGAGTCCCGACCGTGGCAGGATTTTCGACACAAGCACGTCAGCTTCGAGGAGCTGCCTGGAGGAGCATTCTAGAGGCCGGCTGCTCTGATCGGTAGTTTTCTGTGGTTTCTCCGATCAACACCAGGCGAATGCCGGAGCAATACCCTAACAAACGGGTCACGGACCGCGCGCGATCTTTCCTACCTCTTCTTTGTCCTATCCTCACTCCTTACTTACACACACTTACACTAACCTGCACTACACAACCACACATACCGGAGAACTGCTCGGGAGTTTACAGCTTATCCCGGTTGAGACAGTACCCCACTGATGGGAGAAACGTGGTTAGGGAAAACCCCACAAGCTGATGGTACGTGGCCTCCGGATCTCGCCATCCAGCGGAGGAAGAGCACCGCCACCTTCCGAGACAAAACATGTACTACAGTTGACGCTCCCGGAATCACTAACAACCAATCAATCATCAATCTCCTCTCCTCTTCTCATTTAATTCACCTCCCGTTTTCTCACCTTTCCTTTCCCCATTATTGCATTCCCTGTTCTTCCCACCCCTTGCCCCTCCCTTCCCAGAACCAACGCCGCTGGCGAGGCCCCCCAGCTCGCGCGCGCTTATTGGCTCTAATCGCAGGTAACTCCGGTGCGACCCGACCCGACCTGGTCGGAGGGTGGGCGGTCCCGGCTCCGGCGACCTGGTTGTCTGCGCGTCAGGATATAGGATGCTGCACGCGATCGCATCGCACTCTCCTTCACTTTCATAAGATACTTGCTATCAAATGATATACTAATATTAACCACAGTTGTTTACTTTTTAATCTTTCTACGAAATAAGAGAATATATTGTAGCGGTGCGCTGGAAATCGGTGGTTTTAGGACAGAAATCTCTCTTTGCCGATCCCTGGTAAAGAAAAAGTGGTTGAATATTATTTGTTGGGCTAATGATGCGTTTAAAGTTGCGCAGATCTCATTTTCCTTGCTCTTCCTTTCTTTTATAATATTGCAAATGTTAGAAATAATGGAGAGAAAGTATGACTTGTTGAAGCACCGCTAGTTGACATACGTAATAATTTTCGTTTGATGGAATATAAACCATCCTGGAACTCTCACAATTCGATATAATTACACTTTTGTGAAAGCTGAACATCATACATTCTTTCTTGTGTGTTTGTGTAAATTCCTTTCGAACTGAAGTCCAAGACATGCTATATATGTTAGAATAGTTGGAGGTTGCAAGAAACCGTCGATGCAAATTTTTGTAACTACGAATCCAATTCTTATTAAATGTACAATATAAAATGTCATGTAGAGTACCTATTCGTACTGATGGTTCAATCATAATTAATAATCATAATCTTGAAAACACTGAAGAGCGTCAATAATTTGGACTTATAAAACGCGTATTAACGACTATGTACAATCGATTTTGACGGGGAAAAACGCTTGGTGGTTAACGTATTTACAAATGGTTATTATTGCAATGCAATGCAATTTATTAAATGCAGTTATGTTTTTAAAAGTATCAATATACTTCATAATTTTAGTAAAAAGTCTGATTCTAAATCTATATCACCCTTTCTGTTACTAATAATCTAAACATTTTGCTTTAGTAGTTCTATTCATACGCTTCACTGCTATAACCATCAGAGTAAATTATGAAAGACAACAGTTTGTGGTTTTTAAATTGAAAACATCTAACGATATTTTAAAGCTAAGTTTACTATTACTATTAAGTTGACTAAGTTTAGTGGGAATTAGTATTAAATGCAGTGTATTATAAGCAAAATTATTATTCATTTCCCCTTATAATAAAATTACTGCTCATAAAAATGAGATAAACTCTTTTTCTGTTTTTAATTATAAAACATTGAAAAAAATCAGTTTCATGACAAACTAGGTGTTTTGTCTCTCTGTGGATCATCTGTGATACTCAGAGGCTAAAAATTGTTTTAAATATGAATTTGTAACTCACAAAGTTGATAATTAATGCTAATGTTTAAATTCTTAAACATCTCACGAAGAATCTCGAAAAATTTTCTATTTTTTTCTGTTTTTATAAAACAGTAGATGATTCGCGAAAAGAAAATTTCCTCAGTGTGTAATACCTTCTCCTTACAGCGGTAGGTCTAACAATTTAAATACACTCCTGGTGAATATATCATTAGCGAAATCTCTTGCAAAAGTTTCTAGGAAAAATAACCCTTTTTTCTCTCTGGGTTTATCATAATTTCAATGTCTGTGGGACAGCGGACTACAGTGGAAAATCACTTTGCATGTGCATTAGAATCGTGGTTTTATGACTTTGTGAAATTTTGATGAATTATCGTTTTATAATATATTCTGTAACATACCAGCCCAATTTAAGGACCTAATACATGAAGAGGTAATGTAATAATTTCTAGTTGAAATCTCTGGAGACATCTTTGTATTTCAATAGTTATTGCAAACACATCACTTCAGTATTAGATATACGGCAATAATGAAATTACGTATTAACAGAACACATTTAAAACTAGTAATGCGTTAATTTTATAATTACAAATAAACTTCAATCAAATACATAAAATTATACAATAAATTAATACAATCAAATACTGAAAATTGGTTTTAGAATTTTTTTAAGGAGGCATTACTTAATGCATTATTACTGATAACTACATAACGCAATTAAGATAACAAGCTCCAGAAAAGTCTCAAAATAAAAAAATTAAGAGGTGAAAAAACTGTAGTTTGGCATTAATGTATTTTCAGAAGAAATTTTAATACATTAAAAAAGAAATGAACAAACAAAAATAACGCTAATTATGAACTATATTTCTCAGAAGTGAAATTTCGACAAAGAATAAATAGAATTTTAATCCATGTACTTCAAGTACCTTTTATATCAATAAAACAGCTGTTAATAAAATATAAGAGAAGAGTTTACACACAAAGGACAGCTTTCTTCTCTAGGACAGTAATTGCAACTTGTCAGTATTAACGAGAAAATTATTTTGAGTGGAATATTCAAATTTATTAACAACGAGTTTTTATACGACGACGCTTATTTAACGACGAGTTGGTATCGTAATATCAATGTTTTTTTAATTATTTAATACAAAATTATACCATAAAATGAAAGCTGAACTCTGAATATATAGAAACAATACTGCAAAGAAACAATGTGAGAATCTGGAATTCCTAACTTCCACGTTGACACAGAGCTTGTTTAAAAATACCAAAAAAATATTTTACAAGATAGACAAGGAAAACACGAAAACCTTCCATGTCGAAATGAACCCTAATTTTTTTCACGCCAAAAAATATTTAAAACACTTATGCAAAATTTCAGCCACGGATACAAGCAGCAAAGCACATAAAAATGCATAATATCACAACCTGCATTTCATCTACAAAAATACAATTATCATTTCAACATTGGTCATAAAGTTACATATATATTCCAGGCAAATGCCAAGGCAGTACCCTAACAAACGGGCTGGGGCAATGGTTCGCGCGCATTTATCGTTTCCTCTGCCTACTCCTATACTTACCCCTTACCTACACTTACATTTACATGCACTACACTACCGCATGGTAGTCAGGAGTTTAAACTTTATCCTGGCTGGGGAGATGTCCCGCTGGTGGGAGATACCAAGATGGAGAAACACATGCAAGCGGACGTGTAGGTCAGCGACGTACCGCGTCATCCAGAAAGACAAGAACACCGCCACCTCTCGGAATAAAACGTGCACTACATTCGGGACCAATGGACGGAGCCATTTATGCTCGCGGAAACACGAAATTGTCACCGGGAGAAGTGACTCAGTGCATCAACTAATGTCACTACAGTGCGTCTAACCGGGAAGTCGTAAGTTAAAGTCCCAATAGTGGCAAGACGTTCGACAATAGCTTGTCAGTTCGGTCGAATTCAGTCGCTGTCTGGAGGAGAATTCTAGAGGACCGCTGCTCTGATCGGTAGTTTTCCGTTGTTTCTCCGATCAACATCAGACGAATGCCGGAGCAGTACTCTAAAAATTGAGCCACTGACAATGCGCGATCTTTCCTTCCTCTTCCTTGCCCTATCCTCATCCCTTACACACACTCATACCAACATGCACTACACTACCACATATGCTGGGAGACCGGTCGGGATCTTAGAGCTTGTGAGAGATACCTGGTTATGGCGAAACCCCGCTAGCCGAAGGTAGGTCGGCGCCGGATCTCGGAATATCACAGCTTCCTCCCGATGAAAAAAATTAGCACTACACTTACGGGACTAATTACTTCAGTAGTTGACGTGCCCAGAATCACTAACAACCCAACCAACCAACGAAATAATGAATCATTGAATACTGTACCAAACCTTGTCATGAGTACCCTCGCCATCTCAGTGTGCCGCAACCCTCTGCTCTCCCCCAAGATTGTCCATTAACTTGCAGGAAGCGTAATTTTTTTTCAATGAAGCGTAAACTGCTCCCAATTTGTAATTTACATCCAGTCAATGTCGAAAATAGAGTTTTATAGTTCTTTTACAAGAGTATCAATATGTTACAAACGTTTAGGGCATGTAGAGGGTAGCAAATTATAATTATGTATTTTTGCAAATGAACTTGTAGTGGGAAATTTCATATAACGAAGTTTCACATATGATATGTTTCCCTCGTTTTCAAGGAAAATATCAAGTACGGTTGATCTCAGAACATATTCCGTTGCAGTCAAGGGGATTTCGTGATCCTGTCGAATGTCTCTGCATACGGGGTTGCATAACGATCAGGGGAAACGCACGTAGGACTAAATTATATGAAATGTATTCATTTGCTAGAAGTAATCATTTTTGCTCTCTCCTCATGCCCCGGAAATTTGTAACACTTATTCTGAGAACATGTATGTACTTAATCTTTCGATATTACAAGAATCGGGTTAGGTCTCGGCGTGACAATTAGGAGCCTCCCTTGTCAGAATCAGCATAAAAACAGAATGCCATTCCTACTAAATAATCGTTTGTAAACTACTACATATTTATTTCGTTGTCATTTTATTCACGACAATAAGTAACTTTTTACGTGATTTTACGTACTGTTAAAATCACGTTCGTATTTTCAAATTCCGTTCCGTATTTTACTTGCACGGAATTGGATCTCATCATACTCTAGATACTATAGATCTAAATTGTTTCTAGGTGAAGTAAATCTGCTTGTAATTCGTGATCAAAGTCAGGACAGAGGAATTCACTAAAGCGCGTACGTGTAAACATGAAAGACAAAATTAGTTGCACGACGCAATCAGAGCTACGGCTCTAACAGGAAAAGAACTGTTAATCAAATCAGTTGTGCCGTCATACGCAGCGAGCCGCCTACCCCTTTCCCAAATGTAGGTCAGTCGGAAATGAGTCCCATCCGGTGAATCGTATTGCTTCGAAGTTTCAGTCTCTTAAGAGCAGTTCCTCTCAGCAAAAAACCAGTCATGTTTTAGTGTTATATTGATAGACTTATGACAGAATCGGTTCGTTTGAGACATTAGCAATAAGTTTACTTTCCAGGAAATACAAACAAAAGAAGCAAAATAATAAGTTTCTCAACGTTCCTTGTAGAAAGTAATGTAGATGGAAACTAGAAACTATACTTTTTCTATTCCATTTAAAATATTTCACTTGCACAATGTGTTCAAAAATTCCGATTCTTGAGTGATAAAACATAATTTTTGGAATTATTTATTTAAATTCTTCATCCATTATCAGTTAATTCCATATTGTATTTTGTCTTCTGTATTGACGGAGGCACCACTTTCACTATTTTAATTACTTAAATTATCTTAATTTATTTCACGATTTTAATTTTCGTTAGCTATGTTATTAATTACTGCAATTAGGTTGGAAGATTTGTTATTTTTTCCGACGTCATGTGATGTATCTTTCGATCAATTTAACATTTCTTGTGAATTTTAACAAAATAACTTGGTAAATTCCTCATATAAGCTAAACCTAAATTTCAAAAATTAATAAACAATTGTGTGGAATAATGTCCTCCTTGTATTCATACTTTCATATTCCTTGTTTCTATTGAAAATATCTAAGCAGAATTTTACCTTACATTTCATTTTAAGAAAAGTCTGTATCTTAAACAATGATTGCAGAGAAATGTACTGAAATAAAAGAAAATTATTTACCTACCTTTCCGATTCATTGCCAATTGCGCATGCAGTCCCACACGAATCAATTTTGGATCCCATATTCTTTCTATTGTATACAAACAATACTCCCCAGTCGAGATGCCGCGGAAGAACAGTTTTCTTAGCTGGTGATATGAAAATTCTTTGCAATAAACAGTAAGTAGTACAATATTGTGTGCTACAAATTGTTTGGGTAATAACGTACGTAATTAATTCTAAACGAAGGGAAAACAGTTTTAGGTTTCCATTTCAAATAAACAATCATAAACTCCATTGAAAATGAACGATGTGCAACTAATGTTAATTGATTGATTGATTGACTTTTTCGTGTTTCCGGGCGCGTCAACTGCTTCGGTCATTAGTCCCGTTAGTGTAGTGCATGTTTTTGTTGTTTTTCATCAGGAGATGGCGGTGATCTTCCCCCGCTGGATGACGAGATCTGGCACCGACCTACCGTCGGCTAGTCGGGTTTCCCCCTTACCAGGACTCTCCCACCAGCGGGGCACCGCTCCAGTCGGGACAAGCTCTAAGCTCCCGACCGGTCTTCCGGAATATGTGGTAGTGTGGTGCATGTTAGTGTAAGTGTGTTTGTGTAAGAGGAGAGGACAAGGAAGAGGAAGGACAGATCGCGTGCGGTCCGTGGCCCGTTTGGTAGGGTACTGCTCCAGTATTCGCCTGGTGTTGATCGGAGAAACCACGGAAAACTACCGATCAGATCAACCGGCCGCTAGAGTTCTCCTCCAGACAGCGACTGAATTCGACCTAGCTGAAAAGCTAGTGTCTAAAATTCTGCCGTCATCAGGACTCGAACCTAGGACCTCACGGACAGAAGCGCTGCAGTGATATCAGTTGATGCAGTGAGCTACCGCTACCGGTAACTAATGTTATAGTAACCATTTTTTTTATCACTGCAGTGAGTCAAACCACTTAGTCAAAGCACGACCGGAATATACTTGTAAATGAATTGTAACGTCACAACCTCCATGAACAGACAAGATCAACTCCACCCTCGATTTTATTAATCAAAACATTGAGTGCGGCGCAGAACGTAGGTACCTGTGCAGCCTTCGGCAACGGCCCGGCCCGATCACCGTCTCCCCCCTACCCGGCCGCCCCGCTCAGCCCCACGGATCACCTTCTTTCTCCCCGCCGCTCCGGCCGCCGACAGCGCGGGCGAATAGTTTATGATCTTCCTTCAAAAAGCGCCACGTGCCTACGCCGCATCGGAGCGCTGCGAAATAGATTCAAAAGGCACCCACCTTGGTTTTAAAGCAACCCGGCGCCAGCAGTAAAAAATATTTCGTCCACTAAAGCTCTCGCAGCCAGCTCTCGAAGTTGGGGTAAAAAGGCTGTTCACTGGGCGCAATTCTCATTGCACTTCGCGCTTACGAGATACTCTGAAACACCTCTCGATTTGTCATGTACACCCGTGCGAAAGAGCGACCGTTCGATCCTCTCATAAAATTGCAGGAGCCAACAATTTGCAACGCACACATGCGCGTCAGCCAAGCGGTTTTTGGCCAAAGAATAAAGATTGAGGTCGCACCTGCACTGCATTCCACCGACCCCCCTCCCGAATGGGTCCATGCAGTAACTTTCGCACCAAAAATGCAACGACAATTTTCTTTTGTACCACATGAGCTACAGCACCATTGGTTTGAGTGTCGCCCCGCCAGCGCTCCCGATAGCTGATTTTAAGCAATCAGGGTGAGGCACTCGGATCAGAAGAGGGGATCAAGCCTTCATATTCTCGCGTGTGAGGCTCCGAAAGGACTCCCAGCTCGAACTTCGAACTTGGCACTTCACAATTATCACTTCTATTCGAGCTTTTACTAAGACTTTTACTCCGATTTCATACTTCTTACTTGTTACATAATTATAAGGAAGAAAGCAACCAAAGCTTTACACAGCATATTATGGAATAACAATATCCGCCAAGATGTCAAAAGAAGGATATTCCATTGTGTAGAAAATATAGTGCTATATGGAGCGGAAATGTGGCCACAAACACAAAAAATAAGAGATAAGATAAGGACAGTGGAAATGGTCGACATGAGACGATGCCTACATCTTACTCGCAAGGACAGAATGCGAAATGAAGAAATATGGAGAAGGATGAATATAATTTGTTCTATTACGAAGACCTTGGAAAATAGAGCGCTACAGTGGTATGGACATGTTCAGAGAATGTCAGAAAACAGATGGCCACACAATATCTTAAAATGGCAACCACCTGAGAGGCGAAAAAGAGGAAGACCAGTTTTAGAATGAAAAAAATACATTCAAAAAGCTATGAAGGATAGAGGCCTCAAACCACGAGATTGCGAGGATCGAGAGTTGTGGAGGGTGAAAACGGCAAGATCCTAAGGGGAAAATGCCGAAGAAGAAGAAGAAAAAGTTTTATTAGGAATTCATGGAAACGTAGTAATCAAGGAAAGAATATAATCTTGAGATTATTCTCACTATGAGAGGGGAAAACCATGTTTATTCATCCCATTCCAGTGCTTCGGTTATTTTGCAATACGCAGTTGTTTTATATATCCCTGACCTCTCTTCTGTACTCGTACGATAAAGTATATTTTGCCGCCAGCTTACCTGAAAGTAACACTTTCCTATTAATAAACAGTGTTATTCACACGGTGGTTACCGCAGAAATCCAATTGAAATTCGTATGGATGGGTAAAAAGAACTGGGCACTGAAAATGAGGTGAAGGTGCATGAAACATGTATGCGGGAATGTAAGATCTGGATTTTGGGTAAATACATTTTACTGTGGAAGATTACTTCTTTTTACCCATCCAGTAAACAGTGAAGTTAAGGTCTGTCGCATTAGTACTGGAAAAGTGTATCATAAAATATAGAAACTTACTACTAAAAAATATACCATCATAACCACACTCTTGGTTAAAGCAAACCACCGGATTTATTATGAAAAAGCTCAGTGAATTTGATCTGGAGAATGGAGACGTTAAGGTAATGGGATCGAGATGGACTGTCGTATCAAACCAGACGTTCGAATCGGACCAGACGGGTATATTGAACCGGACGGCCGTATCGACACGGGCGGTCGTGTATGGACGTATCGCGATGTATGAACGTACAACATCGGGTCACATAAACGGCGAGGTTTGGTGTGAACCGGCAACGTATATCAGTTCGAATCATCTCAGTCGTTGAATTCACCCCGATATCGGTACTCGCTTGATCTCTGCAAGTTGGCGAGCCCTGTTGGCGTCACCGTGCTGTGAGCCCTGAGCTGTCTGTGTGGGCGGTGTGAGGGCGGGGGGGGGGGGCCCCGGGGGGGGGTGGGAACTAGCGGGGCGTCACTTCTGCCCTCTCAGCACTGAGAACGCCTCTCCCTTCTGCGGTTGTCACCATCAGACACGTCACAGGTGGGTTGGCTTACTGGCCGACCTACGCCAGGAAATTCTTTAATCGCCGTGATCTTCGTCATGCCTTGATTGTACCCGCATTTTCCGCTTCCACTATCATTATTTATATGTCGTTAATAGAGCCTGGATGTTTGGCAAAATGCCTTTTTATAATTGTTACGATTTTATGACTTTTAATAATAGGAATCACTTAATTGTACTTCTGGAGTTGTTTTAGCTGATTTTCATTTTGCCTGTTTTGGCTTCTGATGCCTATTTTTGGCATTTTGCCTTTTTCAGCTTTTTCATTCTTATTTGGCCTTTTCCACCTTTTTCATTATTATTTTACTTTTTCTCCCTCCTGACCCTAATCTCTATAAAGTTGGAAACATACCTGCTATCCTGGACACATGAAGCGTGTATTGTCTTTCTGTGGAGGCGGAGGCTCAAGTGTCACGTTGTGTTAAAAATATAAAAGGGAAAGGGAGATGATACCAGTGAAGATTTTTGATATTATTCATTTATGCTTTTGGAATTGTTTGCTCATGAGAAATCTCATCCTACGTTTGTATATGACCTTGGATCCCCTTTGCGGACAGAACTGACTGTACCCTTCTCAGTTCCTTCTTGTTCTCTCTTCCCTTCTGGCGATTACACAAGTGCAAAGAAGGAAATCTACAGTTCCGTTTTCACTGTTACCATTTCAAGGTTCAAAAGGGAGTCCACAATAATAAATAAATTCGTAGTCGTCAACCAGATGGTCAAGTGCGATCAAGATTACAAAGAATTACAAGTAAAAAATACTACTTTTTGCCTATTTTAGGTAAAATAAATGCCTGAACGTCAGCACTCTAGTCATTACCATTGCTTATTATTACTCATCACTGCTACAAAATATTATAACCACTCATGATAGGATTGCTATTTCTGAAATAATCAGCAGTCCTAATGATTTTCAATTCTAGTATAATCAGCAGTCCTAATTTCTGCATTTTATTTTATTATATTTTATTTTAGTAAAATATACAATAAAATGTATATAGGTTGTGTCAGGCTAAATGGTTTTGGGCGTCGCGACAAGTTGCGTTTAGAAAAGTAGATCTTTGCACCATCCACATGAGTAGTAATACTTTTTACGTTCATCCCTTATATAAGCCAATTTTCTAATGATAATTGTCTCTCAAGTTCAAGTTTGATTTTAATCTCCTTTTTTGCCGAATTAGTTAAAATTCGCGTTAAGAAGCGTTAGTTAAGAATGGTTAGGTGCATAATAATATCATAAAACGATAATTAACGAACCTAGGTGATCAATGCAATGTCAACAATGATTCTAGGGCTGTAAATATTTAAATTTCGTACACACAATGAAGTAGTATGTGCAGCGGTAGAAAAAACATGTTTGCACTCGCTTTACTATAATACACAAATGGCGGACTTAAGACGTAACTAGACTAATAAAAAAAGCCTTTCGACCGAAGTGTGAATGCTTTAGAACTGTCTCAACTTTACCAATCACGGCTCCGCTACGCCTTGGGAGGTAATTATCTCGAAAGAAAAAAACAACTTCACAACACTGGTTTGACAAATAAACGTCTATTATCATCCTTGAACAATGAAGATACTTTAGCAACATATTATTAACTATTAAGAAGCATCTTTTATCTTCTAAAATAAACAACAGTCATACAAAAAAAACGTTGTGGCACCCACAGATTTGACATATGTTTTCTATGTAAGTCAACGCGATGAATGCGAATCTGAAGCCGGAATTTTGCAACCCCCTCCAGTTTTTCTTAAATCACGAAAACTCACCGTTAAATTGTAAATATTTCGGTGGCTTATCGCGATTAAAAAAAAACGCTGGAAGATTGTGATGCAATTCTGAATTCGGAATCGGATTCAGCGCGTCGGAATATTGTTCATCGATAAATAAGTGTCAAGTTTTAGGTCTGACAACTTTTGGACTCTGTAGAGTATAATTCTACGAGGCATGAAAATCCAGTATTCACATGTGTTTCTTGAAGTTAAAAACATGGGCGGGATGCAATTATGGCTTCTGATTCGAATTCAGAGCGTCCATATCGATAGGGAAACATGCATCAAGTCTTTGGGTCTGACAATTTTTTTTTTCATTTTGTCTGCCTGTGTAATTACAATTTTCTTGTTTTAAACACAATTGCCTGCACACCATTCATCATTTCCCGGTCTCGCATAGTTTTTTGCAAAATGTGCTATATTTCCTTGGCCTCTCACAACTGGCAATCCCAATTTTTGTGCCAGTTTTCCACCGAACACCCCTGTGTCTTTCTTTCCCTCCGCATTGTCACTCCTCATCTGTCTTTCTTCCAACTCCACCCTTTGTCACCCTCTTCCTTCCTCCTCCGGTCCTCGCGCGTTTCCAGCCATCCGGCCTGCGCAGTCCTCGCGTCCCGTGTCGTAATCACCCCCCGAGGACGTCAACGCGAGCGCGAACGCGCGGGGCAGGGGGAGGCCAATTGGCGGTCGCTCATCGCCGCTGCCCTCCCCCCGCGGCGCCCCCTCTTCCACCCCCTCTTCTGCCGCCGTCTGGTACGACGAGGCACCCCGCGGCGTTCTTGGCTGCGAGCCGTAGCCCTCAATTACGCAGTTGCCGCCGCGTGTAACTCGCCGCGACCGGACAGGGAGCGATAGCTCAGTGCACCAACTGATGCTACTGCAGGGCCTCTGACCGGGAGGTCCTAGGTTCGAGTCCTGACGGCTGCAGGATTTTCGACACTAGCTTTCCAGGTAGGTTGAATTCAGTCGCTATCTGCAGGAGAATTCTAGCGGCCGGCTGCTCCAATCGGTAGTTTTCTGTGGTTTCTACGATCAACACTAGGCGAATGCAGGAGCTGTACGGTAACAAACGGGCCACGGAACGCGCGCGATCTTTCCTTTCTCTTCCTTATAGTATCCTCTCCCCTTACACACACACTTACACAAACATGCACTACACTACCACATAGTCCGGAAGACCGGTCGGGATCTTAGAGCTTGTCCCGCCTGGGGCGATACCCCACTGGTGGGAGAATTCTGGTTAAGGGAAAACCTCACTAGCCGACGGTAGGTCGGCGCCGGATCTCGCCATCCAGCGGGGGAAGATCACCGCCATCTCCCGAGAAAAAGCATGCACTACACTAACGGGACTAATGACGAAACAGTGAACGTGCCCGGAAACACGAAAAATCAATCAATCAATCGCTGCGACCGGGCGGTAGTGTTGCCTCCGGGGACGGCCGCAGGACGGCTGCCCCGTCGCGTCGGCCCGAACGTCCGCAAGACTAGCGGACTCCCAAACACCCGCGCTCTCCTCCGGACACTCACCTGATAAAATCCCACGCGCTGTCTTCGTCATCCACACCACACTCAACGCACTTGTTAAAATATAGTTTTATTTGAATTAATTATACCATTCATACAAAATATTGTTAAGAGTTTGTATTTTAAAAAATACGAATCATGTATAAGTTCAAAAATAGAATGTAGAAACCAAGTTTTTCTTTGATGAGCCTGCCTGGCGCAGACGACGGCTGTCGCATGGGACCGACTTATTATTGTGATTGACATTATTATTATTATTATTATTATTATTATTATTATTATTATTATTATTTTCATTATTTTCATTATTTTTATTATTTTACAGAGCACGCATACATCACTGCAAATCATAGACCTTACATATATATTGACGACTTACTTCCTTAGTTACCTAAAGTTTTAATACAAACTAATTTGGTTGAAAATGTCTCGTTCATATACCTTCTAAAAATCCACTAGATCGGAAAGTTTGCCTAGGAATTCCTGGTATTCATTTTTTAATTATATTTATAATTCTAGTTGAGGGAGGGCTGCCGACCCAGCTCTCACTCTACACCTGGGCTGGAAACCTGCAGCTGCAGGTCATACGTCACCTCGTGACCCGCAGAGGAAATCGAATAAATATTTATTTTTAAATTTTGTTTTGTTTTCTCTTATATAGTTAGCTTCAATATTGAACGATGGGTGTGCAATCCGGCAGGAATTCTTAATTTTAAAATCTTGCCTAACTGCTGAAAAGGATGGCCACCTATGCGTGCACCTTCCTTCCCAACACAAACTACCTTTTCACTGGGAAAACTGTGTCAGGGAAGCCCGAGCCGTACGCTCACGCACGTTTGAAGCGTGTTGGGCAGGCATGTGTGCAATACTACGCAATAGCAGACCTCTATCTTCGCAAATCTTCTCCAGCAAAATAGGTTCCAGCCGATACGATGGCCGAGATCGCTAAGGTAGTAGTGTCGTATCGATCTCGGACCGAAGGGTCGCAGGTTCGAGTCCCGCCTCGGGCATGGTTGTATTTGTCTTCGTCCTTTCACCCCTTCTCACCACCATATCGTTTCATTTTCATAGTTACCATAACGTAAGGTTAACTTCACCTCTGGTCGCTAATGATCTAGATGATCATGCGACCTTAAATCCCCCCCCAAGAAAGTCGGTCAAAAATGTCATCAACTGATGTAACTGCAGTGCCTCTGACCGGGAGGTTCCGGGATACGAATCTCAAAGGCGGCAGAATTTTCGACACTAGCTTGTCAGCTATGTCGAATTCAGCCGCCGTCTGCAAGATAAATATAGCGGTCAGCTGCTATTATCGCGAGTTTTCGTGGTTTCTCCGACGAAAACCAGGCGAATACCGGGGTAGTACCCTAATAAACACACCATGGACCGTGCGCGATTTTTCCTTCCTCTTGCATGTCCTTTTCTCGGCCCTTCTTACACACACTTGTATAAGTGTGTGCACTACACTACACTACTCACATGCACTACACTACGACACATATCGGAAGACCAGCCGGGAGCTTACAGCTTGGCCTGGCTGAGTCGGTACCACGCAGGTTGGGGAAAATCCCCGTATCCCGACGGATAGATCGGCGCCGGATCTCGCCAGCCAGCGGGAAAGATCACCACCACCTCAAGTGACCAAACCTGCACTACACTTACGGAAGTAATAACCTTTGCAATAATACGCAATCTACCTACTCCGTCTTCTTGCACATATAGGCCGTTTCAAGGACCACTTCACCAGCATTTGAGATCAGAAACCCGTGGATGTAAATGTTGGGCAGACATAAATACCACAATAAATGATTTTATGCAGTGTTTCATAATTTTGTCATTGATTCCTTGTGAGTGAAAACATTTTCACCAAGTACTCATGGTAATATAAATTAAAGTGCTTGTATTTTTAAGTTTTATAATTTTAAATGAAAAATATATTTGCTAGCTCTATCAGGATTCCGCATTTTTATCTCGCCATGATTTAACTACTTTCTTTGAATTGCCTGCGAGGAAAATACAACCTCGACGGGGGGGGAGGCATCACGTACAAAGAAAGACCGTGAGATTGAAAAAGTCGATAACTGCAATAAGGCGTGTACACGCTACTGCCCCATTCCCTCAGTGACTGCAGCGGTAAAAATGAATTTAAGCAAAAGGCAACGCGACATGCAAATAGCGTATTATCATAAACTTTCTTTTGATGGTTTTTAACTTAAAATTATGACGTCCCTTATTAAAAGCATTATTATATAAATGAGTGTACACTATTATAAACCGTGCCCTAAATGAAAGAAAACTTCATTTAAATACGTTATTACAGAAATTCTAGGAATCATTCGCATTAAAAACAACTAAAAGGCAAATACGTAACCCCTGCTTATTTACTCTGTACTCTGACGAATTTAATAATGTCGAAGTGTTAATGATGTACTAAGTCTCCCAACCAGAAATTTCAATTACGGGTTTGCGGATGAATTTAATGTCCAGATTACTGTCGAAGTATCAAACTCGAACAAATCTGGAAATATATAGTGGCCCTGGTGTTTTTTTTAGTATTTTATTTTAATTCAGATAAAAGTATTATTTTAGAAGAAGTATTTCTTATATATTTTATTAATAACACATTGTCAAACACATGATTCTCTAAGTTTTTGAGTTTTTGATAAACGAAAATTCCCGACAATTATATCTCAAAATACAGAATACGTAAAATGTACATCGTATTGATGATATTCTAAACGCAAGTGGAGTGAAATTACAAAGAAACTTACGAGACTATAACACATCACGTTGGACCTTGAAATTCGTTTGAGGTGCCTTCCCAAGGATTATTCAACTACCTTGAAGTACTTTTAAGATGAAATAATTTGTCTGTATTCTTTTTGCGGCACAATATTTAACTTTCAGAAACAAAATAACATTCAAATTCTAGATAAGAATGATTTAAATGTCTGTTTCATTCCAAAATTTTATGTGATATTCCTTATGTTATCGAATTATTAGATGGATCTCTAATAGCTACCAGATGATTTGAGTTATTAATTGATATTTGGATGTCACTATTAACTCATAAATAAATGTTCAATTTCGCAAAATGGTTGATCATCTAAATTTCAATAATGTGATTATGTTTGTTTTTTCTCTACTGAATTTCAATTACTCTAGTCTACCGTGAAAATAAATAGGATACTATTACACTGCGCCCAGGAAGTCTCTCCGTACCGAGCCGGGTCAAGCCCTCCTATTAAAAATTGCATTTGTGTTGGTAGCAACCAAATCACTAGGAAACAAGTGAAGGGCACAACACCTGATCATTTGTAATGTTTGTGGTGATTTGGGGAAGGTGGGGCAAAAGGTACCACGTTGCAAAGTGGAATTTGCATTTAAATCCCACAAATTTGTAGCCTTTCCATTCTAGAACAGGTATTTTGTCGAGAAGTGTATTGGCACGACCGTGCGAAAGTGTCAGGGGCACTAGCATATCAGAAGAGCGAATTATTGCCGTTTGACTGATTTTCTTCTGTGACTTACAAAATTGTAAGTAATGTTAAATATAGTCTTGGCATAACAATGCATCACACGTCTTGGCATAACAAGCTTAACGTGATTATTTTAAACCAGCTCTGCTAGTGTGCAGGCTACAATTGAAAATGTATTTACAATATTATTTCATGGATTAAGGTGCCAAAAATGATATTTACACTATTGGTTACAAGATGCAAAAACATAAAAATTGCAAGAAAAGGACGCTTAAGTGGGTGAACGCTCAAGTGCTGGACTGCACTGCACCACGTGTTCAATCAAAGAGACATGTTTGAGTTCGTTCCACAGTGTATATTCCTACACAATTTCCTTTGTGTTCGTTCCGCAGTGTAGATTCTGAAACTTGTGTTTTTCTGCAGCATTCTCACTTAAAATGTATATTATCTAATATTTTCTAGTCCATTTTTTAAATTTCAGAATTTAATTTTGGTTTTCCGAACTTTAGAAAAGGGACTGGAAAATATTAGAAAATATAAATTTCAAGTGACAATACTGCGACAAAAGTGCAAGTATATACTCTGCGAAACAAACAGTAAAGAAATTTAAACTTAGCGACGAAATTCAAGTTTTTTAAAGTAGTGAAAAAAGCAAAGAAAACTATAATGTTTAGTGAATAGAATTTGTCATCTGATAAGACAGCCCCAGGAGAGATTCTTATGTTGACATTGACGTTGACGAGGATATATTGATTCATTGGGAGTTGGACAAGTCACCATTATTTGCAGGGACCAAGAGAAGGCAGAAATATGGTGGCAGTGCTGCAGTTAGAAATTTTCGACGTATCCTGAATATTCACTCTGAGAATAGGTTTTGACTTATTTTTTAAAATTCTAGTTATAAAGAAATGCCACCTAATGAATTATTTCAATTAATTAATGATACTGTTTCTCAAGAGACAAAGAATGTTTCTGGGAAGGCAACTATAGATATACTACTCTTACGGATAATGAATATCATCGTGACTCAAGTTGAATTAATCAAGTTCATCCACCTCATATCAAAGTGTGTTTCATAATTAGTTGGAAATGTCTGTGCTTTAATGCTAGTGCTTCTCGGAAACTAAATGCCATTTGCGGGGTAACTAACAAATACTCAATAATTGGAATTATCAAGGATAAAATCATTAATTTTCAGTATTGGTATTGAAGTTATTACACATGTAATACTTCAAATGATCCAAACGTCAGTGAGTGTGATCTCATGAAATTCTTCGTATTATCAATACACGTGAATTGTTTACAGATGCGACGTATGTAATGAGATCATTTGGAAAGCCATTGTAATTTTAGGTGTTTCATATTAAGAGTGCTAATAAGTAATGGGATGGATATTGTAGCTTCGTTATCGTAGCTTTGCATGTTACCACGGTCAATATTAAGTTACTTCGCAAAATTGAACATTCTACATCAGGTGTTGAAGAGTACTTTAGTGCAGGAAGCAAATGATAATAGAATAAAATCACATTAGTCTTTTTTATTTCTTCGCATACTCATTACAGCGATTGATCCCACGTTCACACTCATTCTCATTAGTATTATTTATTTATTTATTTATTTAATTAATTAATTAATTTATTTATTTTACGTCAAAAAACAGTTAAAAACTGCGTATGACGTGCTATGGGGAAAAGTGAATTGTGTGCACATTTTCAAAATTCTGTGATTCCTACACTAAGTCATATACTACTTAAATTTTGAATTGAAATTGAAAGGGAGAAAAAAACAAAAACTCCCATGTAGTAAAATCTATTTTCAAGGATAAATAAGCAATAAATTTTGAATTTTGAATTTATTCCTGTGTACGAGTTTATAATCACACATTGTTCAGCCTACATATACTAAATGTCAGCTTTTATTGCATGCTTTTATGTTCAATAGATTTAAATTACTTTTAAACTTAATGACAGCTATTCAACGTAAATAGAAAGCGATTGAAAATAACAAAGGTCCTTCCAAAGGCCTCGGTGGTCTAAGGGCTTGACACAACGTTTAGAACCGACAACACTCCTTTGTAAGAAATGGAATGGGCGATTTGACCATGTGGTTGGGACGTGGTCGACATATCTAATATGGACCAACTGCCCGACCGTAATCATTTATGCATCACCATCATTCATATTTCATAATCCTCCCACACTTACAATCATCCTTCATACACTGCAAGAATAAGACAGGTAAATAGCGAGATTGGCAATTCTGAGTTTATCTATTCGTGTATCATCGGGGAAACGTGAACGACATGCAAACATCAGGCTAAACATAAAAGTAACCTGCAAGACATTTCCATATTTCTGTAAATTAAAATATTTCGAATACATACTAGTAAAATCTTCATACTTCAAAATCCATAGCAAAGCACATGATGCATTTAATTAATCGGATAAATATGCCATAAACATTTGCAAAATTGTTCTACTTGAGCTTGTATTGAGAAAAGGTCATCTTAAGGTCTGGGATGCCATAAGAAATATTAAATAATGGTTTTCCAATAGCACATACTTTCTCATAATATATTTAACCGTTGCATGATATTATAATTGTAGTATTTCTCCAGAAAAAGAGTTTCTAATCCGCTAAAATTTTTGCCCCCTCTTGGATTCGGACACGGATATTAATAAGTCTATTAATATATCCCATTTTGGCATAAAACTGAGCAGTTTTCTATGCCTTCAAGATTCAGAAATGTAAATCCAGATGAGGATAAAGAAAAAGCAAACTCTCTTTCTCTTTTCCTAGGATTGTCCCAAATCCCTTGCCTTTCATTAAACTATTTCTCAATAATCATTCTAGCTCCGAGATTCTAGCTCCGAGAATCACTCATCGGATTCAATAATCGATAATTAACATACACCTAAACATGTATAAATATATAATAAATAAATAAAAATAAATAGGTAATAAGTAATAAAGTTTGCCCCATGCAAATATTTTTAACTTTTGCAAATTCCCTCTCGCAAAATTTACAATATTTAGCAATGAAACCTCTTATTTCGTTCGAACTTCAGCCCTTTTTAAAGACGTTTTTTTTAGCTTCCTTGACATCTCAACTTAGGAAATTAGAAATCTGAAATCAGATTAAAGATGACCGATTCTACAACTTAATTATTGTAAAAGAAAATTAATATCTCTGTAAAGCGGCTCCTAGACGGTCAATATTTACTTCAATATATTGCACAATAAGGGAAATTGTACAATAATATTGATCTTCTGCAGATAATATTGCGCAAAATATATTGAGTCAATCAAAATGAGTTTGATTTTTATTGTGCAATCTAGAAAATATTGCGTAGCCAGTGGCTAATATTCCGCAATACTGCTTCAGTTGTATCATCACTTTGTTAGAGTGAACATCGACAAAAATGGCAAAGAGTACAAACAGAAAAAATGTTTCAGGTATAACCAGTCTCAACAGTTCATCAAATAATGTATCGTATGGTCGCAGAAAGTTTTGAAAATCAGGCGGTCAGAATGTTTGCTCTCAATCCATTTTTAGCTATCAAGGACCCACAAAACATGGATTCTGGCTAGACCACGTGTTACAAAAATTTTTCTTCTAAATTTAGCAACTAGATTTATCCACTTTTTCGTTACCAGGGCCCGGAAACAAGAATTTCTCTGACGAAAATTCACCGTTTCTTCGCGTAGCATACCACCCCGTCGTGAGAAAATAAAAAATAATTGAATGAAAGGGCGAGTACTGACCTGCAGGATGCCGTACTTGAGCTCGATGTCGAGAAAGTGGTACTCGCGCGCGTGCGGGGGCGGGCGCGGCGACGTGGGCGGCTGCTGCTGGGAGGCGCCCGTGGCGGGGGGCGGCGCCGTCGAGCCCCCCGGGGGCGGCCCGCCGGCGCTCTCCTGGAAGGCCAGCACGTTGGCCAGGCTGGCGAGCACGGGCTCCGAGGCGAAGGCCAGCGTCTCGCTGCACTCCTCCACCGGGTGCAGCACCTGCAGGATCTTCGGGTGGCGGAAGCGCTCGAGCTGGCGCACGCTGCCGCGCAGGATCTCCGTCACCGTCTCCTTGCGCTTGGGCTTGTGCAGCTTCTCGGCGCAGCGCTTCTCGAACAGGAACACGGACACCTCCTGCGGCACACCAACGCCAGGGCGGCGTTACTTCACCTCGCACAAATGCACTGTTTTACTCGCAAAAACACTTTATTACCCATTTACTAGTAGACTGACAGAACTACTGCCTCTACGCAGATTTAGGACAACTCTCGGAATGGGCGGTAGTGAAGAGGAACTAATCAAATTAATACAACTAAAGCCATTAATACACAGATCCAGCCCATTATATAATTCAGCTTTATCAATATTTAAAACAATAATAAGACCCTTGCTACTATACGCCTGCCCAATGTGGTTAAATGCAGCAAAAACCAACCAAAGGAAATTACAAATAATACAAAACCAATTCCTCAGAATTACCTCAAACGCTCCCTGGTATGTCACCAACAAACAGTTACATAATGAATTCGACCAAGAGACTATAGACCATCACATCACATATCTAGCCACCAACTTCTTCTCAAACATATCCCAAATCCCTTCATTATCAGTTCACAGACTCAGCAAAAACCCATCACATAGAACCCGAATTCAAAATATGTTTCCATTCCACGTTTTTCTCAAAAAAATTCTCTGATATAGATCCCGTCTAGAGGAGCCCCATGGGTTACCTCAACCCTTGTATTAGTTTTAAGTTTTAATTTATGTTAGTATTAAGCCATCAAACATATGTAGAGTTGTTTCAACTGAGCTATGTATTCACCATCTATGTTAAATAAATGAAAGAAAAAGAGAAGAGGAAAGAAGAATAAGATTATACTAGTTGCCCATAACAATAAAATGTTGCGGAATACAATCACACAAAATGGTTTTACAAAATGTATGCTACTCAAGAACAACAAAATACTTTCTTCTAAAACTCGAATAACTCCAATATATCAATAGTCTTAACAAATACTGCAATAACATACTATAGTTGCAGCACATCAGTTATTCACAAGTTGCAGAACATCAGTTAAGTTAGTTTCATAACGCAACCCGCAAATTGCAAATGTTCTATGGCCTGCCCCTCTTCCTTGCAGCCTTCCTGTCGCATTAACCCAGCTGTGTCACAAGTCGTGAGGCGCTAAGTACAAGAACTCGTACTACTCGTACTCGCACGTACTGACGGTTCGTGCAGTAACGACAACTGGCGAAATAACAGAATGAAATGTTTACATTTCCCAGGAAAAAGTGTAGGTGTTTCATAGTTTTTGGATTTTCCTGAATTCCTACGCATCCAAAAAGTCATGGACATCTCTCAGATGCCCATACTTTTCTTTCAATTTCTGTGCGCCTTGGAAATTGCGTATATAGATCAAGTTTACAAGCATTTATAGTTGTAAGGTAGATTCGTTTCTTACGCCTAAACTCTTCAACAACGCCTTCGGTATTGTTATAATTACATTGATTATGTTAATAAAGAATCTCTAATGCATTTTACTGAGTGGGGTGAACTCGTGATTTAGTAGTTAGATCGCATTTCTGCCTCTCGAGTTTTATTGGAAATTTTATTTTCTACAAATTTTATGATAGTGTCATTCGACATACAACGCACAGAATTTGAGATTTTTACGAGAATGCGATTTGTTGTGTCTTTTGTGACCATAAATATCTCAAAAACCTTTATTTGTAGAAAAAAGTGATTATTCGTTTTTTAAATTATTTCTAAATCTTGTCGGAAAGTTATTCATCATAAAATTATTGAAGGTTGGATATTTGAAAAAAATTATTAAAAAAAATTGACCTGCAATATTTTGTAACACACGTGAGTGATATCGATAAAAACTTTTTGCCCCTTTCATTAAAGGTCAACACAAAGGTCTCAGCGACAATTTAGCCCAAGGGAATGTTTTCCCGCAGATAAGGCTATTTTAGTCTAATTTTACTGGACTACACCGTTTCGGAGTGATGCACGATGGTAGCGTGAGTTCTCGTGCTGTTTTCCTTATATCATAATATGCGGACGCATACTTTTTTGTCCGAATTTCTTTTCATGCAGGACTGGAAGATAATACCAGTAGAACACCAGCACGTTTTGTGTTAGGGTTTATTCTAAACTGTTCACAACCGTCATATTTCTTTGTCGTATTGTATGAAGAGAGAGGGGTAGCATTTCGCTGAGAAATATACCATATTACAAGTATATTCCAAAAATTGTGCTTAAAAACAGCTATAAACTGTATTGGGACCAAAGTGTACTGACAGATCGAACCGTGCACCACCACAGAACTGATATAACATTCTGGGTTAATAACAGGAAAAAGTATGGTTTGTAGGTATGGCAGTCGTCGACACTGGCAAACTTACGACAGTGAATCAGGCGAAGATCCAGAGATACCAAGAATTGGCCCATATCATGAAAGAACAGTGGAATGTCCTAGAAACTAAGACTGATTCTGTGGTTATTTCAGCAACAGGCATCATTCCGAAGACCTTAAAGTTAGAAACCCTTCAAGTTAAAAGGAGTGCCGAAATCAGTTTTACTCACTACGTGCTCATTGGTCAGGAAGATTCTGGGAAGTAATAGAAGTTTTTAGGTTCTACAATAGTCAATGCAAATATGTATCTAAATTGTACCCATAAATATGCATCTATCTGTTGTCTATTCGAGAATTTTGTTTATTGATATACAATTTAATTTATGATATGTATTAAGAATTTGAAAGTCATGCTTTCATAGAGGATACCTGTGTGACTTCTGTCTCAGTACCAGTGAACTGTGCACGATTAAATAATAATAATAATAATAATAATAATAATAATATTATTATTATTATTATTAAGTCTTGATTCCTACGCAAAAATATTATCGAAATCTGGGGTTCGTTGAAGGCAGAGAACAAAAGGGCGGTTGAATGATCAAAACCCAATTACTGGATATACCGTTTGATTTGCCCCTCTCGAGGGAACAGTAGGGCCAGAGACGCGACTGTGAATGCACTAGCCGTGAACTCGGCGCCGGCGAAGCCCTCCGCGTGGGAAGCGCAGCGGCGGACCTCCGGAGTGAAGTGACGCATAACACGTGGGCCGGCGCGTGGCGTTGGCGCTTTGGTCAGCGCTGCTGGTGGGATGCAACAGGTGAACGCCACATCGACCCACTGCGACCACTCCGCCCCGCATTCTCCCCCTTGTTCCGCCTCCCTAGCCCCGCCTCTTGCACCCCGCCTCTTGCACCCGCCTCTTGCACCTCGCCTCTTGCACCCGCCTCTTGCACTCTGCCTCTTGCACTCTGCCTCTTGCACCCTGCCTCTTGCACCCCATCTCTTGCACCCGCCTCTTGCACCATGTCTCTTGCACCCGCCTCTGGCACCCCGCCTCCTGACCCCCCTCCAGCACCCCGCCTCTTGCACCCCGCCTCTTGCACCCCGCCTCTTGCACCCCGCCTCTTGCACCCCGCCTCTTGCACCCCGCCTCTTGCACCCCGCCTCTTGCACCCCACGTCATGCACCCCACCTCCTGCGTCCGCCCTGCGTCGCCCTTCTAGGCGACCGCAAGGCCGGCTCTCCGAGGTACGCACTAAGACGAAGTCCGTCGATCAGAGGTCAAAGTGCCCTCCATTTTTATTTTCTATATTCTCCGTTGGTACTTACTATTGTCGCCAAAGCATCTTACCTATTTCTCCTGTTTAGCCTATTGCGATGTTAATATTGGTATGTCATTAACATTATTATTATTATTATTATTATTATTATTATTATTATTATTATTATTATTATTATTGGCAAATTCTGCCCATAGATGGAAGACGCTAAACAAAGATTAAATTTTATTTTGGGTTCTTTTCGTTGCTCTAATATGCTTTCATTCTTTCCGAGAAAGCTTGTTTTTGTTCATCTGACCACTTTGGTCTGTATTGTTTTTATTTTGGCTGCTCTGATGCAACGTCCCACTTGTCTACTTCGTGTCTGCAGGTGTCAATTTCTACAGTGCCATCTGATCTTATATTAGCTTTTCAGAGGCCTTTCCGAATTTCGTTCAGCCGACGTGTTGTGTTCTAGTTTCTTTTCTTCAATAGGTTTTCTGGTAATCTGTATAGTTCTTCACCACTAGCAAAAGCTAGACATTCAATTACAAGCAAACATCATCGTCATTATTATTATTACCATTACTATTATTATTATTATTATTATTATTATTATTATTATTATTGTTGTTGTTGTTGTTGTTGTTGTTTTGTTGTTGTTGTTGATGATAAGTCATCATGGGTATCATGGGTACGTAGTGCTCGTTTCAGAAATTAGCTTATTATTCACCACAACATGGGAGGTAATTCATATGAGCTCGAGTAGATGTAAATATAATATACATAGAAAATAATTTTCACAAAATGCAGACCAATCTGAGTAAAATGTAAAATTATTTTACTAATTCTAGAAAAGATGAACATAATTTAACCAACTTATTCAATTTGGTAGCGCTTCCAAAATATCACGCACACTGCACGAGAAAGCTCACATGACACACGCAAGAGGTACATGTTTAATGGCGCCCTCCTCGCTTCTGCAGTCACAGCACGAAGCGCCGCGAAGCCCCACTTGAATAATGTCTCCCCTTGTCACAGGCAACCCGTGTTGTTTCAAGTAAAACACACGTGTTTCTGCGATGATTACAACACTTTGCCAGCGGAAATTAAGTCGAATGAGGAGTGATATTCAGCAAGTCTATTGCAGCATTTGCGTAAAGGAAATTGTTTATTACCCTCTTCCTAACACAGAGAATGTTGTGCCACAGAACAAACGAGATTTGTGGTAGCGTGTATGAGCTATGGATTGGTACCATTATTGAGAACGAAGCTCTCTATCAAGCACTATTGGATTCTGCTCTCTGCTTAACATGTACAATAATGAAATTGGTCCGGTCATATATATAGGTCATCTGCTCTCCCGCACACGAGTTGACATGTCGGTGACCCATGGCTCGGTGTTCTGGGCTTATAGCTTGTCCGTCCTTTGCATGTTTTTATGAAGTTCACATTCGAGTCTTCTCGCAAACGTCATCGCAGTTCTAGCGTTCTTGCTTTCAAAATATTTCCTTAACACTCTAACCTAGATTCTTTCTGTCCTTATTTGTTTCATTTTCTCTTACGTCGCTTCATCTACCATCCTTTCTGTCTTTTGGCTGTCCGGGTCAAGCCGCGTCGATATGTTCATAGCTGACGTTTCGGTCAACATATTGTGGCTTTCCTCAGAGCGTCCTGCCCTGAGAAAGGCCACAATATGTTGGCCGAAACGTCAGCTCTGAACTGATCGACGCGGCTTGTCCCGGACAGCCAAGAGACATATTCCGGCCGCGGAAGCCTACGTAATCATACCATCCTTTCTATCCCGTTCATTATGTATCTCGTTTAAATTTCTATCGTTTGCTCTCCCCCTGAGTCTCTTTCCTCTGTCGTTTTCTAGATACGTATTTATCTGCGGCTCCATACTTTACCTGTTTCTTTGTTTCCAATGTCACCATTTTTAACCCTGATTTTTCTACCATTCCAGAACTGTCTCTCAGTATTTTCATCTGTTGTATCACTATTCCTTCAATTACGCAAACATTTTTGCCTGTTTTCTCTTCTTTGAGATTTATTCTCGAAATACTGAGATTGTATACCGTTGAATCTCAATCTCTCCTGTCATTTCATTCAATATTTCACTGAATTCATTCAGTCATTACCCAAATTCATTTATTTAATCCGTCTTTTGGATTTTTGTATATTAAAGTTTGCATCTCGGCTATTTTTACTTTCTCGCACTCGTAAGAAGAGAAAGGTATGTAGACGTGCGTCGGAAAACAGATAATTTTCAGCAGAAAATATCTTATTGCCGGACCCTGGTAACGAAAATATAGATAACTCCTCTCGTTATATATAGCAAATTACTTCGTCGTGGTGTAGTCCGATTTCATGTTTTGTGGGTCCTTGATACAGAAAAATCGATTTACGGTAGAGTCTGTTTGTACGTCCCTCTCTGGTAAACCGTTCAGCTGATTTTCTCCAAAATTGATATTTCCCGATCGATCTAAGGGAACTCGAGTCTGTGGGAGTTTCAAACAGATATTTTGATTTTTTAGCGTACTTTACATAAAATCTCAAGAGAAATTTCAAAATTTTCTCTGAAATGTTACCAACATAAAAAAAATTGTCCTCGGATAGCGTAAAGGATGCTTGAGGGAATAGTGAAAATCTTTGCTGAAATCCCTGATTTTTCAAAAAATGCAAAAGTGAAATTCGTGTGTGTGTGTGTGGGGGGGGGGCGTTGCTACTACTACAATATTGACGATAGAGATTATTTCTAAATAAATTATATTCTTTAAAGACACATTTTGAAATAGGTTCATGTTCAGTTTTTCGAAAATATGTTTTTTGTAAAATTTTGTGCGATATATAGGCAATTTAACTTTTTTTTTAAACCGCTCGAATTTTTTCTTTACATTTTCTCCTTATATGTATCAAGATACAGTAAAAGTTATGGCGATAGTCCCATTTTCGGCAAACCCTACGTATTTTCGAAAATTGCAGAAACTTCACCTTTCAAAATTACACATAGAACATTTTTGTCTTAAAGTCTGTGGTTAAAAAAACGCTCTTAAATTAAGGCAATTGATATTTTTTTCAAATACCGCTCCAATTTTTTTCATGAAATTTTTTCCTTGGATGTAAGATGGTAGACTTAAAAGAATGGGGTTGGTCTCAATTTCGTTGAACACACTGGACTTTCGAAATTTTCAAATTTAGAAATAATGCTTGAGAGTGTGTTGTGGCACCACTAGGTAAGAATCCGAAGTGTTTTTTTTAAATTATAGGATAACTTCATCAATCAGTGAATATTTACACTAATTGGTCATGCAGCGCGCCTTTAATGTCACTTGCTCTTTTCGCGTTTTCACCCACCTCTATTGCATTCGCATCTACCTGCTCTCTCGTCCTCGCTCTTGAACTCCATTCGCTCAGCGCTGGGCATTGTGAAGCCCCGACGCGCCAGGCAAGAGGCCGGCTGATCGAGCACATGATCCTTCCTCATGACTTGCTCATTCTGTTCCCGTTCAATGATTATTCATTCCCACTGGCTAGGGAAAACTGGATTATGTGGTACTTGACGGGGCGTCGGTCATCGCTTTGTCGCGCTGTTGTTTCTTAACAGTCTTTACCACACTTTTTGTTCTTTCGATTACTATGCATTTTTAATTTCTTTGCCCTGCTTTTGAAATTATTGCGAATAAGAAGAATATGTTTAAAAAAATCACCAAAATGTCCATCTCTCTAGGGTTAACAATGGAATATTGAGCTAAGAACAGTAAGTCAAAGAAAGGGGCGTAAGAAATTAAATGGTGCCTAGTGTCAGCCGTAATGGGTTTTAGGTACTTTATATACTCTACGTCATTCATGCTGTTAAGACAATTGTAAGTATGCGCCACATAAGAACACCCAGGCGATACAACCCTTTTTTCTTCACGCAGTCTGGTATAAAACGTTTTATATCGGATAAGAACAATTTGTTGTTAATATATGACTAGAAATTGCGTAACTTGCTACCGAATTCCTCTGTACTTTTAGATTCACGTGGGCTTGTAAGGCATACTTTTCATGTTCGCTGGGTCATCTTGCGGCAACGACATTACCCAGATCGATGGGGGAATGTCAATTTTGGAAAAAATCGGTTGAACGGTTTAGCTGCAAGCTTTTTTCACACACGGACAGGCGGCCGGGCAAACGTTTTTCTATCATTCGATTTTTCTGTATGAAGGACCCAAAATGCATGAGTTCTAGCTACACCATGTGCAAGAGAATTTTTTCTCAATTTAGCAACTGGATTTATCCACTTTATGTTACCAGGACCCTGCAATACGTTCTTCTGCCGAAAATTTGCCGTTTTTTGCGTAGCATTACACATTTTTCACTCTACTCCGTAGCGAGAAAATAAAATATGCTCCTTGAAGAGTATCGGATGCTACTTATAAATAAAAACATATTTTGTGCATATTGTGGAAGTCTATATATTTTTTATACCCATTTCTTTATTGTAATGGACTTGTAAGATAACAATGGAATCCAGCAAGATGAATCAGGGAGAAGCATAAATTTTGCAAATCTGTCTACATCAATCAGATATGCACCTATACATTTGCAACAACTTTTAACTATCGTTAAAGATTTTTGAAATGTCGAGTGCATTCTTCAAATAAAATCAATATACTTATAATTTGTTGTGGAAGATTACATTTATTCCTCTTCAAAAATTTTCGCAAGAATTTATCCGAATTCACGTATATGATACATGAAAAAAGCGCTCGTTGAAAGTATGAAACTGTCAACATAATTCTCAGCCACGTCCCTTCATGAATGGAGACCGTGCAAGGTGTCCGATGGACTCGTGAAGCGAGCACCATTTCCCAAACATATCCGCACCCTCTACGCATCGCCTAGTTTCACCTCCAACCTGTCGCTTGACACAGGACGTTATAGGCTCGTGTTCGGTGACAACCTGCTCCCGCAGGTCTCTCCCGCAGCCTGCTCCCACCCGTCTCCATCCCCTTTTCTTCCTCCTCATTCCTCTCCCCCTTTTCTCCTATCCCCTTTCCCTCCCCTCCTCCTCTCGCTCTTTCCTATCATTCCTTCCCTCCCCATCCCCTCTCCCTTTTTTCCCTATCCTCCTTTTCCCTCCCCTCTCCATCTTTCAATCCTATCCTCCTTTCTCCTCCCCTCCCCTTTTTCCTCCCTATAATTCCTTCTCCTCCCCTCTCCCTCTTTTCTCCTTAATCCCCATAACCTCCCCATCCACCCTCTCCTCCTTTCCCCCTATTCTCCTTCCCCTTCGTCTCCATCCCTCACAACCATTCCTCCTTAACCATTTTCATCTCTGCTCCAAACTCTTGCCTCTCCCGTTCCATTTCCTCTTGCTCCATCCTCCTTCCTCTCCTCCCTTCCGTTTTCCCACTCCACCGGCCTCTCGGCCAGCGGCGCCACGATGCCCCGATTCCGCTCGCCAGCCCCACAGACGCCCCCACACGAACAGCCCCTGGCGCCTTCGCCAGCCGCCCACGGGGAGGTGGTGGTGGCGGCGGCGCCGGCGGCCGCGTCGTCGCGCCGCGCCCCCGGCACTTCGCCTCACGACCAGCCCGTGCCCGTGTGGTTAAGCGCCGGGTAAACAGCGACACGCCCTGCTGCAATCCGTAGGATCCCTGGTTTGAATCTGGGACAGGTCGCCTGAATGGATTTGCCGCAGCTTGCAAGCAGCGTTAGGTTTTACTCACTGTGGAATGTTTCAGGTCTCTATAATTGGGGACTGTTTTGGAACAAGGGAAACTGGCAGAGGTAGATGATGTGGAATTGTATGATAAATCGTCATTCCGAATGTAATAAATGCGTACAATGATGATTTAAATAGCCGCTCAATGAATTCATATCCTCCGTGTGAAAATTCACGATTCTTGCAAATTAGAAAAGTGTTGGTCATTTCGGCGACCAAATCACTCAGATTCTTAAAAAAATATTCGTAGTGTTCCTTCAGAATGTAACTTTTAATTTTTACAATTATCAGAAATAAATAACTCGGATATACCGTGATTGCCTACGTTACTGTAATATCATTTTTTTATTATTGATATTTTTATGTAATAAATTGTACTTCCCATTACAATTAACAATTAACACTTAAAGCAATAAAAATAACTGAATTTCCGCACAATAACCTTCGTTGAAGGCATAACCTAATGAAATCACTATCAGGGAAGTGACAAAAAGTTACCCCTCTCACCCTTTGCTGGTACGATGTGCTCGGTCAAACAACTGAAAAGCCTATCAATGTAAAATAAGAAAAACATAATAAACAACAAATGCCGAACAGTGCGTTTTCCTTTCTCAGTTTAATTTATTTACTCTAATGTCAAAAGTTGAGAATATAATAGTACATTACTATGCAAATGAATATTTTTTGGAGGAAACACTATTTTTTTAATAATAGGTCATAACGCTGAATAAACCTCTGAAGCCATTGTTAATAAAAGGGAGAACATAACAATTTTCAAAACCTTGGCCGAGAAAGGGAAGAAACAAGTAATAATAACATAATTTTCAACGAGAACAAACAGCGCATTTATTTTTAGGAGAAACATTTCATTGGCTTGGCAACAAAATGAAATTGTTTTTCAGCCCTAACTTCTGCCTAGACATTACAAAAAAAGCAATAAAAGCAACCTCGAAAGGTTTGAGGTAACATATTGAAAATCAACAAGATACGTGAACCATGTTAGCGGCTGTCGTAGGACATCACAATAATTTGTGCGAAACAGTAATGCACAAATTTAAACTCTGGCTTTTAGATGAATCAAAACTCTTAGCTATTCACTGCACTTTGGCAGTCGAGGCGTAGAACTGTTTACAAAAAAACATTGTGCAAAATAGCAAGGTCTGAGCATCTCGTCTTAAAGCGCTATGCAAGTCCACTCCAGTGCGGTGCAGTTCATGGTGGAGATTTTCACCATGGTTGAGTTCAGTGCCTCCTCTCGCCTCGCCTCCCCTCGCCACATCACACCACGCCACGCCATGCCACGTTCGTCAAGTCATCAAACCTCTCTAGCCCCTGACGATCAACTGTCTAGCTGGTGTTTTTTTTTTTTTTCATTTTCCCCTCGCCAGTTACCCAGAATTTAGTCAATAATTCGGGTTACATAAAATGCCCCAGCAGTTATGCTTATGGAGCGTGAGGAGGGCTGTTAACTTCAATATTAACTTATAACTAATTGAAAATTACTAACATGCCACTTTGGGCGTTGTTAATTTTAATAACATAGGTATTGATAGTATAGTTTTCATAAAGTTCATGAAATTGTTTATTTTTCTTCATTTTCTTCTTTATCATTCACACTCTCATTCATACTAAATCTAGTATATTTACAACACATTCATTCACACATTCATACCACACTTCACTTCACTATGTACACTCTTTACACATCACATCACTTTATTTTTTTTTTAATTTGTTGCGTCTACTCCTTGACGCAACGCGTCTCCATGCCCCTCAAGGGGCGTTGAGCGCTTTGCTCTTGGGAGTAATCCTCCATTAATGTGCTTTATTATTTTTAACATTGGTCAAGTCTCGTCACGTCGCAGTCAGTGCCTTTTATCCCTTCAGCCAGGGGCTCGACGCCGTTAGATCCCGGGGTTCCTGGCCGGTCACCCAACCACGAACCCGCGAGTCTCGAATGCGCTTAACCTTCGTGACTTCACGGAGCGTAGTAAACGAATTCGGCTAGCGCCACCGGCAACCACGCCACGCCACGCCACGTTCGTCAAACCATCAAATCTCTCTAGCCCCTGACGAGCAACTATCTAGCTGGTGGGTTTTTTATTTTCCCCTCGCCAGTTACCCAGAATTTATTCAATAATTCGGGTTACATAAAATGCCCCAGCAGTTATGCTTATGGAGCGTATTTCTTCGCCACGGCGTCCGTGGCGCCGGGACGTTTTCTTCTCCGGGCGGACGAGGCTCGGCGGGGCGCGTTTCCGCGCCTCCCGCGCGGAGGTGGAGGGTGGGAGCAGCCCCCACCACTCCGTGGAGTGAATGAATGAATGAATGCCTTATTATGGCAGCGGCGGCGGAGGGTGTGAAGGCGTCAAGAAACTGTGCTTTTCGGTCCCCTGGCTGCGCGACCGTCGAAATTCGTCAAAGAAAAATTGCTTGAAGCTGGCGGCGCCCAAATCAAAATTTATTATATTTTTTAAAGTGAGGCGCACGAAATTCATATTCTGGATCCATAATCCACTGCTAACACCATGGAGCATCCAACTGGGAGGGGAAATTAATAGTTCTATAGTCCGCGCCGGAACAAATGTGTCGTCGTGAAATGCAAGAGAAGAATTGAATCACACCAGTATATTGTATTTATATTATAGGAATTCTATGAAGAATTTGTATCTACTGTTTCGTTGCTTTATTAGAGTATTACAGCAGAATTTGTTCAGGGTAAACCTCTGGACTTCATCGTTATTGCACAACAAATTGTCCTCTTTTACACTACGAACTGCGTGCGCTTTGTGGCTCATTTTGTGATGGCAAATTGTGCATTTATTTCCACATCACTTATTGTGCGTATAGTCTTATTTATTCTTGGAAATCTCTTCACTGGTACAATTTCTTAAAATTATTCTTCATTGGAAACATATTCTTCCTTAGTAGTTATTCATCATTAGTAAAAAATTCATTAGTAATCGAATATTAAGGGCTTATCTTCTATATAAGCGCGAATTTAAAATCATCCATAAATAATAATTAAATAAATGTGTGTTTATAGAGATAAATCTTAAAATAGTCCGCACCTATAACTGGATGTTTGAAGCTGGAGAAATGGCAGAAATTTCAACATCAGCGAGATTGTGGCCCCTACCTGGATTTAATCCACACATCAACTGGCCTGTACGGTGGTTTCCCTCATCATTTTGATTCGAATGTCAGGGCAGCACCTATAAAACGGCGGGCTATGAACCGCGAACAAATGTTATTTAAGATCTCTCCCAAATCGAACTAGAACGCCGTGGATACGTCTCTTTAAAAAACAGCATACGCCGGTGGAAGTGAGGCCTTGCTATTGAAAGCTAAGAAACTACTGATTAGATTAATAACATATTAGAAACTGGAGGGAGCTACAATATACTTTATCGCATTATTTGTAGCATATACAATTTTCAAAAAGTCAGAGATTTCAACGAAAGAGAGAAAGGCGCCATTTGAAGCGATATTTTCTTTACACGAGTAAAAAAAAAAAAACTTAATGAGAAATTGGAATCATTTTTGAAAAAAACTCCAATTTGGAGAAAAACAATTGAACGGTTTGGGCGTTGACATTGGCCACAGACGAACAGAAAAAAGAAAAAAGAAACGTTCTGCTATAAACAAAATTTTCTTTACCAACAAACCACAAAACGTACATTCTTACTGAACAACATATTCCTGGATATAATATGCTAAATATACAAAAAAGAAATTCTGTGGTGGTAGCAGAAATCTTGTGGTAACCCACAATGAAAGATAGCGATAGTCAGCCACAACAATAACAGAACAATTGGGGGGGACTAGTCAATAAAAATATGTAAAAGATTTAAGATGAGATTGTTTTTAAGGAATGCACATTCCGGATAGTAAATTAGGATTATGAAAAATTCTAAAATTTTAATTTTTCTAAATGTACACATTTTTCTATTGATTAAATGGATTATTAAGTAATTAAGGTCAAAAGAATTTGGGATAAAAATTTAATATGGGGTTTAATTAAAGAATGTTCATTCAAGATAGAAAAATTAGGATTTTTGAAGAGTTTTAAAATGTATAAATTTTATTCATTAAATTAATTTAAAAATTTAGAAATTTTAAAACTCCTTAAACCACTTTAAAATTGTACTTTTAATTCTTGCAGCATCGTTTCTAAATCTTCAAAACAGTATTATGTGGCCTGCAAGGTATTTCTTTATTTTTCCAATTCAGTTGTCAAAATATCTCCTGTAGAAGGCATGTAAATAATTTCGGGAACAATGGGTCTCCTTGTTTGACACCTCTAAGCAGTTGAAATCGAGCGCCTTCTTTGTCAATTCTGCTTTTTGCGAGACTATCTCAATAAAATCGTGCAAAAATGCCGATATATATTCTTTCTTCTCCTTGTTTCAGAAATGCTTGGAGGATGCAAGGGCGTTAAATGCAATCGAAGACTTTAGCAAAGTCCACAAACGCTATATAGAGATTTAGATTGAATTCATGCCATTTCTTAAAGATTTGACAATCTGCTTGAAGGTGACTGACAATAAAATAGCCTAACTTGAAGCCTGCTTGTTTCGGCGGTAGATTTTCATTCAAAGTATGGAATAGCCTCCTATTAATTTTTGAAAATAGTTTGTAGATATTGGATGATAAAGAGATTGGACGACAATTATTTATGTCGTCGTTGGCGCCCTTTTCCTGTAATAGTACAATCGTATTAATTTTCCATTGGTGGGGTATTTCTTCATTTGTCAGAATCATATTGAAGAGATTAGTCAGGGGCTTAACGATGATTGTCTCGCTTATTTTGAGATATTCATTGGTAATCCCATCTTCGGCAGGCAGTTCTGACTTCTGATAGGAACTTCTTTTAAATCAAGATATATCTTTTTCCATCTGACTTTCTCGACCCTTTAAGGAATTCGAATATGGAAAGTCTGTGGAAAGTTGTTACTGCGGCAACAATTCCTTGTCTTGATTGTACGGTAATTGGCGATCTATTTTGTTTCACCAGTGATCAATTGTTTTCCTCTAGAAAGTTCTTTCCTATAGGTTTTCGTGGACTTAGAGGACTTTTCGTGGAAGGTCTCCATTATAATTTTTACTAATTTGGTCTTATAATTTCGCAAGTCAGTTCTGATCATCCTCTTAGTGTATTCAGTTTTTTAAAAAGTGCAATTTAGTTTCTTCTGATTCAAATCTGTGTATTTTCGTATTCATGTAAAAGTCCCCGAAAATCAAAATATCTGCTTCACACTAGCAGTCTCGGTGTCGCCTAGGTCAATAAAGAAATATTAATTTTGGAAAAACTTGTTTCTGTTTTAGTGTTACTACAGTACACCGACAGACAGACAGACTGACATTCAGCCGTTAACCAATTTTTCGATATCAAGAACCCGAAAAATACTCTATAAAAGTGTTACAGGAAGCCATTTACTACATATAGGAACAATGTCTCTCCATTTTTTCGATATCAGGGACTTAAAACACGAGTTTTTCTACAAAAAATGCGTTTTTTGCTCGTTTTTTGCATTACAATAATTTCTCTTTAGTTAGTAAATAAGTAAACAAGGCGAGAAAATAAAAGATGGCGTTCGTTATATTTTGAAGATTACTATTTCGTTTTCCATGGATGGATTACCTATACAAAACGTATATTATTTGTACGTTGTCCTTAGTGATGTGTTGGGCTTAAAATGACAAAAATATATTTATTCTAACAATTGAATAGCTCTATAGCAGTACTATTTTTCAACAAATATTGGCATTTTCTGTTCATTTAATTGGCTTCCTGGAAAATGAAACACAAAAAATCCTAATTAGTTTCATGTATAATTACACAACGGAAAAAGAGAATTATCATCTGCCCGAAACTATCGCGCAAATCCTCAAAATATGGGTTGATGATATTCAATTGCGACATTAAAACGTCCGGACTATCTAAATTGCGCGAATAATCGATTCCTAGACTCCCACAATGAAATGCGCTAGTAAATGTAGTTCGCCGTTAATTGACTGCACTGATCGGGAAGGCACCTTCTATATGACAATGAGTGTGACAGCTCCAGCTTCGACCCTTTCATTGTGAAGCATGTATGTCACATCCGAAGCCTCAGTAACGAGGTCCCAGGCTAAAGCACGAACGATGTGAAGCGATTGATGCTCGTTAATAGAAACCGGTGTATCAGAATCCCAATAGTGGGAAGGGAGTGAGTTCAGTATAACAGCTAAATTGCTCCTACCCACCATGTTCTCTGGAAGCGTTGAGATCCTGCACTACCATTTCCAGCAGTAAGGGTCGTGACATGCAGGAAAGCATAAGTCAACTGCATAGTGTTTTACCATTGAAATTTATAAGTCGCCATATCACATGAAATCAATAAAATAAATTAATGATTTATTTGTATGGTAGTGCTTATAGTATCTCTTATGACAGTAAGTAAATGAATTTTAATTCATATTTTAGAATTTTTCCTCGAACATGATGTAATATTTTAACTTGTCATTTAAGCTTTGCATGTCAATGTTGATTACTGAGAATTTTTTATTACCTGATCACTATCTCTTGGAATGAAACTTCTCCCTTGTAAATAATAATATTTATAACTAGTAATCTTACCGACAGATCCATATATTAATTGTCAAATTTCTTTTGGAAAGACGAAAGATTTTATTAGTATGTTCATAATTTCAACATACTTTTTCATTTACTTTGATTTACAGGATCACTAACAGGATTAAAAACCAACAAAATACTGACAAATCTCTGATGTAAATGCATACATGATGAATATATATTGAACCTGTTTTTGAATCTTTTTGTTTTTAAACCTGATTGAGAATACAACTAAAAATTGAGCTTTAAGACGTCCAATAGTCGTATTTTAAAGATATTTTAAAATCTTCTTTACTGAAGCATTGCCTTCAAATTACTGAATATTTAGATCTGTTGCAAATTATGAAAAAAATCAAGTAAATTCGTAGAGAAAAACGTTTACGGAAGAGTAATTTTAAAATCTTACTTAATAATAATATAAAATAGTTTCAAAAATTGTATGTGTGACAAATAAATTTAATTCAAATCAAATAAAAGGAAAAGATTAACCATCATAGCATAACAAAATAGGGAAACTAATGGTTCTACTACAGCACATACTTTCTTGCATTCATTCTGACGACAAATTTTCAAAAATTTAGAGACTTCAACAAAACTTGCTCTTGCGCTACAATTATGGGCTTTTTTGTTCCATTTCGAGAAAATATTAGTCATATTTAGAGCCGTATTTGTGAATTTTTTAAGTGCCTTTACTTCGAGCAAAATTACGTAAAAACAACTCATTCTTTCAAACATATATCGCCTTATTTAAAGTTTTAAATTTGATAACAGATTTCATTAAAAATATCAATCATCAATATTGTAGTTTTGCAATGTTAATTTTCTGCGGTTTTTCAAAATACAGAGTTCCACTAAAATGAAACCTGCACTATTTTAAGCATTGTTTGCTCTTGCTCTATCCGACAAAATATTAATGTAAAAATGTGGAATCGTTTTAATAAAATTTTGAGACTTCGCATAAAGCACTACCCCAAATTATATTATTGGTTTTAAATGCCCGGCCTCGGTTTGGCCACATCGACGGGGAATTTTATTTAGGAGAAAATTCTGTAAATGGTTTAGGCAACAGTGTTGTTTACACACGGACGGACAGACGTTTTGCCGGAATTGGATTTTTCGTTATAAGGGCCCAGAAAACGTGGATTCTGAATTCACTACGTGTTAGATTATGTAATGTGCTCCGAATAGATATTATTATGCAGAGTTTTGATATCAGATGCTCACAATAATTGTTATTCTGACGAAAACCGTCTCTTTTCGCCGCAGGTTTTCAATATTTTCTCTTGACTGCAGAAAGGCGTATTAGGGGAGAATATAGAAAGAGGAGTAATGTATGGAGTAATGTTAAAACAAAAATTGATTTCAAAAGGTCTGGATGCAATATTTAAATAAAAATAAAAAACGCACTTTTAAATAATATCCAAATTAAATGTAATACAAAAAAGTTAAATTTCAACAATATATTGTCACAAAAAATATGAAACCTCATGGTTAAGAAAATTGCTTTGAATGAAGCGAGGTGCTATGAAAAGTTGACCCAAATAATTACTGAACTTTGACCCATTTCGCGATACAAATGAATCCAATCCATCATTTATCCCACATGCAACCGCAACAATATAATTTCCGATTCTGGTCGCGCCTGAATTTAGAAGCCCACTTCGGTCAGTAGTGAGATTTGTCGGCATCAGAATTCATCGACTCCATAATTTACCTCGGTCGAACGCACAATCCACCTTGTTAGAGAGCGGATGTTCAATTCGCGAGGGTGAAGGGAGACCAACGAGGGACGGGAAGCGCTGACAAGGGGTGGATTCGAAGAGCCGGCCAAAGCTTGCTCGGCCACCTGTGAAAACAAATGCGCTAACAATCTACGAGCTCCAACTGAGACAAGTTGGAGGCCGGTATGTGACACTGGCTTCTCACCTGCCACCCCCCATGAAAACTGCTCTTTCTGGGAATCCAGAGTTAGGACATTAATCGCCGGATGTAATGAAATACCCCGAAAGGATGTTGCTGTCTTTCATAAATCAAATGTCAACAGCTTTTGATTGCTGTCCAAGCGAAAATAATCATTAGCGTGCGGTTGGGTGTATACTGTTCGCAAGATTTGCTCGGCATTTCTGTAATTTGAACATTCATAGAAGTGCTTAAAATACAGTCTCTTTTCTTTTGCTAACATTTTTTTTCAAAATTATAAATTACCGGTAATTGAAATAATGAACATAAATATAAAAGGAATTTCAGTAGTCTTGATAACACAAGAAAAATGCAAGCAATCAACGCTTTATGTTAAAAACAAATCTTCACGCTACGTGTTTCTTCCAAGCCAAGTCGCAATAAGGTTAAACTCACTAAATCACAATCTTCAAATATTTACAAATGACACATGCTTGCTTGCTTGATTGATTGATTAGTGATTCCGGTTGTGACAACTGCTAAGGTCATTGGTCCCGTAAGTGTAGCGCATGTTTTATCACGCGAGGTGGTGGTGATATTCCTCCGCTGGCTAAGGAGATCACTGGCACAGACATACATCGGCTTGCGAGAATTTTTCTCAACCAGATATCCCCCACAACCGTGGCTCCTCCCAAGTTGGGTCAAGATCTAAGCTCCAGGATGTGTCCCGACAAATGCGATGGTGTAGTGTATGCGAGATTTTAGTGGGCATAAATAAATATGCAAAAAGGACAAGGAGGGGAAGCACGAGAAAAATTACGCGTGGTCCGTGGTCCGTTTGTTAGGGCACTGCTCCGACAATCATCTAGTGTTGATCAGGGAAACCACGGAAAACGAGCGATCAGAGCAGCCGGCCGCTAGAGTTCTCCTCCACACTGTGGCTTAATTCGATCTATCTTACCAGCTAGTGTCTAAAATCCGGCCACAGTCTGGACTCGAACCCCAGGACCTTCCGGTGAGAGACCCTGTAGTGACATCAGTACACTACGTCATTGTATTCTCCATTCTAGGGTTTAACCATTTCTTAATATTTGGAAACTGCACTTAATGGAAAGAAAACCAGCCTAGATATCACAAAATCTTAAGAGAGAGAATTCGATTAATTAACTTAACAACTCAGGAATACAAAAAAATGCATTTTTCTGCACTTCTTGAGAAACGAATGACAAAGCAATATGTCGAAGTGGCCTGCAAAGCTGACCTGCGAAACAACAGTACATGAGGACTTGCCTAACAATCGGGGACAAATGTCACATGTGAAACTTATTAAAAATTTTCCAACACAGATTCATTAAAAAAAGTCATGTTCATAGACCCCTCTACTTGCCTCTACTTGCCCTAGAAATTATCAACATTTGTAGTTTGACACCTGTTTTGGTATACTTACGTGATAGATTATATTTACGTTACAGGTGTTTTATAATTTATTTCAATTTTGTGTACAAAATATGATTAATGTGATCTCCTAAGAAACAAGAAAGAAGTTTTTTTGAGAAAGTGTTTGTCTGATAACATTTTTTGACAGTTTTACTTCATGAATGTATAGGTGTGGGTAAATACAAAAGAGAGGATGAGTTTAATTTCACACAATTTCTGAGAGATTAAAATTTTCTATTGGGGCGAATGAGCAGATTCTTAATTCTTAGTATCAAATTGTCCCCAGGTTGATCAAGGGCAGAAAAAAAATGTAATAGATTTCTGGCGTGCGTTCTTCTTACGTATTTGACTGATTGATTGATTTTTAGTGATTCCAGGCACGTTAACTACTAGGGTTATTAGTCCCGTAAGTGTAGTGCATTTTTTCTCGGGAGGTGTTCTTCCCCCGCTGGATGGTGAGACCCAGCGCAGACCTACCGTGAGCGGATTTTTTCCCAATCAGCGGGGCACCGCCCCAGCCAGCACAAGCTCTAAGCTCCAGGCCGGCCTCCCGGCCTGGGGTGGTGCAGAGCATGTGAGTGTGTAAGTAAGGGATTAAGATAGGACAAGGAAGAGGAAGGAAAGATCGTGTGCGGTCCGTGGCTCGTTTGTTACGGTACTGCTCCGGCATGAGCCCAGTGTTGATCAAAAAACACGCAAAACTACCGATTATATCAGCCGGCTGATAGAATTCTCCTCCAGACAGTGACCGAATTCGACCTAGCTGACAAGCTAGTGACGATCCTCGTGCCACCGACGGGACTCGAACCAAGGCCCTTCCAATCAGACACACTGCAATTCCATCAGTTGATGCCCTGAGCCTCCTCTCCCGGTGCAAGGGGCTGAAAAACACTAGACTAGAGAGACCGCACGCACAGAACGCAACGGCCAGCCCGCAGGTAGAAATGTTTGCGCGTTCCCTCATAGCGTACAATTTTTACAAGCGCGCTGAGGGACGGGGGCCGCGGGTACACAGGCCGTCTGTGGGAGGGAATGATCATGCGACGCGTCCGCACGCGCCCGAACAGCTCTAATTAGCCGCTGCATTCTGTTGGCACATTAGCCGCCATTCCCACCGACGCGACGTGGCCCGCCGGCGGCAGGGCGACCGGGCGAACGACCATGCGGGCCGCAGCCCAGGCACGCAATACCTACGGGACACGGGGAGGAAGCGGCAGGTGTGGGAAGGTCCGTGTTGGCATGCGGGACGCGAGGATTTCTTTCTGCTTTGGGATGAGAGCAATTTTGTGATTGTGAAGCACTGAATGAAACCAAATTAAATTTTGTGGTGGTAACAGATACCTTGTGGTACTCCATGATATGAGTTAAGAAATAATAAAATCATAACAAATCAACGTTTTAATATTTATTAAAACTATAGTATTGAAAATCAACTTTTGGGAGCACTTTTCATATCTTCAGTTGCTTACCTGAGGAACGTGAATCACACAAAATAATAACGCTATGAAATGTTTTTGAAACAGCTAGACAGCCGCGGCAGATCGACAACCGGAGGAGATCAAGACGCGGTCGCAACCAGCAGCATCAATTAAATACGACGTAAAAGGAGGGACATGGGAATATATTGCAGTTGTTTAGAAATAATTAAATAGGACTGAAAGCAGAACTGTGTTCATAAATGGAATAACTGGATGCGTGGAGATCTTTATAATATTTGTGTTTAAAGATTTGCCCCACAATTTCATATGTAATTCGTAATCATTTTGGGGTGAAACGACACTTCATTAGTTATTGCAATGCTGTTTTCACGGAAATGCATAAGGGCATGATTTCACGTTAATCAAATTCTTTCATTTAAAATTCATACGAGTGTTCACGAGTGGAAAGCTATTATTTGTGCATTAATTTCATATGAGGTGTTTAAAGCAAACTTCATGTTAGCAATAGGAAAGTATTTGCCATACACGGCAAATACCAAACAACTTTAGTAAGGAATTCTGTTTTTTAAGGTATTTACTTCGAAAGTAAATATAAGTACTTAGGAGTGTCGTTCGTTAAACCAACATGTGTAAATGAATATTTCCTTTCTTTCTGTTATTGTGAACTTGTATTCTCATTTGATTCTTCATTGTTTAAGCAAAGTTTCTTTGATTTACATGTGTATTCGGATATTCTTTCTCACACCCGAAAAATATCTTGCTGCCCTGAGGTAAATACAAAGCTTTTATTGAGCATTTGTCTGCGACTCGCCATTAGGTGCCTGCTAGGTTTAATCAGGCGGAGGGAGCGTCAGACGAGGGTGGCATATATATGGTTTTGCGAATCCCACTCGGGAAATGGATGTTTGTGTGTGTCTGTATGTTTGTTATCGTCCATTCATTCATCATTTCTTACTTCATCCCCCCCAGGGCTGACAATCTTGGGGTTTAAAATTGGTTCAACATAGACATGTCGATCGACACATCGCGACCAGATCAACGAGAAATGGCGACCAGAATAAAAACCTTAGGGGGCACGGGAAGGTCGTGGACGCGGCAGATGTTCGAAGAGCTGTATTGGCATGCGAACATTTTCTTCTTCCATGGGTTGAAAACAGTTTTGTGATTTTGCAACACTGTGTGGGGTCATGGGTAAAGGCACACAGTCATTTAAAAGTACGTACAAGTTTCATTTACAAAGAATGTACAATAATTACATTAACTGCTCCGTAAATACACACTTTCCAGTATTTCCAACCGCCCGCCTGTGGATACACCACATATTTATTTATTTATTTATTTTACGTAAAAAAAAACAGTTAAAAACTGCGTATGACGACTTTCCCCATCGACACATCGCGATGGGTTGCGATGGGTCACAAGTAAATTCTGTGCACATTTTCAAAATTCTGTGATCCCTACACTACTTAAGTCATACACTACTTAAATTTTGAATTTTGAAAGGGAGAAAAAAACAAAAACTCCCATATAGTAAAATCTATTTTCAAGGATAAATAAGCAACAAATTTTGAATTTTGAAAGGGAGAAAAAAACAAAAAAACTCCCATGTAATAAAATATATTTTCAAGGATAAATAAGCAATAAATTTTGAATTTTGAAATGAGAAAAAAACTCCGATGTAATGAAATATATTTTCAAGGATAAATAAGCAATAAATTTTGAATTTTGAAAGGGAGAAAAAAACTCCCATGTAATAAAATATATTTTGAAGGATAAATAAACAATACATTTTGAATTTTGAAAGGGAGAAAAAAAAAAAAACTCCCATGTAATAAAATATTCTAGTGAGGCCCCGCCCCGAGAGCCCGCTCCTACCACGCCATTCCTGTGACTTTTGTCACCCATGCAACGCACGAACATACTCCAGCCTGGGTGTAAATTTTGCGCAAAGCGTGAGGTTTACAAATACAAAACCCGCCGGCCTGAGCGCCATTTTATACCTCCGTCTTGCCGTCACGTCTCCGCCGTTGAGCGTGTGTGGGAGGTTTTCATACTACCCCGTGACCGTCCAAGCAACGCCGGCGTCCACCAGTCTAGCGGCGTCGATGGTGTAGCGGTTAGCGTATCGGACTGCTATACCCAAGTTTGCGGGTTCAAACCCGATCGAAACCGTGGATTTTTAAGGGCGAAGAAATCCTTCCTTCGGAGGGGAAGTAAAGCCGGCTGTCCCATGTTAATACATTTACTGCATGTAAAAGATCCTCAAGCCTAAATGGTGTCTCTGAGCTAAATTCAAATCGCCTGTTTCGTCGCCCAAGAAATACCTTCTTTCTCCCATGATTGGTGAAAGGAGTGTAACGAAATTTGCGTGGTCAGACGGAGGAGCAGACCTCATGGCCTGAGTCTCGCCACGTAAAATAAGGCAAATTCAGTTCAGTTCAGTCTAAAAATATCCATATACCAACGCCGTGGCGCCAGGCTATTGAGCTCTCCGGTATGCGAGCTTTCCGCTGTCCTCCCACGCAGGGCAGTCAACGTAACGGTACAACTGAATAAAACCACCTGTAGTATCCGCCTGGACGGACACTTCAGAAGCCGTTGGTGGCGTCATGGGCCATCTAGTGGACTGCACCGCCGTCATAAAGTAGCAGGGTCATCACCGCCATGCGCGAGTAACCAGACGTCAGGAGTTACCCCTCCAGCCGAAGGGGGAAGCAGCAACCGCCCCCACCTCCGGGGATGTGACCATTTTTTGGAGCCGCCCTGCGCTCGCGACCCTCTCTGATGATTTGGCGGTTCTGTACTTATCATTTAAATAGTAGTTATATTGTAGGGTATTGGACAGACTTCGCAATTTAAATAATTCTGTCTGGCTATTTTTAGAATTTACCGACCACGAATCTACATTGTATTTTCATCTTCCTGACATTTCCACCCGTTGCTACGTTTATGAATGATTCCGTTGGTTTAGAAATTAGCAATTGTATTTTAAACCTTCCATCTTGAGTTCCATTCAGTATACAATGCCACCCAATGAAACGTGTAATGTTGAGGCATAGCATTCTTGATCTAATTAGACATTTTCAGATGTATTTCGCAAGGCTGCATTTTCTTTGACGCTTTTTTTTGATCAGTTCTTCCATATTTTCGTATGTACCCTTTCAAAGAAAAGAATGAGCTTCTGTCACTGAGGCATATTGATTTTCATTATGAAGAGAGCAGGATTGATGCTTCGTTTCGAAGAGCCTATGAACAACCTCCATTTGTCACAGAAACATTTTATTCCAAATTTTGAAAGTACAGTTTCCTGCTGGTGCTGTAGGCAAGCGGGCACTCTTTCGAGAAATAATCAAGGAACTCTTCTTCTGTCTTTCGATACCAGTTAAACGTTCTGCATGTAGTGAGGATATATTTCGTTTTCAACCACGAGCTCGAAACCTCGGCCGATACCTCTGAGAGACTAATTTCTCGTACTTAATCATTAAGGGTTTCTTGATTAAACAACTGTGGATTTTTTCTCTTCTTTGGTGAATGCAATAAGGTAAACTTCAATGCCACAGTAATTTGAATAATTTGAAGATGATGTCCATATAGTGTGTTTGGTATAAGGATGTCAGGATCATGTTTAAAGGATTTTATGCCAGACGAAAAATTCAGGTAATTTAACTCTTTCATATTATTCTTATTATATCCGTCCACTTTCACTTTACAAAACTCGTTTACATGATTCTTCTATTTTTCCTACGTCATTGGACTACCAAAAGATAAATATTTCTCCATTCTTTTTGTACCATTTTCAGAAACCTACAACGCATGGGTGACAAACATGTGGGGCACATGATTTATTTTGATCCTCCAATTTAATGCCGAAATAAGCGTGAAAAGCTATCCTTAAAAACGTGGTAGTTATCTCTTCATAGTTTTAGTTTCTGTGATGTATTGCTGAGATCACTCCCGTAATCTGTATTAAGGGTGTGAGCATTTATTTTAGAGTTAGTTTCGACAATACGTCATCAAGCTGTTTGATAAGATGATTGCTTCTTCCATCTCCTGCAACACTACCGTGATTCATTCGATCCATTTTACGATTAGGAAATGAGTACGCGCAACGAATGCATTTCCATTTAAAGTTCCAAAATTAATTTCTTTGCCTCTTTGATCGTAACGTTGCTTCCAGGCATTGTCAACTCCCATATACTAGTGGTATATTTCTCGATACGACTGGACGGAAATTAATGAAAAAACCGTTGTTTTATGATCTCTTGATTTTCTCTGCAAATCTGGTTTACTTCAATCGAGACCAGAATCTCATAAACGACAGAATTCGTTGACAAACGCGAAAGAGTGACGTCCTCAATATTTGAGAGTTTTCTGCACAAATAAAATGGATAAATTTGGCAGGCGAGACGAGTTCTAACGTCACGTAAGTAATTAATCGTTTTTACGCTCCATTGGTATCGGATTTTAAACTGCACACCGAAAATTCAATTTTGCTCTTCGGGCTGTGATTGGATTACGACTAAACGCGCGTAAGTTTTCTCGGAGAGTGCAAACTAAAAGGCGAAAATTACACGGCACTCTGAGGCAGAGAACGGGTCGGCGTCGACGTCTGTGTGACCCCGGCAAAATAAGAGGCATTGGAGGACCGTCATCATTCAGCAGAATAAACCTACAATTACAGTCAACTTGCTGCGTACGATTAACAAGAAACTTACAATTAACCCTCTGTGTAAGCTGCCTGTAAAATTCTTGTACTATTATCTCACTGCAACCGTGATCATAACCAGACAGTTTTATGCTTAATTATTTTTTTCTCTTCTTCTTTGAGACATATACAATTCGTCGCTCGGTCACTTATTTATTTTGGCGATGTTTTATGAAATTTTGTGGATTTTTTCTCCATAAGCCTATTTATTTTAATAAACTTACTTGTTAAGTTAATAACATTAACAAAACATTTTCAGCATATTTTATTGCAGTTACAGGTTGGGATGGTTCAGAGTCAGCATTGCTCTTGTCTCTGGAGCGTCACCAAGCGGGAGATTCTAGGGTTCAAATCGCGACGGTGGCAAATTTTCGACACTAGCTGTATACTGTAGGTAGATCGAAACTCACGAATTCAAAATTTGTGGCCACGGGACGCGCGCGATTTTTCCTTTATCATCCTCGCCCCTCCTCGCCCTTTTTCACGATAATAGGAATATTAAAGTAGGGGAAAATATCGCAAGACAAATTATAGGTCGGCGCTGGATTTCACGTTCCAGCTGGAAAGGAACACGGCCCTCTCTCGAACACTACTCTTATAGTTCTAATGAACAATGTAGTTGACCCCGGACACACCCAGGGAGACATTGAACCAGAAGCTGAAGTACAATACGTGTTACAGATTGTTTAGAATTATTCAGTCCATATGGTAAATAATACATTAAATATCATTGTTAAAATTAATATTAATTTCGTTTTTGGTGCTCGGTATAATCTCTAATTGTGTAGAAACATTTATGCAGCAGAAAAGATTTTACTTGGGACTTAAACTTTTCTATCGAATTTAGTCGTTTAATGTCATTTGGCAAAGTGTTGTAAACTAATGTACATGTATTGTATGTGAATTTTAAAAAATTATATTTGTTGGGAATCTGTAAATGAAAGAATACTTTGAAGAAGATTATTTCTATATTAAGTTTGAATACAACACGCATGTGCAGAGCATTTACTACAGTTAACATAAAAATATTTACGGACTACTTGCTGAAAGAATCATGGGAGGCAGTTTATAACGCTATTGACACAAATGAAAAATATAATTTATTTTTCTCAAAGCTTTCATTTCTCTTTAACGCATGCTTTCCTATTAAAAAGAGAAAATTAAACATGTCACGAAAAAGTAATACTTGGATCACACAAGGAATTAAAACATCGTGTAAAAGCAAACGTACTCTCTACTTTATTTCTAAACATCATAACGTATCACCCGGTTTCCACGTCTGCTTCCGAGAATATAAAAGAATTTTAAGGAAAATAATAGTTCAGGCAAAAATAATGAAAAATAATGAGGATACTTTGAACGCTAAAAACAAAACTAAAGCAATGTGGAACATCGTTGAAAATTCGACCACGTCATCACGACATTTCGTAGAAATTGTTGTTTTAAAAGGATAATGAAAGAGGAACAAGAAATCCAGAAAAAGTTGCGAATCTCTTCAACCAACACTTTTCTTGAATTGCGGTTGATCTTACGAAGGGACTAAAACCACAAAATTCAACATCATATGCTTCCCAAAAAAATTTCGGCACGATGTTAATTTACGAAACTTCTTCTAACGAAATTCTCAGAATAGTCAGTAAATTGAAAAATTAATATTCATCAGGTTTAGATGAATTTCCGGATTGTTTATTTAAAACGTGTGCACCTGCCATTATACACCCATTAACTCACATTTTCAATACTTCTTTGTGCACAGGAATATTTCCAGATATTTTCAAAACAGCAAAAATTAAGCCACTTTTTAGAAAAGGGAACAAAAATGAAATTCAAAATTACCGGCCAATTTCTCTTTTGTCAGTTTTCTCAAAAATATTAGAGAGGCTGTTCTATACGCGAATGGAAATCTTTCTTCGAAAGAACGAAGCGTTTTCAGACTCACAACACGGTTTCAGGAAATCAAAATCTACGGAAACTGCCATTTTTTCTTTCCTTAAAGATGTTGCTTCATCAATGGACCAAAATGAAGAAATCATTGGGATATTTTTAGATCTTTCGAAAGCTTTTGACGTTATTAACCATAACATCTTGCTCTCAAAATTACCTTCTTATGGAAATCGTGGTATTGCCCTAGATTGGATAACCTCGTACCTTAAACATCGATCTCAACGAGAAGAAATACCGTACTGGCACGAAAGGACATTATTTACTTATCTCTCCAGTTCTTTGCCAATTGAACATGTGGTCCCACAAGGTTCGATATTAGGTCCTATCCTCTTTCTGTTGTACGTAAACGATATGCCCTCATCTATTAAAATGGAAGAACATTTCTGTTTGCCGATGACACGAATGTTCTTTGCAAAAAAGAAGCAATAAATAGTACAATTTCACAAGTTTCAAATTGGTTTTGTAATAACAAATTAATAGTTAACGAAGGAAACCCTGTCTCAATGCAATTTTGCGTTTCAAATCGGCAATCGTATGCTCCATTGAAAATGAACAATATGCAATTAGCTGATGTTAAGGTAAAAAATTTCTAGGTCTCTCAATTCAATCAAACCTCAAATGGAATGTACTTATAACAGAATTCAACACTAAATTAAGCTCATTATGTTATACATTCAGCATTCTTTCTAGTTCTGTCAGCCTTCATGCAGCTCGTTGCGTGTATTTTGCAAATGTACATTCCCGCCTGAGATATGGCATAATTTTCTGGGCAAGCTCATCCTTTAGTTCCCAGACATTTAGATTGCAAAAGAAAATTATCCACGTGATCCGTGGTTAACTTGGCTATCCGGGAGACGCCGCGTCCAGGGCACAGGTGCCCTGGACGCGGCGTCTCCCGGATAGCCAAGTTAACTCATGACTCCGGCCGCGGAAGCCTACGCTCTCACGTGATCCGTGCAAGCCTCTTTTCATTGAGCTTGGAATCTTACCATTGCCTTGCCTATTTATTTACGAGTCTGTAGTATTTGTCAACACTGACTTACTTAACGATGGGAACTTATTTTCATGTAATACTGATATTTATAGTTACAACACTCGACGTAGAAATCATGTTCGTCAAGTGTCAGAATCAACAGCTCACTACAAGAAATCCACATACAATACATGTACGTTACTTTACAACGCATTGCCAGATGAAATTAAACAATTAAAATTGGTACACAAATTTAAGTTAAAAGTAAAATATTTTCTGCTGCAAAACTGTTTCTATACAATTAGAGACTATACTGATCGTCAAAAAGAAAATAATGTTTACTTTAACAAAAACAAGATATAGTATAATGAATTAGTCTACATTTGCATTATATAACTTTAAACAAAGACTCAATATGCCTGTAACAAATAATGTACTTCCGGGTCAACGACCCCCATCTCGATCGGGTTTTTGTCCAGTTTCCCTGATCCATTGAGCAAATGCTGAGATTGCTCCTTGATTTGCTTCTGGACGTAAATGTAGCTTCACTATGCGCACGTTTTGTTGAACTTTCCTTTTGCTTGTAGTGGTAGTAGAGCTTAGGGTGGGTTTCATTTTTTAACAAACAGAAAAACAAATCTGTTTTTTCCTTTACCGTTAAACATAAGTTTTCTATAATTTGGCAAGAAAATATTTTAAACCCTTTTTTAAATTTGTTGTTATTATTATTATTATTATTATTATTTTTTTTTTAAAAAAGTTAAAATGTTGAGAAGGTTAAATCCAGAAAGCGTGCGCAGGTGATTTTCTCCCCCATACCTCACGTACAGTTTTTTACTGTTTTTGACTAAATGAATCAAGAATAAAGTAAATAAAAGAATTACTACATGCGAATTCTTAAAGCGTCTATTAGCGAAGAATCCAAAATAGTTGAAATTTATGTTGAGAACATTCGTCAGGTAAAATGTAATCAGGAATATGCGTTTGAGTAAAATAAACGAAATAATTAATATTTTCCAGAAACCTGCAAGGCAAGATTCGCAAGATTTTACGCGATTTTTCGAAATAAATCGTGTCAGTTAATGATCTGAAACAAACAAGTAAAAAATATAAAACGCTTTAACGACTTAGATGGATACGACAGTGTGACCTGTCCGTCCTTCCGCAATTGGATAATTAGTCTTTTTGTAACAAAATCTGATACTTCCACAAGTTTCAAGGTTTACTTCTCCAGACCTTCAGGCCAGCGTTATTCTCTCAAAATCTTAAAATTTCATTCTTTATGATGGTTGTCTTGTATTCTTGACAAAATCTTAAATTTTCATTCTTCAAATTTGAACGTGAAATGCAACTTCACTGATAAAAGATTTTAGGAATGACGGAAGTTAAATGTGGAATACGGTACTGACCTTTGTTAATACACACACATTTAAGCTTTGTACTTGTGTCGCAATTTACATAAACTTCCCAATTTTATCCTGGACGTGATAAGTATAGTGCTCTACAAAAGTCTCACCGCAGAGGCACCTTGCTGGTGAAGGTGCTTCCAGCAGATATTATAACTCGAGTGTAATGTAAATGAGATGTAAATTGAGTACCCATCACAATGGTATAGAACGATTTTCCTAAGGATGAGCCAAAGTGACAGTGCTGGCAACATAACTGAAGGTTCTGTGGTCGTTGTGCCCTCCAGCTCATTAGACACTCTCCCTGCATTCGTTCGTTTGCAGTTGGCTAACTTGTGCATGGCTTCGACGCTTCCTTTTGCGATGTCCTCGTCCGACAAAAATATAGTGCGCCGCGCGAAATAATTGAAATCAGGAAATGCAGTGTTATGTTCTCTTCTGTAAAATTCTTTTTTCCTATAAACATTACATTACATTTACTTTTTGTGTGATAAATATTATGTTTATTTTAAAACCGAGACTTGAATGCGAGATGCGTACCGGTGCACGTGTTTCCGGTTTAAATTCATTTTTCTTTCTATTCACATTCGTGGCAGTTTTCTTTTATTGATTGTGAGATCTTCATAAGAGATTTTTCACATACGAAATTAAATTTAAATATTTCCCGGATTCGCAAACGTGCATATACCTCAGCGAAACTTTTGGACTTCTGTATACTGATGTTTCCAAATTCTTTACGAAGAGGTGCGGGTGAACAGCTGTCGAGGCGGTGGGATACTAATTACATGTGATGTTCACTTGTTACGCGAACTGTCACTTTGGCTCATTTTTAAGAAACTCCTATAATGGATGCTGGAAGATTGTCCCCTTCACTTTTTGGTGTCATAACAGTCGCCTTGTACAAACTGCTAGTTCCGTGCATTTCATGTACATCAAACGCATAAGAAAGTAGGTTACGACAGCGGGCAGCGCGTGCTGAAGGGACGCCTTGCTGAACAAAGGGTATATATTTGGACGGGGAAAACCTGTGCTCGAGCAGGGTTGGGGGAGGCACCCCAGAGGAGCAGCCGTGACGTGGGTGGCCACGGGGACAGGCTTGTAGACCCCGTCCATATTGCTGGCTGTGGAAACGCGGAGGCGGAAACGGCTAGATGACGCAATTCCGTCAGCCAGGCCAGAAAGTATAGAAGCGGACCGCAGACAAAAAAATCCTTCTTCAGATTCTTGGACTCGTCCGTAGTTCGTAGGACGTCGTGTGAGTTGCGTGCGGCGCGTGGCACTTTGATGTGTAGGCTACGGAGGCCGGGAGCTGAAGCCGGCGTGTATTCGTCGAGACGTGAGGTGCGGCATACTCGCTTGTATGATTGATTGATTTTTTCGGGTTTCCGGGCGCATCAACTGCTTCGGTCATTAGTCCTGTTAGTGTAGTGCATGTTTTTCTCGGGAGATGGCGGTGATTTTCCCCTCGCTGGAAGACGAGATCCGGCGCCGACCTACCGTCGGCTAGTGGGGTTTCCCCTAACCAGGACTCTCCCACCAGCGGGGCACCGCCCCAGCCGGGACAAGCTCTAAACTCCCGACCGGTCTCCCGGAATATGTGGTAGTGTAGTGCATGTTAGTGTAAGTGAGTGTGTAAGAGGAGAGGATAGGACAAGGAAGGGGAAGGACAGATCGCGCGCGGTCCGTGGCCCTTTTTGGAAGGGTACTGCTCCGGCATTCGCCTGTTGTTGATCGGAAAAACCACGGAAAACTACCGATCAGAGCAGCCGGCCGCTAGAATTCTCTTCCAGATAGCGACTGAATTCGACCTAGCTGAAAAGCAAGTGTCGAAAATCCTGCCGCCGTCAGGACTCGAACCTAGGCCCTCCCGGTCAGAGGCGCTGCAGTGACATCAGTGACGCACTGAGCTACCGCTCCCGGTCCGCTTGTATGCGCAAGTAGAGGTAACGGTGCATCACACCGCAGGAGTTAGTATTTTATTTGGCAAGCGGCTGTGGTGACCAGTTAAATGTTCCTCCTTGTAACGGGTCAATTTATTCTGTTTATTGTAAATATTGTAAATTGTGTATTCAGGTGTCGGAGCATATCGGGTTACAAATTGTTACTAATTTTTTTCGTCTGTGAATCCTTGCTCCGGCAATGACGCCACAACTTGTTTCCAAGTGATCTCGTTGCTCCCAACATATACGCAATCTTTAATATCAGGTTCTGGTTCGGATGGTGGGGCAGAGACTTTCCTTGCGCACTGAACAACCAAGGAAATAATTGTAACGTGCGTAGCCTCGCCGTTGAGTCGACGGGAAGCGCGCCGAAGTAGTAACAAGAAGTAGCTGAGAGGTGAGAGCCTGCGGCGGATAAAACGCGTGGCTCGGGCGAATTGCCGTCCTCGCCGCCCTCGCCGCCCTCGCCGCCCTCGCCGCCTTCGCCGCCTCGCCGCCCTCGCCGCCCTCCTCGTCTCGCCGCCTCGCCGCCCTCCTGTCCTCGCCGCCCTCGCCGCCTCGCCACCCTCGCCGCCTTCGCCGCCCTCGCCGCCCTCGTCGTCCTCGCCGCCCTCGCCGCCCTCGCCGTCCTCGCCGCCCTCGCCGCCCTCGCCGCCCTCGCCGCCTTCGCCGCCCTCGCCGCCCTCGCCGCCCTCGCCGCCCTCGCCGCCCTCGCCGCCCTCGCCGCCCTCGCCGCCCTCGCCGCCCTCGCCGCCCTCGCCGCCCTCGCCGCCCTCGCCGCCTGCCGCTCCATTACTTTAATGACGAGCGACTCGGCTCGCGGGGGCTGGGGCGTCAGCTCCGCGGAGAGGCCACGTCGACTTCAAGCCAAGACGATCGCGCGCCGCCGCGAGCCCTGGAACTTTCGCTACACCGTTAAAACCGGGCCGTTCATTTAAACGGGATGACTGCATTACGTTCGCTATGAAATTGAACAAAAACCCTTTTTGCCCCAGAGTCAAACACATTTTCCCTCAGAGTCGTCGGGAATATATTTGATTTTCTCGCCCTTACGAAGGTACTTGGTAAGAAGAGAAACTAATGTAATCGTGCCCCGGAAAACCGAATTTTCGGCGGAAAACTCTTTATTGCCGGGTCCTGGTAACAGAAAAGTGAATAAATTCTGTTATTGCATATAGTAAACTACTTCTTCTACCACGCGGTGTAGCCAGTGGTGAAGTGTGGTTTTGTGATTCCTTTGTACCGAAAAATCGATTGAAGGTAATACGTCTGTATGTCCGTTTATCCGTCTGTCCGTCAGTGGTCAACGCTAGGGCCAAAATCGTCCAGCCGATTTTCTCGGAAATTGATATCCTTGAATTAATACGAATGAACTCGAGATTCAGGGAGTTTGAAATGGACATTTTGATATTTAGGGGTACTTATTCATAAAGCGATTAGGTTAGCGTCATTAGGTGTTTAAGGGTCGGCCCGATTGGATCCATATGGCTCTTCGTGACCTTCTGGTATGAGTGACGGTGAATTAACTCTGAAGATTTGAATTCGATCTCGAAGCGTAAAAAGTGGGTGAAAACCCTTTGCAGGTTTATGAAGTCGCATAATATAGCGGAACAGTTAGAAATAATGCGAGAAACTATGTAGCACCACTAGTTTTATTTTGAATGTAGGAATTTTTTAATAAATACAGAAGTCAGTGAGTACTTATATCTCAGAAGTTATTGCACACTGAAATCAACATCTTCCTTCTTTCTCTTCGTCGTCTTGTCCAACAGAACTTACGGTTTTCCCGTGCCCTGTTTCCGATACCAGTCGGAACATTTTTTGAATCAGTGAGGGATGAACTATTTAAGGGTAGATGATCAGCTCTTTTCGGCCCAAAGCCTACGAATGAAGAGTGGGTACACAAAGGGAACGAAGGATCGCCAGAGGTTCGTGCCCATTTTTATACAATGATGCTCCGGCAACTACCTGGAAATCCACAGAAACCACTGTTGAGAGCAGTCGGTCTGTGATAGAGCTGTAAGGCTTCAGTTTTTCTGAAATCTGCAATGTTCATTACTATATTGGATACATCAATATATTTTATTTGAGGTACAAGGAGGAACGGGGCAACAATGACAAAAAGAGTCAAGGCGTTATAGAAAGGGAACAAAAGTGAGCAATGAGGAATATAGAAAAAAATACGATCTCATCAACTAGAATCCTTATAGAGAATGTTATTTTAAGAATATTTATAGGAAAGTGATAGATCCCAGAAGAGTAGCTAGTCTCTTTAGCCAATATTGAAACGCACCGCGTTTCTGAACATAGGCGCGGGTGCCAGCATGGTTTGGGCAGCGCGGTGGAGACGGCCGTCCGGACGGACTCGGCCGAGCGGGATAGTGTCCCGCGGTGGGCGAGACGAGGCGAGCGCGAAATACGAGACTTCGACAGTTGAGGAGGGGATCGTGGGAACGACGGCAGTCGGGAGGAGGCAGTCAGAAGGGAGAGTCGGTGCGGAAGAGGTAACGGCGGTAGTGCGGAAAAGCTAATGATGGCGGCGATGAAATATAGTTGATAGGAATCCGATGACACGAAAAAAAAGAGAACTATTAAGTGATTTCGAGTTAGGGGAAAGTGATGAGTGTTAGACACGTGTGCGAAAGGGCGTGAGTGAAACGAGCATAGCGATACAGCATTGGCGGGCTTAACAAACGAATTTGGAAGAATTGGAAACAAGGACGGCTGCGGATCTGGCGGCGAGTGGACATCGCCGTGCCCGGCGAAGCACGACTACTGCGTGGGATTTGCATCGGCGGCGGGGACAAGCGCCGTGGCCACGTGGCGGGCGAGACGGCCCCGGCTCGTCACATCGCGCCGGCGCATTCGGAGTTGGTGAACTCGAAGGAATTCCAGACGCAGCAAAACCAGTAAGACTGTTACTAGAAGAAACTCATTATTAGGCGGTAAAAGAATCCCGTGATTTGGAGAGGGGGTAGACGATTGTGAGAGGGGGTATTAGCTGAGGGAATTTGCCATGTAATAATAAATAATCTAATTTGATGTGAAGAATAGAAAGGGTGTTTGGAAGAGTGCACATTGTCTGTAAATAGTTTAAGTATTGAAATAACGGGGTGATTGTAAATCAATGCATGCGAAGGGAGCTCCCAATTACAGTATGAAGTGTAAAGTTAAAGCAGAAAGAAAGTGTTCATTAGCAATATTCACTTAGTTAGTAAGAAAATTATTCATGTTTATCAGTATCATGAGAAGGTTATCAATGCTAACCATTATTTTGTTTACCTTCTACACATCCAATGGAACGTTGTTTTTGTAATATCTATTATCTTTCCTGGGAATAAATCATTCTGTGTTTTTTACATTAAAAGTAATTGTTTCATTGTTGGTGCATGCACTCAGAGCCCATTCGCCAGAAAGAATACCTGATCCCTTTTACAAATTTACTGTAGAACAGGACCGAATCGCCGGTCCGTCACAATATTTTCGGAAATTCGGCGTTTGATCAAACGAAAGATCGCTTATCACAAAGTTCAACAACGGATTTTTCCCCAAAAAATTTTCGATATGATGTTGATTTAGGAAACTTCCTCCTGCGAAATTTTGACACTGTGTCTATTATAGTTTGAGGACTCCATTTACGAAAAACGCATAATTTGCACATTTCAAAATTACCTTCCGTTTCTAAAGATTAAAATTTGAAAAGGGAAACACTTGCCTACATATTTCATGGAATTTACAAGTTTGCCAAAGAGCACCCATCTGTGTGACGAGTGACGAGGTTCATATCTCCTGAAAATGGCAATGGGGAGTAAAAGTATTTCTGTTGTAGAAAAACCTTTCGAAATCATACCAGGAGAGTGTTTTATGCCAGAAAAGGAATACATTCCATGTTAGTATAAGATGCATTAATTCTAACCATGCGAAATTGAAAGATGGGACAACACTCTCCAAAGAAAGTTGAGAGTGGATGAAAGGTTGCGAATCATACTTTCTGTAATTAGGTATTATCCCAACCATAGCAAATTACAGAAAATATCATTCACCACTATTTACTAGCGCTCAGTATTTCCAGTTATCGCAAACATGTCAAATTACAAGTATCATTCGCCACCATTCATTCACGTTCAACATTTGGTTGATTGATTGTATTTTTCGTGTTTCCGGGCGCGTCAACTGCTTTAGTCATTAGTCCCATAAATGAAGTGCATCCTTTTTCTCGGGAGATAGCAGTGATCTTCCCCCGCTGAATGGCGAGATCCGGCGCCGACCCACCGTCGGCAAGTGGGGTTTCCCCCTTGCCAGGACTCTTCCAGCAGCGGGCACCGCCCCAGCCGGGAAAGCTTTAAGCTCCCAACTGGTCTCCCTGGGTAGTGTAGTGTAAGTTAGTATAAGTGTGTGTGTGTAAGATGAGTGGATAGGACAAGGAAGAGAAAGGGAAGATCGCGCGCGGTCCGTAGCCCGTTTGTTAGGGTACTGCTCCGCCATTCGCCTGGTGTTGATCGAAGAAACCACGGAAAGTACCGATCAGAGTAGCCGGCCACTCGAATTCTCCTCCAGACAGCGACTGATTCCCACCTAGCTGAAAAGCTAGTGCCGAAAATCCTGCCACCGTCAGGACTCGAACCTAGGACCTCCCGGTCAGAGGCGCTGCAGTGATATCAGTTGATGCAACGAGCGCCTGGGCAAACATTTGGCGTATTCCCAACCACACTAAAATACAAGTATCATTCACTACTATTTATCCACGTGCAACATGAGATGAAATCCCGACCACACGTAATTACAACACGTGTCATCCACAACCATCCATTCACGCTCAACATTCTTTGGGCAAGCGTATTCCCGTGTGTTATAGCTGCGCCGGCGTTAAACGCCGCCTGGCATAGGGCGCAAAGGGATGTGCCGCGTGTCGTAATGCAGGCAATCGTGCGGGTTTACTGCGCGCGAGCACGTACCGCCGGGCGATTTATGCGTCCGCGACACTCCCCGTTGCGGTTGTGACTCATGCGTCCTCGCGGCGCCTGTTCGCAGTCGATAACATACAGCGGAGGGCGGTGCGCGGTGCAGGTTGCGGAGAGGACACCGCCACTGCGGTCGGTGCGTGATGTAAAGACATGGGTGAGCTGTTGCGCATCGTATCCCACTTCAGCCAATGAGCTTCAGGCACCAGTCTGCGTTGCAATATTGGCGGGAATTTTAAATTCAGGGAGATACCAAAATTATCATCTTGTTACGTGTCACTGAAACAGATATATTAGGCTTTATGTATAGCGTCATTTGTTTCAATGACAACTTCATCGTATTATTTTTGGTTGAAGACCGGCGGAGCAGATTGCGGAGCGGAGGCTGCTAGTGTGGTCAGTGCCTGATGTAAAGGCATGGCTGAGCTGTTGCGCATCGTATCCCACTTCAGCCAATGAGCTTCAGGCACCAGTCTGCGTTGCAATATTGGCGGGAATTTTAAATTCAGGGAGATACCAAAATTATCATCTTGTTACGTGTCACTGAAACAGATATATTAGGCTTTTTTGTATTGCGTCATTTGTTTCAATGACAACTTCATCGTATTATTTTTGGTTGGTGACCGGCGGAGCAGGTTGCGGAGAGGACACCGCCACTGCGGTCGGTGCGTGATGTAAAGACATGGCTGAGCTGTTGCGCATCGTATCCCACTTCAGCCAATGAGCTTCGGGCACCAGTTTGCGTTGCAATATTGGCGGGAATTTTAAATGCAGCGAGATACCCAAATTATCATCTTGTTACGTGTCACTGAAACAGATATATTAGGCTTTTTTGTATTGCGTCTTTTGTTTCATTTACAACTTCATCGTATTATTTTTGGTTGAAGACCGGCGGAGCAGATTGCGGAGCGGAGGCTGCTAGTGTGGTCAGTGCCTGATGTAAAGACATGGCTGAGCTGTTGCGCATCGTATCCCACTTCAGCCAATGAGCTTTGGGCACCAGTTTGCGTTGCAATATTGGCGGGAATTTTAAATGCAGCGAGATACCAAAATTATCATCTTGTTACGTGTCACTGAAACAGATATATTAGGCTTTTTGTATAGCGTCATTTGTTTCAATGACAACTTCATCGTATTATTTTTGGTTGAAGACCGGCGGAGCAGATTGCGGAGCGGAGGCTGCTAGTGTGGTCAGTGCCTGATGTAAAGGCATGGCTGAGCTGTTGCGCATCGTATCCCACTTCAGCCAATGAGCTTCAGGCACCAGTGTGCGTTGCAATATTGGCGGGAATTTTAAATGCAGCGAGATACCCAAATTATCATCTTGTTACGTGTCACTGAAACAGATATATTAGGCTTTTTTGTATTGCGTCATTTGTTTCAATGACAACTTCATCGTATTATTTTTGGTTGGTGACCGGCGGAGCAGGTTGCGGAGCGGAGGCTGCTAGTGTGGTCAGTGCCTGATGTAAAGGCATGGGTGAGCTGTTGCGCATCGTATCCCACTTCAGCCAATGAGCTTCAGACACCAGTTTGCGTTGCAATATTGGCGGGAATTTTAAATGCAGCGAGATACCAAAATTATCATCTTGTTACGTGTCACTGAAACAGATATATTAAGGTTTTTTTATATTGCGCCTATTATTTCAATTACAACTTCATCGTATTATTTTTGGGTGGTCGCCGGCGGTGCAGGTTGCGGAGCGGAGTCTGCTAGTGTGGTCAGTGCATGACCTAAAGACGTGGGTGAGCCGTTGCGCATTTTATCCTACTTCAGCCAATGAGCTTCGGGCATCAGTTTGCGTTACAATATTTGCGGGAATTTTAAATGCAGCGAGATACCAAAATTATCATCTTATTACGAGTCATTGAAACATATATTAAGTTTTTTTTAACTATTGCATCGTTTATTTCGATTACAACTTCATCACACTATTTTTGGGTGGTCACCTGTGAAAATTGTCACTTTATTCCACTTTAAAAATGTTTCTCAACGCCTCTCGCTCTTCAATCAACATAGTGGCAACCGTCTGGTCTGGTTTTTCAAACGAAATTCCCGAGTTGTAGTCACGTCAGTTCGTGACGTACACTGGGGCTGCGAAGAACGAGCAAACATCGGTGCGACGGACTACCTCACCCATGTCTTTTCATCATAGATCGGGGCATAACGGGGGCTTTGTAACTGATTTTGGCGACCTCTGCCTCATTTTTAAGGGGGACTTTGTTTGATCAATAGTTAGTCATTTCTGGCGCATCGACTGCTGTGATGATTAGTTCCGAAAGTGATATGCATGTTGTATCCCAGAAAGTGGCGGTGTTCCTCATCCGCTGAAACGTGAGAGCATGCGCCGACCCACGTGTCGGCTTGCTGGACTTTCCATTCCAAGTATAACTTGTTGGACTTTCCATTTCCTGACGGGGCAACGCTCCGCTTGAGACAAGCCCTACGCGACTGACCTCCGGGCATGTGTGTTTGTGTAGCGTATGTGTGTATGTGTTAAAGGAGAACGCGGGAAGCAAAAATGAGGAAAAGAAAACTGCATGTAAATGTTCGCGATTAACATTGAACAGACTTTCCCGCTCATAATTTCCAACGTATTTTTTGCCAAAATACTTTCCTCTCTGGTCTCATGGCGCTCCGATTTGTTCCTTTGTTCTCGCAAAGTAGGAAGTTCAGGGGAATCCTTAGGGAGATATCTCCCCCGCCCGCGCTAGAATGTTTATATGTGGGAGCATAGCCAAAGCCATAGCCCTTATCCCGCCCGCGGGACGGAAGGAAGTATCGGCCGGCGTTGGTTTTTCCAGGATCCAGTATCTGCCTGGATATGATCAGAGTAAACCACGGATAATAGTATGTATCAGAGCAGCTGGTCTATAGAATGCTCTTTGATGCACTAGCATCGCCCTACAAAGCTATCAATTGAAGTAGGGATGAAAATCCGTAACACTCTAATCCACGTTGCTCTCTTCTTGACCTCTCCTTCGCTTGCTTTAATCCATGAAACCCGATCCAAAAACAAGAGGTCCAAATATTTGATTTCCGACGGTGGTAGATTTTTCGATACTATCTTAGTAGCTAGGTCAAATTCTGCCTCTGTCTGGAAGAGATTTCTTAAGGTCGACTACCATATTGGTAGTGTTTCTGATCAATACCAAGAGAATTCCGACGCACTACCTTAGCAAGAGGACCATGATCTCTCGATGCTCGTGATCTTTCCTTCCTCATTCTTGGTCTCTCCTGCCTTCACACACGCATACCCGCGCGCGCGTACACACACACACACACACACACACACACACACACACACACACATATATATATATATATATATATATATATATATATACGTACTTACACTCGCACACACTACACCATTCTTGAGTCGGGAAGAGAATCCACATTATTTCCATTTCTAGAAAGTCTATTCGTAGAATGCCTGATGCTCTTCTTACTATTGTGACCAAAACATCTCCCATCCGAGAATATATATATATTATAAGAATATATTAAGAAGTATATATTAACATATACACAGAAATCATGCAGCAAATCTTACTGCAACATGTTACACAAATGACACAAGAAGAAAATGTGACACCACAATCAGTTAAAAAACACAAAGAATACGGCCATGTCTATAACCATTGTCAATATAACTACATATTTTATGCAATGTAAGAGCATTCTATGTTTAAAGAATGAGTAAATGGGTTGTTTTAAGTATTCTTTGAACTCCATTCGTATCATAAGACTAAGACCAAAATCTTTAATTCGCCAAAGAATATTTTCATAGATATCAGAGCATCAGTACACCTGTTTTGTGACAGCCTTTCAGATCAATTTAACTAAGTTACTATAGAAACACATGACAGTAGGCACACGACAGTAGAAACATTTGAGGGAATAGATTAACTGACCATGAAGTGACTTATATATCATATTACATTTTTAGATTGTCTTGAATTTTTAAGCGTTGATAAAAAAAAACATGGAGAATCGGGAATAAATCGACATTTCTAAGAGTCCCTATAAAAATAATCTCTGAAAATATTGCTAGTGTCTCTGTGTCTTGTTTTAGATACCGTGAGAGACAGCTACACCCATCACATGACAAACAGCATTGTGTTTTAAAAGGGGCATTCATCAGAAGTATTATTTGCTGTCTTTGTTATCTTTAAGTCCAGTCATTTTTCACAAGGGTTCGTGACCTGAGTTGACCCGCTTTCCGTCCCCCAATACATCACCGATGCTCATCTCAATTCGCCCCGGCCCGTCACACGTGAAATTAACACGACGCCGTTCCCTCTCAATGCCCACGCTTCGTTTGCGGGCCGTCCTTCAATCTGCGATGGAACACGCATGGCCGACGGCGCTGACCAGCCGGCAGAGCAGCGGGCGGGTGGAGGGAGGGCGCGTGCCTGCATCTTGTTTGCGCTACGCACGGTCAGCTGCCGCGCCCCTCCCCGAGGAGAGAATTTATCAGTCGGTCGCGAACTGCGATGCGGCGGCATGATTACGTCATAGATGAAGGGAAACGGATCGAATGCCGCTTACCGGGGGAGGGTTAGAGCTTCAACTTATGTTACTGCAGTACCACTGACTGAGAGGTCCTAGGTTCGAGTTCCGAGTAAGTGTTGTGCGTGTTTTTGCTCGGGAGGTGACGGTGGTGTTCCCCTGCTGAATGGCTAGATCCGGCGCCGACCTACCATTGGCTAACGGGGTCTCCCCAACCAGGTATCTCCCTCCCGCGGGGCACCACCCCAGACGGGACAAGCTCTGAGCTCCCGATAGGTCTCTTGGAATATGTGATAGTGTAGTGCATGTTAGTGTTAGTGTAAGTATGAATGTGTGTGTAAGGGGAGAGGATAGAACAAGGAAGAGGGAGAACAGATCGCGCGCGGTCCGTGGCCCGTTCGTTAGGGTACTGCTCCGGCATTCGCCTGGTGTTGATCGGAGAAGCCACGGAAATCTGCAGATCAGAGCAGCCGGGAACTAAAATTCTCCTTCAGACAGCGACTGAATTCGACCTAGCTGAGAAATTAGTGTCGAAAATCCTGCCACTGTCGGGAATGGAACCTAGGACCTCCCGGTCAGAGGCGCTTCAGTGACATCAGTTGATGCACTGAGCCCCCGCTGCCGGTGGCTAGGTCGAATTCAGTCGCTCTTTGGAGGGCATTTTTAGCGGCCGGCTGCACTGATCGGTAGTTTTCCATAGTTTCTAAGATTGGAGCCGGAGCAGAACCTTCAAAGAATAGCCACGGACCGCGCGCAATCTTTCCTTCCTCTTTCTTGTTCTTCCCTCACCCCTTACATACACACTTACGCTCACATTCACTACACTACAACACATGTCGGGAGCTTAGAGATTGGCCCGGCTAGGGCGGTGCCGCGCTGGTGGGAAATGCCCGGCGGAGGAAAATCCCCGCGAACCGATAGGTCGTCGCCGGAAGTCGCCAGCCAGCAGGGGAGGATCACCGCAATCTACCGGGATAAAACCATGAACTACACTAACGGGACTAATGTCATGAGCAGTTGATGTGCCCAGAATGTGCTTCATTGATCAGTCAACTGAAGAAAATTTGTTATTCGGTCACGAACTGTCATGCGTGCTGTGATAAGATAATGACGGGGGTCAGAGGAAACGAATGGCATGCCTCTTACTTTTATTTGTTTTCAGACGGAATACATCATTGAGCTTAATCACTTTATAGGTTGTGTTTTAAGGCTGATGCTAGGGCAGATCCTCGGGGTTATGTATCATGGTTGACTAAGATTTTGAGAAAGGCTACAAAAGGGAATCTATGTTTCATTCGAGTGTGAGTTGGGTTTGTTGCTGGTTTGAAATGGGATGCTATCGGGTTGTGTGTTTGGTTTTGCTAGAAATTGTGTGGTAAATAGGCTATTCAATTTATTATTGTATTGATATTTAATATGGAAAGGTTTTTCGCTAGTTCAATGTGGCGTCACCAGCGCTCTAAAAAGTTTGAAAAGTATTTTCATGTGTTCAAAATTTTTTCATACTTTATTACGTTCATATGTAGCTTTGTTCCAATTTGTTCTTACTTTATCTGACATTGAACTTATCAATCAATATTAGTAGCTGATAATGTTATACTCTCCTTCAAACATTCCCCACATCTAATGGCTTAATGTCCATACGGGGTATGAACGGGTAATTTTGGAATTTCAAAATAATAACCGTAAAAAATACTTGGAAGGCATTGATGATGCGAATAGAGTTTAGTACAGCTACATTTTGTACGATTTTTGCTAATAAGCATAACAATGCTCAAAGATCATCTGATAGCTTTTCTTCTGGTTTATTCTCTAGTCCTAATATAAGATCATTTTCAATTAGTTCCGAAAATTCTGTCGCAAAATCTTCTAAAACTACATTTGATTCTACCCTGAATTTAACATCTCCATATTTTCCCTTGAAGTTTTGAAGAGATATGAAAACTGCACAAAGTCAGTCTAATTTCTGTTTACTTCCACTTCTGCAATTGCTCTATTAATAATATTTTGTATGCAAATCTTTATAAACATTAAAAGACGACTGTTTTGTATGTTTATGTGAATAAGGTGTTAGTTAAGTTTAAAAATAGTAAGTCCTGGATCATTTGAAAATCGGTATTGGTAGGCTTAGGTAGTAAAATAGAACGTAGTAGTACACTTAGGTAGAAGTGATAAATTGAACGTAGAACGTTCATTCATACTCTAACATTATTTACAGTTTTATTTTCTCCGTTATCACTTGAAATTCTTCAAATTTAATAAGTTCCAAGGCAATACTGTCAGTAGGTGTTCACAAATTTATTTTTTATAATATGGGAACAGATCTTACGGATAAAACTTGAAACGAAAAATATCGTCGCTTGTTTAAATTAACTTAACTTGTTCACTTAAAGATGTCAACATCAGTGTTGCCAATGTCGTGAGAGAAAATAAAGGCGTATTGAGAGAAAAATGCTTTTGGTTGCTGGAGTTTAATCAGCGCCAACTACAAAGATCCTTTTAGGTGGCATTGGTTTAATTCCCGGCTTACTCATTAAGATGGCAGCGCCAAAACACGCAGAAAAACTTTTTTGGAAATTTCTTGAAATCTTCTGGCCGCAACCAAAAACTAATGACCAGTCCCGCCATGAATAATGGAACCGCATATCCGAATATACGAACATCCGCACACTAGGAAGATACTCAAATATTGTATAGGGATGAACCAGACCCATTTGTGATTAATCTATGTACTTACTTTGAATTGACTCGAGTTTATTGGAATTTGTAGGGGCTGTGTTTTTCCGTACTGCGCATGCGTAGAGCATTAGTAACCTTACTACGAGTTTAAGATATTGTTGTAGAGTATATGACAGGGATTTGTGTTTGTTGATTAGTGGTCGAAGTTGAAATAATTTGTTTCTTGCTTATTTGAATGTGATATCTTTAAGGGTTTTCCAGGTTATTTTTGTGTCCAAGTGAAGTCCTAAGTATTTTATGGGTTGGGATGGTGGGGTCCAGGTGAGGGTGACAAATGCCTCTTGTTATTCGCTTGCCGCTTGTAGTCAGTGAAATGTTTTTGTCACAGCGGTAGCAAGCTATTGCAAGAAACGCGTAATATTGAATAATTGAATAATTAAGTAATATTGAATAATTGAATTTGAATTTGATAATTCAAATCATGAACAATGAGTGCTGCGATGTATTCGCTAAAAAAATTAAAGTTAATTATGGATTAAGTTAATTAAGAAACAGTGCCGTGAAAAGCATGACTTGTATATCGTAACTCCTAGGCCCAAAACCAGTACAGTTTTTTTACCAATTTCTCCTCAGAATGCCCGCTGAGGTATGTTAATTTAATATCGTGTGATTCCCCAGAAAATTGACTACGTATTAAGTAAAAGAAAGAAGTTTTTCTCAATAAAAGTTCTAATACTTCTTTTCGTAGACAGTCATAATTACATATATTAAACACAAATGATTGTTACATTCCAAGTAGCATCTTGTACAAGAATAGCATGGTAACGTTTCAGAGGTGGAGTTGTGCCTCCATCATCAGTTCTTTAACAATGTGTCAGCTAAAATAGGAAATTAAATAAATAATATAAATAAAGATTAAAACTTATAGTTTAATTATAAACTTAGATGAATCAACGGCAATAGTAGGGTATATAAATTTACTGGGTAGAAAATTCAGCCTACACATGTTTCGGAAAATAAAGGTAATACACGTAAATATATGTAAGTGTACGTAAGTGGGCGTAATACACGTGTCGTGAAAGATAAAGAATAATGTTATGCTTGTGACCATTGATGTAAGAACTTTTGATCTGTGACAAGATTTTTTTTATTGTCACATCACTTAGCTTATGTCTTTGGGGAATTTTACCCAAAAACTTCATACAGTAATTCACTCCATTTTTATAGTAGTGCTATTATGCCATGTTAATGTTTTTTTTTTAATATATGTTGATTTATTTGTGAATGAATTTTTTCATGTTTGTTATTTCCTTGTCTATATGAACAACCCACAGGTACTCCCGGTACGCAGGGCAGGGAACGCGAGAGAGGGAAGGGCGGTGATTTGTTTAGAGAAACTGATAAAGGTGGTAACATCCCCGATGGAGCCGTCGGTGTATGATGTACTGAGAGGGAATGTTGAAGACAATAAGATATAGGAGAATATGAAAAGCAGGTAAACTGCTGGGATCTTTGTCTGTCACTAACGGCATTGATATGGAATGAGATTTCAAGCCCAGTGTGCCTGGGAGTGCAAGAGGTGCAAGGTTCCTAATACGTTGTCCCATTAAACTTACATACCGGCAGAATATCATTAACCATATTATCGCGTTTATTTTCTCAGCCATGAATGATTAGAAAATTATTTTTAGATATGGAAGTAATCAAGAATACGGCAAAGAGGAAAGCGAGTCTCGGTTGTGCAAACGCAAACTTAAAACAAGTCGGTTTGGAAGATAAAGAGGTCGTTATGATTTATAGTATTTGCATATATTCATTGACTCAGCTATTTAGCTGGTATCAGCTCAATATTTAGCTGGTATCAGAAATTGTGCCACCGTCGGAAATCGATCGTTTCAGTCAAGAAACGTCAGTAGCAAACCTGCCACAACATACGATATCTTTGCCGATTACAAAAAAAGTAAAATGTTCCCAATTATTTTACAAGACAAGCAAAGGAAATCTTATCCCCAGGCCCAACAAAATGTTTGCGAAGTAATGTGCAAATATGAATGATTCAGCTCGCGCCAAACTACCGCTACTTTTTTCATGGGCCTACTCTAAAAACATTCTTTTGAAAAGTTCATAATACGTTATAAACTGAATTGTCATACAGCGCGTACATTTCTTCCGCATACTATTTATCAAATCATCTTCCGCCAGCCGCCGGTAAGGTGCAGAATGCAAAACATTGAAAACCGAACGGAAGGTCCGAGACAAACTGCAAAATACTTCCCTTTTTAGCACGAGGCTTCGCTGACCGGAAATTTGCAATTGTCGCTCGGGGCGCGTGCACTGGGGGCCCGACGACCGGCGAGCGGAGCGGAGCGAAGTGAAGTTAAGCGGAGAGAAAAATAGAGTTACCCCTTCCGGGAGATAAACAAGGCTAGTGCTATCGCCGGCGGAAATGCGGCACGGCACGAAACGTCCAAGATTTCCTGCCGCCTCCGCGGCCTTCGCGGCCCCCGCCGCCCCACGCCCCCGCCGCCCCCGCCGCCCCCGCCGCCCCGCGGACCCCGCCGCCCCCGCCGCCCCCGCCGCCCCCGCCGCCCCGCCGCCCCGCCGCCCCGCCGCCCCGCCGCCCGCCGCCCGCCGCCCCGCCGCCCCGCCGCCCCGCCGCCCCCGCCGCCCCCGCCGCCCCGCCGCCCCGCCGCCCGCCGCCCCGCCGCCCCGCGCCCCGCCGCCCCGCCGCCCCCGCGCCCCGCCGCCCCGCCGCCCCGCCGCCCCGCCGCCCCGCCGCCCCGCCGCCCCCCCGCTACCCAGCCGCCCCCACGACCCCCCCGCTTCCGCTGCCCTTGCCGATTGGCTCGCCCTCAGGACGTCTCGAATCGCGTTATTCCCTTCTTCGAGCGGCTGTCCCGGCCTTGGCGTCTTCCGTTCGTCTCGCAGTGGCCCCACAGCAAAAGATGAGTTGAGGCAAAGGACGCATACGGCATTGCAAAAATAGACCCTTTGAAAGTGGGTCGCGGAAAATAAAATGTTTCGTCAGAGGGATAAAGTAAACAAATATAATTGTTGTAAATATAGTTATGAATACTGAATGTATGCTCTTAATTTGTTATCCGTTTCATGCACTCCGAGCTGGAATATCAAAATAGTATAGCCACGTTGGGAAACATGATTGTTGATATTTGTTAGATATGATTTTCTATTAAAGGTTTATTTCATTGCAGAAATGACATATGATACAATAGCAAAAATAATATTAATATTAATAATGTTGATGAATATGATAATAAGAACAACAATTACTTCTAATACTTATAGATATGGCTGTCCAATGCAATCAATACTTCGTTACCAAGGAGGCAGAGAAACGTCTTAAATGCAAGAGTTTCAAAATCGAGATCTGCGGAATATGGAGCATAAAAGCACAGGTCGTTCCGAGAGTTATTGAAGCCCTGTGATTTGTTCCACAAAATTTGTTTAAGAACTTGGCCAAACTTCCATGTCATTCAAAAGACTGGGAAGTGCAAGAAATTGATCTATTGAGAACATTTTCACTCAACCGACACCTTCAATCATGAGGAAGAGGAATAATAATAATAATAATAATAATAATAATAATAATAATAATAATAATAATAATAATAATAATAATAATTTAATGACAGAGAAATTATTACAGATAAAACTATTCACCATAACAGACCAGACATAACTTTTGTAGACAAACAGCAAAAGATTGGCTTCCTGATTGACATAACTGTTCCACAAACAGCACATGCAGAAAAATTATCAAAGTATACAGAACTAGCAGCTGAAGTCAAGGCACTATGGCATCTCCAAAAAGTTCATATTGTTCCTCTGGTCATTTCATGCACAGAAGTTATACCAAATAACATCGATAAAAACCTTGAACTTATTCAAATACCAAAATATACCTATAAAAGTATGCAGAAATCGATCATCTTAAATACGTGCAGGATTGTTCGAAAATTCCTAAATTGCGACGAAACATGAATTGACCTGTGTCTTGGTTATTAACCCGACATAAAGTCAAATAAAAAGCCGGTGAATACCAAGAAAAACAATGTAAATAATAATAATAATAATAATAATAATAATAATAATAATAATAATAATAATAATAATAAAAGCCTTCCTCAACACACTTTCAAATATCTCGTATTCTCGTGAATATGCTTTTCTCATGTACGCAAAGATCACGTGGTCTCAATCTGGTGTTTCGTTACAAGCTCTGATAGCGTAGTCGAGGTGTTAAAAGTGACGATGAAGCAAATAATATTAATGTGAAGCGGGGCAAACTGGAGGAGAAATGTTATATAACTCATTCATGATTTCCCCTTCATTATTGAAAATGTAAATTTTTCTAAAAAAAGTTCTTTACGAATTTAGGCAATCACTTTCCTTTCTCTTTAAAGGAAATGCGAAACTTAATTGAAACCTGAAAATGAAGTGCCTGTTTTCCGGCGGCGTGTTGTATAATGAAAACGAAAATACAAATTACTTTTTTACGTCTCTGGCGTTGGTTCACTTCATACAACATTCCGCAAAGGTAAGAAGACGTAATCATGCTCATATATTTCTAGAAAAGTGTAGCTACTTTACATACAAGTTCGTTTTCATATTCTGTTAAAAGTATACCAATTACTCAATTAAACAATGCATTGATTCTCGAAAGGCAATACTTCCTTCCTTAAAACCTCTGGGTTAATGATCCGTATCTCGATCAGGTTTTTCGTCCAGTTTCCCTGATCCTTTGAGTAAATGCTTAGATGGACCCTTGTTTTGTTTCTGGATATAAATATAACTTCATTATCTGTGCACGTCTTGTAGAATTCATTGGGAAATATAGTTATTCAAATTATCGTTCTCCATATTGTCGCGACAGGAAGTATTATTCCTTGACGATGGACATGACGATGGATAAGAGCACAAATTTATTGCTGATTTACCCTTGAAAATAGATTTTATTACACCGACGCGAATACTTTTCTTAACATACCTTGCAAAACACTCTCATTTTCTTCTGTATTCAGAATTCAATTAGAATATGGCTTAGGAATGGGACCACAGAATATTGAAAACGTTCACAGAATACACTTCTCTTCATAGCACGTCACACAGTTTCCAACTGTTTTTCACGTAAAATAAATTTAAAAAAATAAAAAAAATAATTCAATGTAATCATTTATGTCCATCTCAAACACTCATTCCGACCACTGAACAATGTTCAGGGCCTGTTCGCGAATTCTCGGACCGTACAATTCCATGAGATTGCTGGCAGAATGTCTTCACTCTAACCGCATCAGCTTTCCAGTACCTCGTCAACCAATCACGAACGAGTCGAAATCTAGTTTGCCCTGAAGACATGGCAACTGCCCAGCGATGCGGCCGATGCACGAAGAGGTCTTCAAAGACGTTATCTCCGATTCTTGGAGAGACTTCTCCCTCAGTCGCACCGCCAACTGGTTCGGGAAAAACCGACCTCGATATTTTAAACGCCGACGAATAGAAAATCGAAGCATAGCGAGGTGACCTTATTGTTACGATCAAATCGATATATTCGAAATCAGGTGACAAAAAAGACTACTGTATATTAGATTTACCTGTCGCTCGGCTTGTTTACATAAATAAACTGAACGGTGTGTTCAACAACAGCTGTGCAGTGCATTAATAATATCATAACAAGGCCATGCGCATCTGTGGACGGGATATGTGGAATTTTCATAATTAAATCCATAATCAAATGTGTATGCTAATCCGGTGACAGTTGGCACGGCTGATCAACCGGGCTGGCCAAGAGGACACACTGTTTGGAGGGTTTATATTCTTCTCTAATAACTCGAGGCATATAAACGAATTTATAGGCTCCGGGAATGAAAATGCAAAGCACGTTCATTTTACTAATCTACGTTCGCGCGACAGATCTATATGTCGTGAGTGCGTGCCCTGTATCGGCGCCATCGGTGCTACCGGAAATTCCACTAACGGGTAAAGAGATCCATTTTCAGCGTTAACATGTACGAAACAAATAAGAATTCCCACATTAATATTGTAATTACGGCATTTGATAATCCATTAGAAAAGAGAACTCTAGGTTACTGGTGAGAAATCACCCCCCCTTTATTGAATAAAATCGAATTATTTCGATCAATAGTTGTGGTGGTCAAACGCTTCAAGAAATTTTAACGATACCATCGCTCCTGCTGTTTTCATTTTACCTTCCTGTTCATTTCAATCAGTCATTCCTCAGATGCTTTTCATTATTTATTTCTTCTCGCTTATATCTGGAATATATTGCTGTATTTTCGATAAATATATTTTAAATTAGAAGACGGAAAACATTCCTTGTATCATAACCATGTAATGAAAATGTGAAAATTGCAAAAGAAGTAACGAATTTCATAGAATTATGAAAGCTTCACAGCAGTAAACTTTGCCCCCTGTCTTGCAGAAAAATAGTCCCCATAATTCACGGTTTTTTTATCGTTTTGTAGAGTGTGAGCAATTAGTTCGCGTCGCTGAAACGAAGTACACCGTAATCGCATTTAAGATTCCCTTTCGCCGCAGGAATATCACGCGACAAATGCTTGGTTTGCAGTAACGGCTCGACACATTGCATTTCCCGCCAAACAAATGGCTTTAACGTGCCGAAAACTTTTAGGGGATCCTCTCCTATCCCTGCGAAACGAAGGGCGCCATTTGTTGAAATTTACAGGGAACAATTCAGGTCGCGTCTCTGCCAAGGGGATGAAGAGGTGTTGGGAGCAAATGAAGGGAGAGGGAAACATTCGTGAACAGGTAAGTGTTAGAGAAGAGTGGCAGAGATATAAATCATCGACAAAACAGTGAAAAAGATATAAAAGAAAAAAAAGAAATGAAAACATAATGCGAAGTAGTAGAAAATGTAAACAGAGAGATATAGTAAGACGATACAAGAGAATGATGAAAACGGGGGCAGGAAGGGAAAACAGAGAAGGGACGAAAAGAAAATGGAGAAAAGGACAAAATAAATATGAGCATACTGAAAGACATGATTAATTACGTGTAAATTTTTAGTGGGATTAATTACGTACTGATTTTAAGAGTATGTTTGAAAAAGAGAAAATGCGAGGGAAAAATCTTCATCTGTCGAAAAAACTAGACGACGCAAAACAGAAAAAAGGAACAAGAAGATATTGGAAGCAGGTTACAAAGTTGTTAAGGTCGTAATAGGGAAAGCTAGTCTCTAGAACCCACGGAGGATACGTTGTACCAAAGGGAAAGTCTTAATTGCTTTAGGTCATCAGGCCTGTTCGACGTGTCTGTTTTCTCACACCATTGCGCCGATAGATTCCAGGTCCAACATCGACCAGCTGATTTGGCTCAGTAACAATATCTGTTACCGCTGCAACGTTGCTGAGCGTGAGTCCTATAGGCCGAGTCCCGACGGTGGTGGGATCCTCGCTTATTATTTATTTATTTATTTATTTATTTTACGTCAGAAAAACAGTTAAAAACTGCGTATGACGTGCTATGGGGAAAAGTGAATTGTGTGCACATTTTCAAAATTCTGTGATCCCTACACTTACTCATATATTACTTAAATTTTGAATTTTTGAAAGGGAGAAAAAAAACTCCCATGCAATAAAATCTATGTTCAAGGATAAACAAAAACCCCTGTAATAAAATCTATTTTCAAGGATAAACAAGCAATAAAATTTGAATTTTGAAAGGGAGAAAAAAAAAAAAAAAAACTCCCATGTAATAAAATCTATTGTCAAAGATAAATAAGCAATAAATTTTGGCTCTTATTACTTCCTGCCGCGACAACATGGAAACGATAAAAAACAAAGGGCCATCTAGCTTTGCTCAATGGATCAGGGAAACGGACGAAAACCTGACCGAGATGGGGGTCATTGACCCGGAAGCTGTAGTACAATAGTTGTTACAGGTTGTTTATACTCATTTATACAGTCCAAATGGTAAATAATGCATTATGTATCATTGTTAAAATTAATGTTACTTTTCTTGTTATGCTCAGTATAGTCTCTAATTGTATAGAAACAGTTATGCAGCAGAAACGATTTCACTTGGGATTTAAACTTTTCTATTGAATTTAATCGTTTAATGTCATCTGGCAAAGTGTTGTAAAATAATGTACATGTATTGTATGTGAATTTTTTGTAATGAGCTGTTGATACTGCCCCCTGATGAATATAATTTCTACGTCGAGTGTTGTAGTAATAGACTTCTGCATTTTCTGAAAAAATATTCCCGCCCTTGAGCAAGTCATTTTTTACAAAAACCACTGATTCGTAAATAAAAAGACACATTTACATATTACATACACTACTCTATATGCACGGAGACCAATCCACTTTCGCACACTATTACTTCATGCTCTACATCATCATATATGCCGGATATATCATATATATATATATATATATATATATATATATATATATATATATCACCATCCCTAGAGATGGCTCAGACCATCAACTGATGTCACTGCACTATCTGTGACCGCGAAGTTCTAGTTTCGAGACGCTGGCAGGATTTTCGACATTAGCTAGGTCGAGTTCAATCCGTGTCTGGAGGAGATTTCTAGCGGCCGGCTGCTCTCATCGGTAGTTTTAAGTGATTGCCGCTATCAATACTAGGCGAATTCTGGAGCAGCACCCTTATCAACGGGCCACGGATCTTTCCTTCCCATTCCTTGCCCTATTCTCACCCCCTACTTTCACATTCTTACACTTACATACAATACATTACCACATATGCCGAAAGATTGGTCAGGAACTTAGGAGAAAACATGCACTTAAATACACTTACGGGAGTAATAACCTTATCAGTTGACGCGCCCGGAATCACTAAACATTCAAGAAATCAACCCGTTTGGAGAGTTGAACTTTCCCGGCCGGGTGGATACTTTTAGGGGAGATATCTGGAGAAAGAAAATCCAGAAAATCGTCGTGTAGGTAGATCTCAGGTTCCAGGAGGAGAATAACTCGCCACATCCCTTACGACACTCGTCAGCATAACTACAATAGCAGATGAAACCTTATACTAACTCACTGACTATTTCTTTCACCATCTCATTCACTAACTGATGTGTCTCTTATTCAGTCTCTTACCTGCTCATTCATTCATTCATTCACTCACTCACTCACTCACTCATTCAATCGTGGACGCTGCCATCCGCTGCTCCCTGCCACTGTTTCTCTGCTTGGTGCACACCCATGTGTAGATTAATGCAATAACGAACTAAGCACGTCCTTAGGGTTCCCACTGGACAGCGGCCTCTGATAATGTTTTAAACAAATTATATATTAATTTTTAATGTATATCTATTATTGAATATTTAATATAAATATTATAATATAGAAAATTATATAATATTTAATATTATTAAAGGTATAAAACTCCTAGTTTAATATTAATTTTGATAAATGCTCGATATTTTAATATTACTTCAGGATGTAAAAACCGGGTTGTGTGCGTCATTGTAATAAGCTGGTAATCAGCTCAGAGCCCCGCTGGGACTTTCCGTCTCTACACAGCATCCCGCCGCACAGGGGAAATTCCCTTGACGTCTCGGATACGGACACTCACGAATTGAGGTGCACGCAATGTGCTGTCTCCAAACGGTATTCCATGTAGAAGATTTAATACAAACCTGTGTCAATCCGTTGGGTTATTAACGTTCTATCCTGCCTACAATATTACGCTTACTCTCTATGTTCTTCCCTTATCTACATATCTCCGTTGACGCACTACCCTCACCACCGGCAGCATTACCAATGCGTCTGTCATTATTATTGCCACCGTAGTCTCTATTTATGTTTCTTTTATCTTTACAGGAAAGAGGTCCTATCTTGATATCGATCGATCATTCAGTAATGAGCACCAAACACCTGTCACCTAAATTTTACCCTATCACTCGACTGGCCTCATAAATTACTTATCTGCTCCCAATTGCTTCCGCTCTAGTTCTCACAATTACATTTCGCCACTTATTGCTGCTCCCCTTTGCCCTTCCTTCGTACATGTTAGTTTTGGGCTATCGTCCACCACAGATCCATGAAGTACGGCCATAAGAGAGAATCTCCGGCGAGGCAGCGGCAGGATTAAGCCATGAAAGCAGAGAGCTCTATTGAGCTCGTAGTAAACCCCGCTCACTGACGTGCGCAGGTGAGGAGGCAACGGCGTTAGGTGGAGAGACCAAATGGGGTCTGGAAAGGGACAGAAAAGAGCGCGGATAAAGCGAAGACAAGAGAGAGAAAGATGGCACCATGAAGGTGCCAGAGGGTCGGAACGAAAGGACAACAGCAGCGTGATGGGGAAAGGAAAGTAGTGTAGCGAGGTCGCAGATCAAGTGCAGGAACGTGAGTATTAGTGTCGCGTCCAAGGCGATTGGGGAGCAGGCCAAGACCTGAGAGTAAAATGTAATGGGACGCAGTAGGACTGCTCAGGGACGGAGGAGAATCAGACAAAAGTTAATCTAGTGGTGCTACAACAGCATCAACCTTCTCGAATTTTTGTAACGGATAAGCAATATTGTATTACATGCACCTGCAAAACTCTTTCCAACTAACAATTTGTTTCTCCCTACTGGGATTCGAATTCAGATTCTTAGTCAACACGCCATTCATGTAACCGCTACTCTACCAGCCTCACAGCTGGACTCGCCCTTCCTGACACAATACTAAAAGTTGAACATTATCATTTGTAGTTTCCAAAAAAATACATTCTTTCAAGGTCTAGTTCCCGGCGGAGCGGGGGCGGAGCGGGGGCGGAGGGGGCGGAGCGGGGGCGGAGCGGGGCGGAGCGGGGCGGAGCGGGACGGAGCGGGGCGGAGCGGGGCGGAGCGGGGCGGAGCGGGGCGGAGCGGGGCGGAGCGGATCGGATCGGGGCGGGGCGGAGCTTTGCGTGTTGGGTCGGTGACGGAGAGAAGTCGACCGGGGGCGGGCAGGGAGGGGCGAAAGTGTGCAGAGCGGGAGCGAAAGTGAAGCGGAAGCGGAGTGCATCGTCAAGAGTCACTGCGCCGGAGCACATGGAGCGTTACCGTAGACAATCAGCGGCTGTGGACCCTCGAGGCGACGATCCACGACCGCGCCCCGCCTCCGCCCCGCTGCCGCCTTTGCGCGTTCCCCACCCGCTCTGCCTCAGAGGCGATGAGGTGCGTTCCATTTCTCCGCGACTCACAAGGAGCGGGCGCGGCGCGGCGGCGCTTCTTAACTCTGATGGAAGGAGCAGAGCGGGGCCGCGGGAGGGGGGTTGGGGATCCGCTGAGCTCAGCGCCGTCGCTGCGGTTAGGAGAAGAGCGAAGGCCCCTCACGCTTCGCTTGAGCCCGAGAGCGTGAAGATATTCGCGATCCAATGAATATGTGCTATTAATATTCATGAACATGGAGTGGGAGATCGCTTTCTTTTTCACTGTTTACTCACTGTAGGGACCTGGAAAAACCCTTTCCCCCGAAGACACCAAGCAATTGAAGCAGGATCTATGTTGCTCAATTAATAAGGTTACGCAATAATTGAACCTTTAGGTAAAGACTCGTATTCGAACTCTATGTCATCAGTGCGGACGTTTGATTTCAAGGCTTTTTTAAAAAAGAAATTGCCGTCTCTTTACTCTCCAGTGAAGAACATACCAAGGGAACGAAACCCTTAAACCCCTCTATTAATGTCCAATCTGCTGTAGTGTGCTGTTTGCGCGGGTAGCGACACTGCGGCTAGCTGTACTAAACCTGCTGTTCCTGCGGGAACTGAATACGTCTCGTGTTCATGTACGATGTATCCATATCATCTGGGCGTTTCGCAATGCAGAAGCAGAAACACGAAGTCTAATAAAAGTAGTGGAAGAGCGCGCGTACCCAAACATTTCGTCTTATTAATGTTATTCCTAACAAATACCAAGATGTTTAAACCAGCGCTAACATAATTTTAAAATCTACAATTAAATGAAGTTATGCAGAAAAGGTCTAAGCTATAAGATACAACATGTTTTACAAATTACTTCGAAAGAAAGGATGCCCGCAGAAAATTAGATGTATGGAATGTGCCTCTAGAGAAATTCCATATTCTGTCTTGGGAAAAATGGAAAATACTAATAACATTCTTTCATGTCGTTCAGTATAAAATCTCGAAGGCTAATGAAATAAGGGAGGTTTACACATTCTAAAACCATACAATCACACTATACTTCGACTTATTTGTAGTGGTACTTGACGTAAGTCCATTGTCATCCAGTCGGGAGCTTGAACATCGCTACAGTATCGTCACTATGGTGACGTTTAAGCTCCCGATTGAATGACACCGTAACATGCCATTAAACGTTAAGTGCCATTGTAAATAAATCGAAGTACATGCGCTGTGAACCCACAGTTCAACATCTTTCTGAAAGTGTAATAGAATTTTATATTTACCAATATCTGGACATATATACATTAAGGATATGTGGCGCAGAAATCCCTCTGGCCTCCTGACATAAAAAACGTGATTCACCACATAATTATGACCACTAAAATTCGTTTGTGAAAGAGCACGTTTGTGTCAGACGATTGTTTGACATTGCATGTACGTGCATTCATAAATCTAACTAACAAATCTAATTACTACGAAATTTGATTGGATGGTTGTTTTAAATTTCTTTCTAAACCAAAAGCCTTAGGGTTTTAATTATAATGCCACTTCAAAGATATTTGCAATGTTTTAAATATCAGAAGTTTTAATAAAAATCGGAACTGCATTATAAACGCATTTTATTCTAAGTGAGCAAACAATTTCAAGAACTCTTCGACATGGAGCAACTCAATCTTACTCCTGACGTATTTACAAGATCTCCAGGGTCTTCAAAATCCAATCGTGTGGTACACTGTCAAAGGCCTTCTGGTAGTCAATCCAAGCCACGCTTTAATTACGTTTTCGTTTCCTGGCATCATTCAAGATGACTTTATTTAGTCACAAGATTTCCTTACAGCTGTAGAAATCTTTATGACATCCTTTCTATTGAACACACAACAGATGGTTCTTCTCTAGGGAATAGCAATGAGAATGGAAAATGATAAAGAACAACAATAATTGTCGAAAAATGTGTACAAGTGATAATACTAAAGTTAATATTAAATTGTGTAAAAATAAACTTACTCATTTAAAACTATCTACGTATTAACGTATTTTCTCTGTGGCATATCAGGATTACCATATTTTTTCAGTAAAGAATAGTATTGTATAGGGGTTTCAAAAATGATATGTAAAATTCTAAAATATATTTCCACCACTTAAGTCAAGAAGGCTTTTTGCAAACATTATTATACGATCATTTTAGTTCCACTATTCTATATAGAAACGCCATACAGTTTGTTGCTCACGTGAAACGACTACGAAGCTTCATTACACGAAACAAAAGAAAGGAAGGCTTCATAAAACTGCCTTAAACGCTTCCTTGAGCAGCGTCAATTGGATGATAAAGCGAAGCAGAGGGTCCGTAAAACACAGAATAAAGGCAGGTATTTCCTCGTCATTAGACTACGTTCTTGATGTTTCCAGTGTTTTCCACGTGAGCCGAAAAATGCACAGCTTTTACACGTGTAATTAAAATGCTTCTTCTGGACTGAGCATTCTAGAGCCATAAACGTCTGACACGGGGAAACAAGCATTCAAAAATAAAACGTAATTAGATGTCCTTGCTTTTCCATTTTGTAGTTAATTTTTCACGTTTCTTTATTTCAGGATCTCCTTTTCAGGGGACGGAATAATCCAAATATTCTGCACAGCCTGTCTGAGAAATATTTTCATATAGTTTTGTCACTTGGGTATGCTACCGTTTATACTTATTTTTGTTAAATATAAATAGTTCTTTGAAATCTCTATTAGAAATAATGATGGCAGACACTAACGTTAAAGTTTAAGAAGGTCAATAAATATTTTTTACACATTAATAGTATTAGCTCAGAACTAATTTAGGTGTACATAATGGTGTAAGGTGTAAAATGATCACTGGTTAGGTGTCCATAGTGGTTAGGTGTAAAATGATCACTGGTTCTGAAAAGTGGTTGTGCTTTAGTGGTGATAATAGCAATGATATAAAAGAGTTCATTAAAAACTTACAATGCTTTGATCGCGTTTGACTATTGAACAAAAGTATTTATGTGCTACCTTTAAAAACTCTGATAAACGCAAACGTCCCCGTTTAACTTCATTTAGGAAATTTATTTTCAGCACGTTCTTATTTTCTTTAAAAGACAAAGAGCTCTTAAGAGAATCGGTATCCACGCGTTTATTTGTTGAGACGTTTTTTTCTCAGAGATTCTTTTACCTTCACCACGATTCACAACAACATTGCAGGACAAACAAAGCTTCAGCCCAAATTTTGTTCCTTTTATTTTAGGCACCAAATACAAACGTATGCATGGCATTTAACATTGTAAAACGAATGCGTATTAAAACGATTCTCCTTGTGCCTTTTACTGCGATGATAAAAGCCTGGAATTGCAAAAGGATTGCATTCTCAATAGTTTAATATCTTGCAATACCAGGATCATAACGGGTGAAGATATCTTCCCTACGTTTTTTTTCACATAAAGTAGGAAATAAACCCAGAAATGTCAGTAAAAACGTTTTGAAACATTGCACCTTTTTCGTATAAAATTAGATACTTTAATAGAAACATTAATTAGTAATGTTCATGAGTTAATTTCTACATGAGAGGGACTAATTTGAGAAACCTACAAAATGAACATCGAAAAGAATTGGAAGACTGCAGATTTAAAATTCGAGAAAGATAAGTACTTGTCAACTATTTATTGATTATATCCTTTTGCGATAGTAAATGTAATACATGTAGTACAATTAAACTTCAAGGTTGAAATTTTACCATTCTGACGAAATAAAATGTTCATAACTTATATACATTTTTATTTGTAATTTCAATAAAAATTTAAATAATAAATATTATTGTTCACTACATATATATATAACCATTGTGTTTACTAGAAAACGATCAAGAGTACTGTAATGAAATCCTCCTGGACATTTTTGGCTGAAGTGAGTCATTTCAGGCAGTGAAACGACACACCACCGTATTCCCCATAATATTAGTCATGAATAAGGGACGGATTTTGATGACCTAAAAATCGCCAAATATGATCAATAAAATGCTCTAAAAGCAAAGGAAACATTACGTAAAAATGTTATCAAAATCAGTTCGGATGAACAACTCAAGCTGTTGGATACGTTACCAATGTAATCAAGGTTTCTTCTATTCGTTCAAGTATACTATGCTTTCAAAATTTTAGTTTGGACAGTTCTTTATCAGGAAATCTCTGTCTTTAGTTATCCCCAATTCTGCCGAACATACAATGACGCTGATAGTCGTCACAGGAACCTTAGATTTCGGGATTTCCCGGGCGTGCTGGCGGCTCCGACTTCTTTGCAAGAGCGGTTGCCACGTATCCCGACTCTCCAACTGCGAAACCGATTTCCGCGCCGCGAATACTACCCAACTGTACCGCCAGACGACGTTCCAATAATCCCACATATTATAGCGACCCGGAGACGACCTCGGGGGACGCAGGATATTATGAATTAGTTTTAACATTGAGCCAGGAATATGTATTCCTAACTCCGTGAAATTATAAAACATCAAAGATTAGCAATGAGTCGTCGGAGAGCAAAACTATCGAAGGTAGCATAACCATACTCAATATAAAAAGAAATTTGTATTTAAACTTAATATTTCAAAATAAATTTCATTGTAATAAAAAAAAGAATACTTACAACGGCTGACATTACAAGTTGTGAGCAAAGATATCAAATAGGCTACCCAGGAATTATGTGGAGAACATTTGTTGCAACTCGCAAATATTATTTGAAGCAAGTACCTTTAAAATTATATTAAAATGGATGAAAGCAGTATAAAATGCTTTAAAAATGACGGTGAACAAGGGACGAGGGGAACGAGGGGGTTGAGGTGAAACAAAAAGCATGCAGCGTCAGCAAGAAGTAACAGAAATGCGTGTGTTGAGGAAAATTTCTAACAAAACGTTCTTGGATAGAGAAAGAAATGATAACATAAGAACAACATGTGGAATTAATCCCATTTCCGAATGGATAATATCACGCAGGAGATAATGGAATCTACACATTGATAGAATGAATGAAGGCAGAATTGTAGGGATCTCGAGAGACAATAGACCTGTGGGAAGAAGATATCCCGGAAGACCGAGGCGACGATGGCACGAATGCTTTTAAATCCAAGGAATGGAACAGACTTATGGGCTGTCAAATATTGCATGCAACACTCATTTGAAAGTCGGAAATTGAAATTAAGTAGTTACCAAAGAACAATTCGTACAATAGTATCACTTCACGAGAAAATATGTTTCATATACTAAATGAGTCATTTCAGATGGTAAAAACACCAGCGTGTTTCTCATAAGCAGTAATAATTCTTTTATCGCTTTGGTCTGAGATGCATAGATTCTCGTAGAAAGCATTTTTCGTTTGTAATTTTTTGATTTCCACGCAGCCTGTCGGAACCCATAATCGGAACTTTATGCGCATTCAATTTATGCTTGATGCGATGTGGTGGACTCCAGAGGTCATTAGCATGAGTGCACTGCACTTTTGTAGAGCGGTTGGCAGCCTAAAGACTTGATGGTCTAAAATCGGACGGGTTTGCAGGGCACACAATGTTGCGTTTTTCTTCGTTTTTACACGAAAAAGGTAGCTTTTTCTTTGTCATACTTAGGCTTATTCCTAGGCTTATATCCTAGACTCATCGATCTTACTATAAGCACAACCTTTTGGAAGTTAATGAAAGAGTCATGGCCAGAAACTGTTGTACAGAAATACAGAGTTTCTCGACTAAATGTCTTAGGAAATATTTGATCATTTAACTGAGGAGAATACAGTGAGGTACTTTTAACTCGTGAAGTGACTCAAACTGTTTAAGTAAATCTTCGTAATAAGTCCGTTTCTAAATCATTGACGTTTCCAAATCAATTACTCATTCTTAATAAATAGTTTATTTGGATAAAACGCACAAACTTTAAGCCACGTTAATAAATGCAAATGAACTCAATCCACTTCCTCAAATTAATTCGATACGTGTTGGCATTGTCTCTACAAAAAATACACTGCACCACTATCCGGAATTGTTAATATCATCTGGCGTTTTAATGCAATACTGGATGTACGCACGATATTGTATGTCAAAGTCACATGTCCGTAAGAACTGTCCGTTTAGTCTATTGCGCGATATATTGGTAATTCGTATTCCGGCGTCCCGAAATATTTGCTGCGTGGATAGTAGATAACCCTTAATTTATAGGTAATGAAGGGAACAAAGAATTCCTATGGAGGAATGATTCTGAACTGAGATGAAAATTGATGCTATGGAAAAGATTGAAAGGAATTTACCCACCTATTAAAAAGCTGATTTTCATTCATGACGCGCCAATCATTCTGGTGTTAAACGGGTATAATTGCAGGATTTTTTTGCTAATACTTGGGATTTTTCTTGTGATTGTTTATTCTGAGGTTTTAGGGACGAATACTTTACAATGTTTTACGCATTTGTTATCATCTGTGAATACAATTAAATTGAAAATGTCAATTGCAATAAATACTATGAAATGTGTCATACATGAGATTGTGAATCCCGTAAATTGGTAACCAATTGGTAACAGGTTGATGACAGGTTGGAAATTTCCAACCTGTCAACAGAATGGAAGAACGGGGATAAGTAGTCTGCATTTTTTGAATTTCACTACAAAACAGAAAATAAAGGATTTTATTGAACTAAGTTCAATCTCTTTTACTTTCTGGCATACGTAGTATAGAACATGTTACATAACGCATCAGAGAAATTAATATCCATATTTTGATGGAAATGCATGTGTTGGGGATCTCTGCAACCAAAAATATTTTATTTGTCTTTATACATCTATCTCAGCGTCTTTATGTTGGGCTACCCGTTTGTATACTGTATCGTCCGTCTGTAAACAACACTAGCGCCTGCTCGATGCATAGATTCTTTTCCTCAAATGGATATTTCTTGATCAATCTGGTGAAACTCGAGAAACGTCGAATTTGAAAAGCATATTTTACATTTACGATTTCTTTACGTAAAGCCTTCAGGCCATTTACTTGATAAACTAAAGAATCTCAAATTAGCATAGAGGAAACATTGTAATGCAAAGGCAAAAAACCTGTGATTTTTTCGTTTTGTGGGACCCTAATACCAAAAAAGGGGAGAATGCTTGATTTATATGAAATTCTTTATTTTCTCTATTGCATTGTTAATTCAGAATACACATTTTGTGGGTCCTTGATATAAAAAATACGGTAAGTCGTTAGTCTGTTCACCTGTCCATCCGTTTGTCTGTCTGTTTGCCGGCATGTCCATCTATATGTCTGTCTGTCTCTGGGTACTCTTTTTTCCAAAGTTAAATGGTCATACTCCTGTTTTTTGTGGTCGGTGCTGCTGCTTTTTTTCTGACTGTTATTTGGAACAGCGGATGACTAAGATGTGTCGTATTTTGTGTTCACGACCTGGAATTGTTAAATTTAGACATACGAATAACAATCGTATTTTATTCGACTATTGTTGTTTCACTCTGAATTTTTGAAAAATTACAAAGTTCAAATTTCATATCCATGTATACCTGCAACTTCACTATTGAAGATTGAGATCTTTCTTTAATGAAATCTGTTCTTGAAAGATATTTGAATAAGGCCATGTACAATTTTCTGAAAATATGAGTTTTTGCTTAAGTTTGCGTGAAATATAGTCAATTAAAAATATATTCGTAAAAAATGTTTCCATTCGTTTCCAGTTGTTGTTTTTTTTTTCGAATAGAATGTAGTCTTATAAAAATGGTTCAGCACCAATTTTCGTTGAAGCCTTTGAATCATCGAAAATCGCAAAATTTAAAAATGAAGCCAGAAAGTATGCGATGTTGCAGCACCATTAATTCTTCTGAAAAATGATTAAAAACCTGACTGAACTAATAGAATTTGTAATATCTTATGTCACCATGAGGAATAATACAAAAAAGTACAAACTATTATAGAATATAGAAATTTGCCCGAAGTTGTACCTAATGTGCTGAATTTGTAGAACTCTTATTAAAGTGGATTTTATATTGTTAAAAGGCAGACTGTACAACTTGTTGGTCAGTGCAAAAGCATATATTACTCATTGTTATGTCTGCACTTGCTCTCATGATGTTAGAAGTGAAAAATCGACATTGAGTTATAGTATGTATTATTATGAAGCGGTATGTGAAGAATAAAGTGATATGTTTGTGAAAATGTGTAAATAAATATAATTGTAAATTATACCAGTAAAACTTTGACATCAAACATCATTCTGTGGATCATTAGAAGGATGTAAACAGTTTCCGTTCTAGAGTAGTAACAAATTGCTTTCAACATTACGTTTTATAGTAGTGTTTAGATGTTGCGTGATTGGAGTTTGTGTATTATTGGTCTTTTCTCGAAGTTGCTAAGGAACAACTACTAGAAAAAAATTAATATGATTTATTCTACACCATAAAAATCTGGACAAGTATTCCATTTGTAATGGAGCTTTCTATGAAGATGAATTATTATATTCTCTTTGAGGTTCAATAGGTACAGAAGCGTGATTCGAAATATTTAATATATCATATTTCTTGAGGTATTCATTAAAAATCAGTGAGAGACACTGGATATTTATATTTAATACAGAACAAATATTTCTAAATAAAGATATATTATTGATTACTCTTTGAGCGAATTCCTCTCACCATTCCCTGAGAATGAAGCTTCACTTGAAGTTCTATAAATTGATATGACCTTTCATTCTTTTCTATAAAAAGACTATGAACTGTTCTATAAATTGACGTGACTGAGAGAGGTGCAATCGCACGTGGGAATCTGGGATGGGCGTATTACCAGGAATGATGCAAGGTATACACACGAGATTGGAAGAAATTGGAATTTGTTAAAAGTATAAAAACATATTACCAAAAACGCAATTTATACAAATTTTCCTTCAGAATTTGCAGACCCAATTTATATTCATGTTATGATTTTTATTTCCTCGAAATGCATTTTCAGAATTTACATTTGGCATTACCTATTTTCTTCTGAATATTCACCGTATAGGATAGTTTTCAACTATTCATTAAAATATGAATTCATTGACGAACTTCCACTCATCTGGGACATTTTACATAAATTATTTGCTATTTGATACACATTTTTATTTACACCTGACGTTATTTCATTGTCGCTATCAATAGTGAATTCATTTTTTAAATGTTAATTGCAGTTTTAATGAACTATGTGGCGAGCTCAGAGACGCACGCAGCTCTCAATTTTTAGTTAGAAAAGGAAAACTTTGTACATTACATCACATGATCAAAAAATACTCTTCAATTGCGCCAAAAGACTGAGAAAAAGATTTAGAAATCATAACCACAGGGCTTCCTCGGTTCAGCGCTAGCAAACTCTGCAAATACTACATTGCAAGAAATCTCGTAACGTCTTTGTGACAGTGGAAGGGCAGAGAGTATATCCTTTATCATTTTCACTCTTCCGAGAGTCGACTGCTATCCTTCTTTAATATTTGAAACGTCTGGAGCGGTGAAGTCTCAGATGTGATTTGCGTGAGGTCGGTGGCGGTGAGAGAGATTGCATTCGAAGAGACTTGCTTCCCCCCAACCACCTCTCTAGAGGTGTCGTAAGGCTAGGTGAGGGTAAACGACGTTCCTGCGTGAAGGAAAAGAAGTCCGTCCATTCGATTAATGCATGCACACATGTACTGCGAGTTTACTGTTCAGTGCTGCTTAAGGCTACCTTGCACGCAAAAATTGGAGCTATGACCCATAGAATACCGTCAATTGAATTATGGACAATTATTATTGAGCAATTGAATGAAAAAATGACACTCATAAAATGCCCTGTACGTGGAGGAAATTAATACAGTAAACCTCTTTTTAAATACATAAATTGCCGTTAATGAACCTCTGTATTAATTTCCTCCACGTTTCCTCCATTACATTTACACTTCATTGATGTATGATCAAAACAATGTTATAGTCTTACATTTAAAATTTCTTTATTGTTTCCTTAGTTCAAAAACATTTGGAGACACATAGCTGCCGAGAAAGGCGTTCTTGCTGCTAATAATATCATCAAAACATTCCTGGTTCCACCTCGCATTTCTCTCACTACCATTTAAAACAATACTCTCCGAGTTCTTGGAATATCATTGCATTTATGTACCTTTACTTTCGTTCGGCATTATCCAGTCCAGACCCCGTACTATACCTCAAAGTACTTCACTTTCGTATTCGCCCTGACACATATCCAAACATTGTCGTCGGTGTTTCTAAATTTCTTTGCCTGCCTGGTTCTGAGCGTGTACAAGTGTTTGCCTTATACCTCTATAAAATATGCATCTGGCCTACATCCGGAGACCACATTTTACGCCAGTCAGTATTTTCATTAGTTGTTTTCTGTCGTACAAACGAATGAAACCCAAATTATTAATAAAAAGAAGAAAGAGGAAAAGGAATATTCATGCCAATAAAAGCTATGAAACGACACTCTTGAAAGATTATATTGCAAGAAGTAGTTACGTGGATTTATATTAACTGAAATCGAGGTCGGAATATGAAGAATTATTGATGTATGAGCAGTAAAGTTTCAGTGAACGATTAATTCACTGTAGAATATACCTCGTCAAATACATCAATAAACCCGTTTAGACGTACAGATATTCATTCTGAGGCAGTCAGGATATGAATTCATACCAGGAAGAAATGAAATAATAAGTTATAATACGATGATAATTAAAATCTCGTAAAACAAATAGTGAAATGTATCTTTTTCAATGTTTATAGAACTTACCATTTGTTGCTATTCATACAAAAATAGTTGGGCAACGGGTTGGTACGAAAGTTTCTGTTTTAAAATCAAGCGCTAAATGTTACAAAATATTCCGGTGTCTTATATTTGGTGCTGCACAGAAATAGTATGTTTTGCTAACACAATAACCCTTTGAGAGTCATTAACAATGCAGGAGCTTTCACTCGGTTAGCACAGAACTCTAAGGAAACGCTCGGAGCGCCTATCACCCCAACACAGAATGTAGTTTTAGATGAGTTATCCTCATAAGAATAGAATTAAATAACAATATTTATTCAATATAGTTTCAGTTTTATCGATTACATAGAATTGGTATGTGACTGATTACTTTCCACAAGTTATTGCCCAAGGTCACTAGCAATATCAAGACGTTCAATATCATCAAGAATAAATACAATGCACATCATGAACATCATATATATTATGCATGTGTTTTGTTGACGTCTGCATTCCACAATGTCCTACATATCATGTGTGTCTCTTGGAGAACATTAATCAGTCCAAGCACACGAAGAAATCCCAAAAGCCTAGTACTTTGAACTTCTCCTTCCCCACCGTGCGACATGTCATCCGTCTCTCCTCCCACAACATCAAGGTCACTAAGAACGTGGAGAACTCCTAACGTCCTTCTGCCTTGACCGCCTTCTACCCCATCGTCTGAAACGTCAATCAATCAATGACGCCTTTTACGTTACGAGGCGTTATATAGTCATCCGACTCTCCTTGGATGGTCGCTGTGGTCGTCCACGGGTCCCGCCCCCTTCCCTGGCCATCTCCATGTCCACCAATGCCTCCTTCTGGGTAACCCCACCGCCCCAATGCCTCCCTTCTGGGTAACCCCACCGCCCCCGCCGCCCCCGCCGCCCCGCCGCCCCCGCCGCCCCGCCGCCCCGCCGCCCCGCCGCCCCCGCCGCCCCGCCGCCCCGCCGCCCCCGCCGCCCCGCCGCCCCGCCGCCCCCGCCGCCCCGCCGCCCCGCCGCCCCGCCGCCCCGCCGCCCCGCCGCCCCGCCGCCCCGCGCCCCCGCCGCCCCGCCGCCCCGCCGCCCCGCCGCCCCGCCGCCCCCGCCGCCCCAACGCCCCACCGGCCCACCGCCCCACTGCCAGCTCCCGACGCACCTGACACCCCGACGTCCCCATCACCCCGCCATCATCGCCCCGCCCCGCCGCCCACGCCTCACCGCCGCCCCGGCGCCCGCCGTCCCCGCCGCCCCGCCGCCCCACTGCCCCGCCGCCCGCCGCCCCGCCGCCTGCCGCCCCGCCGCCCCGCCGCCCCGCCGCCCCGCCGCCCCGCCGCCCCCGCCGAGCACTGCAGGCATTTGCGAACGGACGCGCAGCAGGGCGCTTCCAACCCCAGCTGGTCCAGGTGCGGCCGGCTATTTCGGTCGCGGCCATCGATCGCCGGAGGAGACGGCGCTGGCGGTGGAGCTGGCGTCGCCCCACTGCGCCCCACGGCGCCCGCACCCTCCCAGCGCGCCCTCTGCCGCGGTGCCGTCATCGCCATCACAACACATTCAGCGGCGGCAGAGCTCAAGGAGGCCCAGAAGGAACTATCGGGAAAACGCAAAATTAAAGGGTATGCTAAAATTGTTAAACGAAAAAATTAAGTAATAAGGTATTGTTGTAGTGAATATTGGATCATTGAGTCACTGAAGTACCAAACTGTGTTTTGTTTTGTGTGTATATTAATACACAGATATTTAGGCGAAATTTAACAAAAATGTTCAGATATCTTCGTTTCCTTTGCATTAAGTTGCTTGAATGTTCATATTAATTTTGTGCATTTCATTACTTAGGGGTTTAAATTATATTTGGATAAAGTACTATTTTAAAGTATTTAGCGACGATGAGGATTCTGTATCAAAATGTACATAATTATTAAATATGTTATTTATGTAACAACTATTCAAAAAACAATACATTTTAGAGATGAATTATCACCAACTTCTCGATATCGTTTTGAGCAAATAACTCTTAGAATCTTCTTGGTAAACGATTCTGAGTGCTAGTTTTTAGTAATATCTGTTAATTGAGAGCGATGCCATATTCTATGTTTTCTGAGAACGGAAACTTAATTTTCTAAAAACGCACAATAGCGAAACGCCAAGGTTTGCATTCCGTGAACTGGAGTGAGAAAAACTAAACGATGCTTCTGTATCTACACCGTCCGGAGATCCTGTTTGTGCAAGCAGGTCCCTTGAGAGACGCGATGTGCTGCGGTGGTCGACTGAAAGTCAGCGTGGACTAGTCGGAGTAAAGCATGATGCGCAATTTAAACAATCATAAAAAGATATTACACGAAGTAACTTGCATTTAAGAGACGGACGGTCCATATTAGCGAGCGCTCTTCTCTTCCTCATTTTTGTATCTTCCTCTTCCCTTTTGCACACAGACGCGCGCGCGCGCACACACACACACACACACACACACACACACACACACACGGGCGCGCGCGCGCGCGCGCAAACACACTTGCACTTTTACTTACATGCACTCCACTACCACGCATATTGAAAGCTTAGATGCATGGGGTGGCATTGCATAGTTCCGCATGGGGTGGAACCTGCACACGGAGATACCTGGGGTTAGCTGACGTTTAGGTCAGCGCTGGATTTCTCGATCCAGCGGCGGAGGAATACCACAACCTCACGGATGTAACGTAATAATTCCAAATTATTATACGCTTCAGGATAACTGTATTCTCACTCACCCCTACGTACTTTAAACGATTATAAACTTCTGAAACTTGTTACCAATTGGCAGTGCAGTTCGATATGATCCATCACCAAGGGGTTTAATGCAGTACAGAATGTTTGGACTTGCGCCCGAGAAGTCTTTTGGGCAGAGGAAATCTGTCCCCAAGATGTTCATGACACCTTTCTTTACAGGCATACTATAGTCACCTACAGTTTCCTCAAAATATGGTCTCTTCTGCTTGCGGTCTTTATGTGTCGACGTCAGCGGAGGGCACAATGTCCAAAACGTTCAGTTGTCAATGTCCAAAAAGTTGGAAGAACAGTTCTGTTTGCCGATGACGCAAATGTTATTTGCAAAAAAGAAACAATAAATAGTACAATTTCAGAAGTTTCAAATTGTTTTTGTAATAACAAATTAATAGTTCACGAAGGAAAAACTGTCTCAATGCAATTTTGCGTTTCAAATCGGCAATCGTATGCTCCATTGGAAATGAACAATATGCAATTAGCTGATGTTAAGGTAACAAAATTTCTAGGTCTCTCAATTCAATCAAACCTCAAATGGAATGTACTTATAACAGAATTCAACACTAAATTAAGCTCATTATGTTATTTATTGAGAATTCTTTCTAATTCTGTCAGCCTTCATGCAGCTCGTTGCGTGTATTTTGTAAATGTAGTATATTCCCACCTGAGATATGGCATAATATTCTGGGGAAGCTCATCCTTTAGTGCCCAGACATTTAGATTGCAAAAGAAAATTATCCGAATGATGAAAACATGCCATCCACGTGATTCCTGCAAGCCTCTATTCATTGAGCTTGGAATCTTACCATTGCCTTGCCTATTTATTTACGAATCTGTAGTATTTGTCAAAACTGACTGACTTAACGATGGGAACTTATTTTCATGTAATACTGATATTCTGATATTTATAGTTACAACACTCGACGTAGAAATCATGTTCATCAATTGTCAGTATCAACAGCTCACTACAAGAAATCCACATACAATACATGTACGTTACTTTACTACGCATTGCCAGATGAAATTAAACAACTAAAATTGGTACACAAATTTAAGTTAAAAGTAAAATCTTTTCTGCTGCAAAACTGTTTCTATACAGTTAGAGATTATACTGATCGTCAAAAAGAAAAATAATGTTTACTTTAACAAAACAAAGATATAGTATAATGAATTAGTTTACATTTGCATTGTATAATTTTAAACAAAGACTCGACATGCCTGTAACAAGTAATGTACTTCAGCTTCCGGGTCAATGACCCCCATCTCGATCGTTTTTGTCCAATTTCCCTGATCCATTGAGCAAATGCTGAGATGGACCCTTGATTTGCTTCTAGACGTAAATGTAGCTTCACTATGCGCACATTTTGTTGAACTTTCCTCTAGCTTGTAGTGGTAGTAGAGCTTAGGGTGAGTTTTTATTCGTTAGCAATACAGAAAAATCAAATCCGTTCGTTCCTTTACCGTTAAAAATAAGTTTTCTATAATTCGGAAAATATCTAGTTTTTGAAATGTTAATTTCTCGCCTTTTTAAATTTACTATTATTATTATTATTATTATTATTATCACTATTATTTTTCATCTTTCAACTATTAATAGTTAAATTGTTGGGAAGGGATTCTGAAACTCAAGAAAGCGTGCGCAGATGATTTTCTCCCTCATACGTCACTTACAGTTTTTGGCTAAATAATTAAATAAAAAATCCTCTAAAAAATGCCACTATTTTCTGAAAAGAGATCAGTGACGCTAAAATCCATATTTCCTGAAAACTCAAAGATGTTTCACCAACATTTTGCATTTCGCTTCGATACTAAAAATTAGCACAGCCAACAGAGCGGCTACTATCGCAATAATCTTAAATGCATACCCTTACTATCGTTTCATATGAATAATAGTTATTTTTGTAAAGCATTTTCGTAAAAGTTATTTGTATATCTGAATATGAAATACGTTACGAGTATTATATGCCATAAAATCACAATACATCTATTTTGATATCTATTGCAAACATTATTTCAAATACAATTTCCTTTTAATACGTAGACTCCATAAATAATTAATTCTTTCAAATAAGATTAGAAGATAGACGAGCTTTTTTTACTAATAAAATACTTTATCATTAAAATGACATTTAATAACACTTCTCCCGCGTAAGAGTGATTGTATAAAAATTGTGTTGTAGAAAACAAGTTAGCTATACATATTATATTTCGACATTAGCAGCTTGAGCAGATATTTTATTTTTGAAATTACTCATTCTTTAAGAACATTTACAAATCTTATTTTACTTTGCGATGTGTGGCTGGAAATCTTCAGCTATCCTCTTTAGAGGAACATGAAAAATAGAATGCTAATAAACGTCGTTCTTAATACTTGAAGAGGAGTTTACGAAAAGCTCGACAATTTGACGGGAATTTGAGCAAGAAGTTTCATTAAAATCTACGCCGCGCTCCGCTGAAAAAGGACGGCTTCTGAGTGTTGATTGACGAGAATAGTAGGAGTCGCGGTCCCCACAAATAAATCCTCGATTCTAGCTGAAGACTCGATTACTTCTTGTAATATGTTTTCACTATATTGCGCTGTACGACACAGTTTCTTGATCGTTACAATGATTATTGCCTATTGCAGACTTCACTAACTGCTGTGGTTCAAAGAAAAAATACAATTTGATGGTTACCTGGTTTTGTTTATTTGTTAGTCATAAGAAGAAAAACTGAATGTGACGAATAGAGAATGTACACTAAAAAAATAACCTTAATTGCTATATAATTATAAACAATATCACGCTTCATTTACTCTAATTGCGTTAATGAAATAAATTCAGCGAATTAAGACTGGAGAAACTAATCAGTTGGCAAACAATAAATGCAAACGTGTCTGAGGTTTTTGTAAGTCATCAATTCGAAAAATAAATCACTCCACTCGAATGTTTAATTGTTGTACATTAACGTGTTAGTTTGGGTCCATTAACGACGCTAATATAAGTTGGAGTTGAATGAAATTACAAGCGGTTATCTTTGCGAAAGTTATACCTTTGGTAAACAAAAAGAACACGCTCTTCATGAAAGTGTACACGCAGATACCGCAAAAAATTAAAACATTACTGACTAAATCAATGTATTCTTTCAAAATTGATATTATACTAGCAGTTCATGAGATTCTAGATCCAGTAGTATTTAATATTTCTGGAGGTATGTTACATTGTACTCCTTATTGCATTATTCAAACTTTCTGAAAGAACTCTGCTGCTACCTCTTCATTTCAGATACACTGCTACCGTTATTACCGATACCTTAGTAAATGTCACACTTTTAGCCCAAATATCTCTAGGATTTTCAACATTACAATTATAAATCTGTTTCAAATTTCTATGAACTCTTTACTCTTCTTCTCAGTATAACTAATTATACAAATGAAGTTATAAAAATTGTATAAATGTTTTGCAAATTTGGAAAATTGCTTTGCATTAAACATTAAATTTTTTCCGTAGACACATAATCTAAATTTTTCTCATATATTATTACACATTCTTGCAAGGGTAGAAGTTACGTAATGCTACATGAAGAGCAGCGTTATCTGCAGAAAACGCATGCATTGTATGACGAAAAAATGGATAAATCCACTTATCAAATTTAGAAAAAATCCTCAAATCATTGATGTATGAATCCATGTTTATCGGTGGTTGATGAAAATCGACTGACAGTGATGTCTGTCATCCGTCCCTGAACAACGCTAGCGGCCTTTAAACCGTTCAATGATTTTCACCAAATTAAATACTCCCAGAGCAGTCCCAGCATTTGTAGCACCTTGAATTTGGAAACCGATATTTCAATTGGGGAGGTACGCACCATGACCTAGGACATTTTCAAATATTCAAACAAATGGCTCATAATTTTATTACATTTGTGGTTGGATGATGCATTTAAGAGAATATTGCAGGTCATGTTCGTTTAAAGCAGTTTTCGTAAATATCCTGATAAAATATTGATGATTTTTCCTTGATGCATTTTTCCCTTAGATAAGATTTTAAATAAGATCCTTGCAATTTTCCAGAACTTTTAGTATTTTTCAGCAGTTTTCGTGAAATACAGGTGAAATGCTGCGCTGTTTAGCATCACTAGTATTCTTTAAACTGTCCTGCCCCCGACGTGGGCTCTTTACTCGAATAATTTGCAGTCCTTTCCAGTTTTATTGACAATGGTACAAGTACTGGGAAAATAAAAATGTACTTTCTTTCTATGAGAAAGTTCGCATTCTATTAAAATATAATTATATTATATTAATATATTTAATATCCCTATATTATACATTTTATATTTATATTATATATCACAGTATATTCCCCCAAACTTAAAGTTGACCTATGAAACAGAAAAGTATATTAGAGTGATTATATTCTATTTAGCATGGTTTATTATATTTAACTACTTTCTAGTACGCTAGAGCAGAAGCCGCTAACATGAATGGTTAACATCCTTAGTACGCTGTCAGCTTACAACGTGAGTTCAGTCAGAAGGTGATATTATTTCTTCTTTTTTGAGGCCCAGATTGTGATTTCAGTGATAATATGTCAATATTTTGTAATTAATGTAATTTTTGAAGACTTAGGGGCCGTAAAGGGTGATTTATCGTCATCAATTACGACGACCAAACCTCAATTCTATGCTATCGACCGGTGCTGGTCGTCCTATTTCAGGAACTCATATATTTTGAAAATTGAAAAAGTTGCTTTCAAAACTACAAGGTGAAAATAGAGATCTTACTGGTTGAAACTCTTTCCCAATTCATACCCAATGAGTATAATATTTACGGAGCAGTGACATTAGAGAAGAGAAGTATGTACTGTTATGGTACAGCTTCTTGTTATTTTATTATAAGCATTATAATTTCTTGAAGAAGCAGTCAATCAACTATTTGCAGATAATTAAAATGTATTAGCATTATCATTTCAGATTTGGATTACAAGTTTCTTGAATAACGAATGCAAATTTGTCAAATTCTCTTAGTTGTATTAATTGGTTTTAAAAATCCACAGATTACTTCCAGCAATGCTACGCGGTTCTGTATTTCAGACTGGTGTTTCACGACGAGTTACAGTTCGATATCGCGTAATGTGGAATCCTGAAGATATGGGAGGGCAGACGTAGTTCATGGATGACTGCTTGAGCCCCTACACAAAGACATTCGAATCAGGAAATATTTCTAACGATCGCTATAGATGAAATATCTGCTGGTAGTTCCACATTTCTTATCAAGAATGTGAGTTTATGTAACCTAAGTAAATGTGTACATTATAAGACAATAATTTCAAGATAAATTCCATTCTGCAGCACCTCATCAATTTTCATAAGGTACCTTTGTGATAGCTCCGTGGATTAAACGCGTAGTAGATGAGGAATGGACATGGATCGTCCACTTATGATATGCATTTTTACCTGATGCCTGGAACACATTTAATTATATGCAGAGAGACATTTAAAATTCTTGCAAGGAGGAACCGACTTGATTTTGTAAACGATAAATGTGATTATAATAGTTGTGTACTGGTATACTTGTAGTATTCCAAACAATGCAGGCAGAGAGCAGAAATTTGGAAGAGATGTTAAAATATGGTCTCTCAATTTGCAATATCATTTATCCTTATTTTATGTAGTGATAATATGAAAGTCATTAAGTTATAATGCTAGTAATTTGCCTTGAATCTAGAGATAATCAGATCCTTAACAAGTCCCAGGTTTATTATAAAATTTTAATAAAGTAATTTCTTCTTTTATTAATTGAGAAAGGAATATGTCTGCACGTTTAATAAAGTACATAGAGACCTTACAGACTCATTAAAATTACCATTTTATTATTTGTGCCCTTTGTATTAAATGCTAACAGAACGCATCCATAATTGTTTATAACAATTATTAATTTTCTTTAACAGTCTTCTTAATTTTAATGTAAATCTTCAGTGAATTTGAGCCACATTTCATGTATGAACTCAAAACGTAATAAAGTACAGTTGTGGTCATGTGAAGAAATCAATATTTTTTTATTATAGTCTCCATTTTCGTAAACAATGTTTGATGAAACATCTTTGGTGCAGGGTAGACTGAGGACTGATGGTTACATTCAATCAGTCCCAATTTTTTCTAGAAAATAAGGAATTTTAATTATTTAGATTATATCAATGATTATTCCTTAAATGCTTGTGCCGGTGATCAGTACTACAAATCACACCTGTCATTCTTAGTCTCAATGGAAAAACAAGTGCAATTTGGATCTCAAATATCTTGGATAAGTCGTTCTTTTAAGTCAAATGTCAAATTTATTATGGAATTCCTTAAATATAATTAGAGTTCAAATAAATAAATATGTATCATGTATTAAAACATCAGTTTACTAATGTACATTTTCTGAAATTATTTGCTTGAGAACAGATATGTTTAGAATATAGTTTCTATTACATCTTATTAACTACTCTCAGAAAATGGAGAATTGGAACAAATATTTTGTATTCAATAGATACACAGGCTTACAGTTACTGAAGAGATAATATCTCTCTGTAGCTAAATCATTTGACACAGGTTTTAAATCAGGTATTGAGGATGGTTCTGCATGATGCCTTTCTTCTGACCAACGTTCTGTTTACCTAAGTCTGGGAATTAAAGATAAGAATGTTGTGGAAATACATTATGTTATTTATTGCTTATAAGATCTTTGCTGAACTTTTATACTATATAATGTAGTGGAACTGATCCCTTTATTACAAATATTTATACAAATGTGCATTTATTTATAATTAGTTAGTAAAAATTTAACCTAACCTCACTTGGAATTAAGATAGTGAACGTTTTGTGTGTTTGCATTCACTTCCAAAAGAGTTTATCACAGCTCCTTTTATAGAAATGAAATATGAAATGTTTATCGTTCATTAGTATTATCCATGTGTGACCTGATAACGTATTGGTGAGTACTAAGATGTGTTTCAACGGACAGGAATCCGACCGCATGTTCTGATTTACGACCAGTTGCTCTGACCGCAGAGTTTCGAAAAAATGCGTTTTACAGTTTGGGTTCTTGGGCTCATGTATTCCCGCATTTTGATATTTATCACCGCTTTTACACAACATCATTGCCCAGATTGACAAATTACTCGTTTTCTTGATTAGATAAATACATTCATATTTTGCAATATGATCCATTTTATATAATAAACTCACCTTGAAATGACAATCAATGATGCAGAAATTCTCATTTTTGTTTTTGTATCTCACCTTTTAGGTTTGCTGTAGTACGTTTAGATGGATTTTGAGCTATAATGTTCCGTTATCTCAGCACAAACAAACGTACTTCTCGTTTTTTTCTCATATACTTTGAATATACGTAGTATGATGGTATTCGTATGTGACGGCAATATCATTAGTATATTCGTGCGTAACGTAGTATAGAAGTTATGTAATACAACGGAAAATCAGTTTCGCGATTAAACAGTAATACACGTTATAGGTCGAAAAGTAGTTTATCAAACGTCAATCCATCGTCTGTAGTGCTACTAGCACTAAACCACACGTACAGTGCTTTTAAATTGAAGAGCCCGTTTTTCTGGCTGTAGTTAGGCTTGGAAATTTTGAAAATCTTTGAAATTTAGAGGTACTTTACATGAAGCCTTTCGGACATTTTCAAAATTTTCTCAAACATCAAATTTTCTAGTAGAATAGATAAAATACATAGAAGGATGACATAGTTCCAATTCTTGGTGCTCTGGGTCACAGAAATTTTAGAAGTTTTGAACTGACTGGGACGTCTTCTACAACTACAAGGTGAAAACAGATTTGTCTCAAATGAAATTTATTTGTCCATAATTCATTCTTGCATAACAATCCTTATGACTTTCTTGAAATGATGGCATTTTCGTGCAAAGTGCAAGTAATGTACAATTTTAAGAGATAGTTTGATGCAGAACTGCAATGAGTGTTTTTCTTTTCTTGCTATTAAAACGTTTCAAACCGATTTTGCGAATCATGCTTTTACTGTTTCTTTCATTGCAAACAGCATCCATATTATTGTAAAGGCTCAGCATTATCTCGTCATTTTCTAATGTATGGAGCTTGTTGTATAAGTGACTGCGGGAGTGATCATGTGGATTCAGGTGCTTGTTTGAAGAACTGGAAGACTCGAGTTTACGTCCTGGCCTGTTCATTGCAACTTTTTATTTTTGACAATGTGAGATTTTAATTAATACTTTTCCTTTTCAATAATTTAAAGGTATACATTTGATTGTCGTTTTGAGTTTCAAAACGAATGAATTGAAGTAATAGTGTAACATTTATTTATATATTAGAAAACATTACCAATAACACAGGGAAAATGAGTTTATTTTATATAAATGTAGTGAATGAACAAAGATAATATTTGCGTAATGATATGTGATTTTCTGAAGTCAATAAGTATTTGCAGATTCTAGTAATTCGCACAGTAAATGAATTCTGAATGTCAGTACGTGTCAGAAACTTGTCTGCTAGCCAACGTTATCGTCAATAATCTCACCTTAGGCCAGAGGCGATAGGGTTAGCGTCAGGCTAGAACCAAGCGTGCAAGGTATAGTACTAGACAAACATTTCTTAATCAGTGCTATTTTATAGTGCCGCGTAGATTTCTTTGCTTTGCCTGTCTCTGCGAGTAATTTGTTAATATTTAAATTGCAGAGTGGAAAAGCAGTAGTTTGAAGACAAAGTCATAAGATTCTGGTGAGTAAGTTCGATAACACGTACGACTGTGTTGGTAGCGCAATCAACAGTGCGTAGCTTCACAATGAGGAACGTGTTTAAATCCGTACGATATCAGTTTTACTTGACGACAGTGAAAATAAATTTCTAATAACGTGCTCGAGAATGTTTCTAAACATTTCCTTTTCTTTGCAAGAAGATACCATTACAAAACTGCGGAAAGAGATTTGATGCTTACTTTCGATTACTAGTCATTTACCAGATCATTTCACTACTCATATTTTCCTGTTCATGGCCGTTTTGGTTTACATTGTTCATTCCTTAATCCCTAATGCGATGTACGTCACATAATTAACTGTTATTGTGTCTCACTTTAGTCAAGTTTTCCTAGCTGGGAAATTTTTCTTTGCTTTTAAAAATTAAAAATGCTTACTTCCCCTTACTACCAAAATGAAGAACAGAGGTGCCACAGAATAGGACAGACTTTCTCATGTAAATGTTTATAATTTCCTATGTATGGACTGGTTTTAGGTTCTTGCCAGCTCACATAAAGTTCTTATACGTTCTCTTGCCAATGACATCGCCGCACAAAATGTTGTTTTTACATTTTCTCAACTTTTCAGTTCAAAATGCTCTTTCCACAGGAATCTATTGAAGTTTTAGAAAACTTCCTCTAAAGTGAATTGAAGCACTTCTACTCACAGTTAAATAAATCTATACAGATGACTAAATACTCCTTATTAACAGCGTAAGTATTTCAAAAATTTCATTTGTGTAATTTTAAAAACAATAGAATAGAGCAATATCATTTATGTCATCTGGATATATGTTGGCATTACCCCAACAAAGAAATTGAAAAATTTAGATTAAATTTTAGAAAATCTTATTTATATAGAATTTTAAAATTACCAAATATTTGCACATATATTGGCAAAATCAACTAAAGCAAAAAGTACATGTATTAAGATCTAATTATAAATAACATTTCATTTAGGCAAAAGTCATCTTGTTTGTAAATTATAATAAGACGCCGCAAAATGTTCAAATTTAGCGATTTTTTCAAATTCAGGTTAACCGTGAAAATTGGACATATTCTACCTTTATGACGTATTTTGCTATGAGTAAACAATGCCTGAAATTTACAGAAACAATTTAGACCATTTAGAAAAAAATTTAAAATGTCGGAAAATGAAATGATCCCAATTAATGATGTTTTCAAAATCGTAACTAGCTCAGGCGAAAACTGACAGGGTTCTTCAATTTGGAAAAATCGTATGCATGGTTCAATATGAGAGTTGTATCAGACGGACAGACGGACATTTGCTTTAATTGGTTTTTGGCATCACGGATCCACAGAACTGGAATTATGGCTACACCGCGTATTGAAGACTTTCTCTTAATTTATGGTACAGTTCAGTTTTCATCCACCCAGAACGCAGCAATGATTTTCGCAGAGAAGCCCTGCGCGGATTTTCGCGCAGCATTATATAACATTACATACTGCGTATGTGCTACAGCGTAAGTATGCAGTGTAATATGATGTTTGTTAACGCCCGTCCATGGGCCATTTTAGGAATAAGTTGTGATGAAGTTAGAGAAAAATAATTCTTGGTTTCCGACCATGTATTTATATAACAAATATTCGATTAATAGTTGGAAGTAAATATATTTTATCAACTTGTTTACTAACATTCATGAAGGCTACATTGTGTAGATGATATTAGTTAATATGTCCATTTGTCGTGTCTTCTATCAATCATTCATTCAAGGTATGCTAAAACTATTTTACTAAACATTAGCCCTTGGATCCAAGGCCAGACTCAGGGTCACGTCCCCTCTCTTCATCCTAAATATTCATTTCTCTCTCATAATGAACTAGTGGTAAACTAGTAATGAAGATGAAGATGAAGATCTTTTATTTATATAATGTTTCATCAGAAACAGTTCTTTACCCCTTAACTTGACGTTGGAAATACTTGACACATTATTTAGGAGACCCAATAGTCATTATTTAGTAAAATAATCATTGAAGAGTTTTGATTAATTGCATAATCAAATAACTAAAAATGTTGGTAGATATCGTTTAAGACTTCAGGTAGCTGCAAACCTTTTAGATTCCTTACATTCCCTTTTAGATCAATATCTTGAAAATAAGTAGAAAAATAATATTTTTGTATCTATAACACAATCAGAAATTAATAAAAACATAAAAATGGAATATTAGAAATAAATAATGTAAAAGTCAAGACATACATGGGTTGTAGAAATCTGTTATGATCTAGAACCAAGTAGGTATATTTCCAGTGGAAGGAATTAAATATATCAGGTAGATATTAGAGCAGGACCTAATAATGTTGACTTTATTAAAATAAGCTAGGAAGTAATTGTTAATAGACTTCTTAATATTTTATAGAACAAGCATTTCGAAAACTGAGACAATATACAGAGACAATGGTGAAGCTGTGTTACGTATGATCAGGTGGGAATTAAAGTAGTGCAATAAACTCTCAGTTAGATACTGAAGTAGTTTTAGGTTTGATGTTGTCAGTATGCTGTTGATAGATACTAAACAGAGAGATTAGACAGATAATAGTTGAGAGATAGAGTGGTCAGTAAGTCAACAACTCAATGGTATGCCTGGAATGCATGCTGAATATCAAAATTATCTTTGAGTAGATCCACTGAAGAGAGAAAACAGAAATGAAATCTTGTAAGTACATCATGGATTTGATGACAATGAAGGCACAGAATGAGGATGATGCCTGACAGATAAAACATTGGAGTGTGTAGATTGCAGAAGTGATCATTAGAACTGTAAAATACTCAACAAATTAATATAATTACCTTAAACCAGAAGTGGAAGATACGGATGGAAGAAGCCTTCTTTTTGCTATGCCAGCACAGTGCAGAGGCAAGATCATTAAGATCTTACTGGAATCTAAACCAAAACAAATTACATTCTTATTTGAATTAAATAGAAACAAAGAAAATTTGATTATTTTCAGAAGTCCTTTAGATCTAAATATCAGATATTACTCTATTTGGTATTTATAGTATTTGCAAACGTTGTCCATTATCCAGCATGATCTTTCAGTAGAACTTCTTCTTCCGAATTAACCAGATCAAAGTAATGTATTTAGGTAAAAAATTGAATTATGTTTCAAGAATTGTGGGACTAGTGAAGAAAACTAGCACAAATAGTAAATTCATTCTTGTATATTTGCAATGAATAATATCAATTCCACAATTGAAATCTATTTTCGATCCACCAATAACATGGCCAGGTCCCCAACACAAATCTTTCCTTTGCTTAGCGATAACATAATTCACCAGAGGAGTGTTCGCAGTTTATCGACGAATGACAGAAAGTATAATTACAATGTGAGTAGGACTTTGTTTAGTATTCCAAAGGCGTTGCAAACTCCGGACAGTTGTTCATCATTTCTCTCATGTTTATGCACCTTGTTCTCGATTATGTTGAAATATCATTATCATGGAATCCACAAGACTTAAGTCGAAAGGAACATGATGTTTGAAGTTGGTTACAGACAGCGCAGATTTCTCCTTCTTCCCGACCTTGCATTCGAAGTGGTCGCAGTGCGACCAAGTATGATGAATTCTCGATTTGAGGTTATTTCGTTATTATTTAGATTTTCTTTGTAAAATCGTCTGCGTGAATGCGCATATGCAGACACAAACTATCAATCAATGGGCAGTACATTTCAAAACGTTACATTTGTAATATAGTAACAATGCGTTTCCAACAATAATAAATATGTAGTTATAGTTTCAAATTAATATAATTCATATTATAGTACTTTAATTCAATTACTTTATAAATGTGATAGCAATGAGTACTGATAAAGAAAATAGTGTATTTTGTTTAATGTTATTAACAATTCATTAAAGTGTGATATGCAGTGCAATATTACTGAAGGATACGTTAAGTAGACACATATCCAATAATTGGCAATTTGTATGAAATGCAAAATGTAGCAAAATAGAGAAAATTTTATTTGCAACAATATTTGCAGAGAGATCCTATTGTTTCTGCAATTATCGTAGCCGTTTCAGAAGTTGACAAAATTTGGTAATAATATAATTAATTTTAAAATAATTTATGACAGAATCTCTAGTGATTCTTAATGGATTATAAAACAGTGTTACATAGGTCTTATCTAGAAGAAGTGGGTGTAACATTTCGATGACGATATAAAACTTTTAATGGCGCATTGCTCGTCTCTCGAAAATAAAATATCGTAATGTAAAGTATACTTTATAATAATATAAATATATTATTAATTTCATTGCGTTAGTTGGAAATCCAGCCATAAATTACATATAAATAATATATTGATATGAGTGTGTGTGTATGTGTGGCATATGTGTGTGTGTGTGTGTGTGTGTGTGTTCACTCAGTATTTCACTGACAGACAACTAATTGTTCTAACTGAAACATTGAATATTAAAATGTTATATAAGAGTCATATGTCGTTTTTGATTCTCACGCAAAATCACCTCAAAGATTAGGTATCACATATGATTTTTAATATTTGCAGTGAGACTCATGGTAAATCACCCTAACGTTAGATTGAAGGTAATTAGTGCTGATCCCAAAGCAAGATCAAAATCATTTGTTTGCCCTGACTGCACTTGCAATCATAATGTCTGCAGAGAAAACATTGTGACTAAATAGACTTTAAATACTAAGTTTTATTTGTATTTATATCAAACTAACATTACAATGTTAATGTTCGCGACCATATAGTAAGTTTTAATTTAGGTCATCTGATTGATGATGAAGTTTTCACAACTGAAAGCTGCTATCTCGGAGACGTGTTTGTAGAACTGACTCTAGGCAATGTTCTTTAAGTTATTAGTTTTACTAATAAAATGCTTCGGTTGAACAATGCATACAATGCAAATTATTTGCATTTTATAATAAATATTATTAATAAACATTGATGTAGACATGGAGCTTAATAGTCAATTGTCGAGTGTGTTTTGCAAAAACCGTTTTATAACAGTTTAAAATAACTTTTTTACTAGGAAATTGCATGCCTTTATTTGTAATTAAGTGTATACAAGTTATATGAACTGTTAGTTGATTTGTATTCCTTGTTCAAATATTTACTATAATGCTAACTCGCCATCACCGCCATTTTGCAATGTTCAAGATGAATAGTCCCGCCTCCCTGAAATGAAGCTAGCAGTTCAGCTCGATCCCGCAGACAGGGCAGAGTCAGAAACTCTGTAAAGTTCAGCTCAAGGACATCGCCATTTTGTACAAGCAGTACATTGCCTTGTTGTGACATTATGGTATTCGTCCACTAAATTCATTCTTGATGGCAGCTCATCTCTGTGTATATTATTCACTCTGCCAAATGCAAGTTATGAAGTATGGGTACGCAGAGAGTATATTTTCTTCTTATTCATACATTACTTTAGATGAAACCAGATACACCTTCACGTTTGTCATCCATGGTACCAGAAAAGTTTTTCTTTCAGTGTTAGTCTGTCTGTCTGTTAGGTATTTAAGTTAGTTTACACCACAAGTCAATAGAATTATAGGCAGTGTTGTGAGAGATATTTAACATTGTCCTCAAAATAGTCAATTAATAGTCAATAGTCTAATGGGTGTGAAACAGCCTTTCATTAGGAAGGTTATACTCAAGTACATGTAACAATATTGGTGCTACATATTCCCTTAATTGGTTTTAATCAAGTTCAATGGGCGACATCTACGATTATTTTAAGCGTCCATATTCTATCAGTGAAAAAACAAATGGGAGCGTTTTTGAAAATGCTGTACACATAATTTGCATTGTTTCGAGCAAGTTACATAAAAAACACTGCTTTTCAAAGGTACATGTCCTTTTTAAGATCTGATTTTAGACCGATTTCATTGACGATAAAATCTCAAATATAATGTATAGTTTGAAATGCAAACTTTTATTATTTTTCAAATTACAAAACGTTCCGCTAAATGAATAACCTCACTTCAATTTACCTTTGATATTCTTAGAAACTTTGTTAAATGTTATACGAGGTTAGGGCCAGAGTCCTTGATATGTTAAGAAATGCTGGTTCAGCATATTGTTTTAAGCGAAAGTAACAATGATTGACGCGACGGTGGATGTGGTACTATTAATGAAGACGTAATCGATTTTTGGATACAGCAGATGAATGTAACATGTTGAAAACAGTCAATACCATTTTCAATGAAAATGCCGAACTAGAGATTGAACAGATCTTTGAATGTTGCCTTATTTTAGACGATCTGTGGTGCGGAAGTTGCGAGTCGCGCAATGAGTACTCAAGCAACACGATGTTAACCTGGTGTGGTGGTGTGTGTGATGTAAACGTGCTAGGTGAAACGATACTTTTAGTTGATTGATTGATTGATTGATTGATTGATGTTTTCGATGTTCCGGGCCGTCAGCTGCTTTCATTGGTCCCGATTAGTGTGGTACGTGTTTTCTCTGGGAATATGGTGATCTTCCCTCGCTGGATGGAAGATCCGGCGCCGACCTGCGTCAGCTGGTAGGGTTTCTACTAAACAGAGCGCTCTCCACCAGCAGGGAACCGCCACCAGCCAGGACAGCTCTAAGCTCCCGACCAGTCTCCAGAATATGGTAGTAGTGCCAGGTACATATTCTTGTGTGTGTGTAAGGGAGGGATAGGACAGGAAGATCACGCGCGTTCCGTGGCCTGTTGGTGAAGAGCTGCTCCGGCATTTCGCCTGGTGTTGATCGGATAAACCACGGAAACTACCGATCAGAGCAGCCGGCCATAAATTCTCACTCAGATAACGACTGAATTCGACCCTAGCTAGATAAGTGATGTCAGAAAATCCTGCTGTCAGTACTCAGACCTGGATCTCCCAGTCAGAGGTGCAGTGACATCAGTTGATGCACTAATGCTTTTGGAATGTTGAAACTCGTATATACTAAAATGTAGGAACATGCGAGCCAATTTTCATCCGTTGATCTTTACATAAATATGACAAACACAATTTTGGTCTCTCGTTAAATGTTCCTCCGCCTTTTACCTTGTCTATCGCCTTGGCATTTCAATTTACAATGACATCCTTGGAAACCTCAGTCTTTGACGACACAAGAGCACTGGGCAACGATAAGTAGAGTTCTTTAAGGTATCTGAGCACTCGACGACCGTTAAAGTACAGCGAGTTCAAAACAGAAGAAAGAGACTGCATGATGGAATTTCTCACATATTGTATTCAGAAACATCGATTGTAATTCCGATCAATGCAGGATAGGTATTTCAATCTATAACTTCACGACAGAAAATGTTGTAGATAAATTTAGTAATTTGTTTGGTCAGGTTTTACATGCTTTCGTATACAAAATATCAAATATAGTGCAATATGGTCCCCTATCAGCTAGGAAGTAAATTTTTGGGACATAATTCAGTATAACCATCTCCCTTCGATGTTTCGTCCTTGAGTCCACAGATTCAACTCATACCTCTAGGAGGACGTCAGTGTGAGTTAGGAAAATGTAACGTTCAGGGACTATGGTCTCAATGAAATGTGTTTGCTGATATAGTGAATGTTTTATTGTTCCTTTGTGCTTACAGATTATATGCAAATTCTTTATTTCTGTGTAAAATTGGAATGGGAAGATTAATACTTCGCAGCAGTCGATTCAAATCAAATTTTATTAAAAGTTTCAAACTGGCATATCAGGTTCTTCTCACTACAAACTAACAGTTAACTCTAGATATATCCTCAGACCATGCTTCTACTTCCCGTTCAATGGGATGCTGTAAGAGGGACGCAGCGTCTTAGAATCCACAATACATAGATCTTCCTATCTCTGGAGGAGACTGATAGTTTATTTAGATTCCCAAGCGAAGCAGTTGAAAAAATGTCTTGCATGCTAAATAAACGTGCATGCAGAAAGCCTACGTCACAGAGTATACTGAGATAACATTTATACTCTCTCCTCTCTCTCTCTCTCTCTCTCTCTCTCTCTCTCTCTCTCTGTATATATATATATATATATATATATATATATATAAGAGAGAGAAGAGAAATGATATAAAATAGATATGATCTATTTATTTGTGTTTCTCTAAGTTATATAAACTGAACGGCTATTTGAAGACAATCATAAATATATAAATAAAATTGAATATTAAATATTTGTTCCTGCTTTTCTCGTGAAAGTATTATGGAAATAGATAATATATTGCAGAATAACACATATTTACACATTGTAACATTTCAAGATCAAATCTCTTAGATGGAAGATATCACTAGATTAATCAGCATTAGCTATCTTGGCTTTGCATCCTGCCAATTTCAACAGGACCGTTTCGCATCTTAAAGCAGCTAACATCTGGTCTCTGAGACATCTTACAGTTCAAGAGAATTGTGCTCTCTATAAAATAAACAGCAAAATGATAGAGGATATATGAATTGTTCCCAACTCAGTTCTTTCAATTACACACACAATTCACAAATCCTGGTCTTCACCATCAACCCCTGCTTCAAATCCGTGAATTTAAAATGATCAGAAGCTACAGTTACAAAACAACGATAACCATAGTTCACGTTATATTTAATGAAAACAGTGAGTGGGTCTCGAAAAGAAAAATGTCTAGGAGGAAAAAATATTAAATGTACTTCCAGGAGCAAATTAAATGAATACGAATACAGACAAATGAATAAATTAATAAAATTCTTAAATGTCCGATTCATTTTCCTTTATATTTTCATGTCAACTAGATGTCTTGAACTCCTTATCGTCAATAAATTATTTTGTTATATTCCTCCATGTGTCTTGGAAACATACTATTGGCATTTAGGCTGAGATGTTCGTTCATTCATATCTCCCTTATAAATCTTCACATAAATTATTCTTTGGTACCAGAAATAATCTAGATAAATATTTGATAGCTCAAGGGACTATATGTACGTGTCATAATTAGTTTGCAGGACTTACTTTATAAATATAGTACTTCGATCATTCCAATAAATCGACAATTACTAGGTTTGTTTCTCTCTGTTAAAGATTGATCATGTTTAGTGTGTTATGTCGCTGCATGTATTTATTTCTAATTTATAATGCAATTTGCATTTTTAGTTTTAAGTGTTTAAAATTTAATTGAGTAGATAACATACCCCTCAGCACACAAAATGGGCGATGTCCTGGGCCGAACCTGAGTTTTCGACCCCTGCCCCGCCCTGGAGATCAGGCTAATAATCCTTTAGCTTCATTTCAGAGTGGGATATTCATCTGAACATTACAATGGCGGTGATGTGAGGTTATATTATAAATAAATATTTGAATATGAATATTAAATCAGCCAACGATTTTACATAATTTTGTATAACATTTAATTACATAAATAAGGCATAGTTTCCCAGTAAAACATGACTTTGAAACTGTTATAAAACAGGTTTTGCAAAAAATAACACTGGACAACGACTATTAAACCATGTCTACATTTCGTCATTTATTGTATATTTAATAAGTGATGTTTACGTTATTGTGCATTATAACCTAGTTATTTTATTAGTAAATTAGCAAGAAGTACGTTTTGCGATCAGTTTCACAAACACGTCTCGAGATAGCTTTCAGTTGCTGAAAAACTGTCCATCAGTTTCTCAGATTATTCAGAATTTACTATGGTGCGAACAATGTGTAATAAAATAGTTTTGATGAAATACTAAATAAACTTAAAGTATTTAAGTTCCATTTAGTCTGATGAAGTTTCTTCTGCAGACGTTGCCAGTTAGTAGAATTGGCTAGCAAACAAATAGATGATTTTGATCTTTTGTTTGGGATCTGATTACCTCTTGATCTAACGTTAGTGTTGCATTTTTACATGGAAGTTCTTTTACCGCAAATATTAAAATCATATATGATACCCTAGTCTTTGAGGATTTTGCGTGAAGAATCAAAACGACATATGACTCTGCTAACATTTAATATCTTAATGTTTGCAAAATTGACACCACTTTCGTCTATTGTGAACATTGGAGGAACACACACACACACACACACACACACACATACACACACACATACACACTCATATCAATTATATGCCCTTATGAATTTTATATATGATTTCAATCCAACACCCAGTAAATTAATATATTTATATTATTATAGTGATATATTTTACATTACGATATTTTATTTCAGAGACAGGCAATGCACAAAGTTTTACCATCATCAGATCTTACACCCACTTCTTAGATAAGCAGACCTATACAAACACTGTTTTACTAATCCATTACAAGAATCACTAGAGATTCTCCTGTCATAAATTATTTCAAATTATAATGTTAATAATGTTTCATTTTATCAAACTGGAAATCTGTCACGATAATCGTTAAATGAATAGGGATCCTCTTCTGTAAAATATTGTTGCAAATAAAATTTTCTCTATTTCTTATTTTGTTTCATACAAAATTGCCAATTTATTGGATATGTATTATAACATCTTCAGTAATATTACTGCATATTCATAATTTTAATGAATTGTTATAATAAATGTATAAGCAAATAAGCAATTTTTTTATTTGGGAGAATTCATTTAAGTTATCAATATTTATAAAATAATTTAATTAAAGTACTATAATATAGATTAGTTAATTTTAAACTATAACTACAATGTTATTATTATTTAGAAACATATTGCTACTATGTTCACAATGTAACGTTTCGATATACCTTACATTGATTGATAGATTTGTGTTCATTATATATTATATCTCACATGAGACAGTTTTACAAAGAGAAATCTAAATAATAACGAAATAACCTCAGAATTTATAATTCATTTGGCATTTGAGTCCCCTTTTGCTTGGTGTCACTATTGAGTCGGAAGAGAGAAATCTGCTGGGTTCATGTGATCTTTCCAGAGTCACCATTGCGTTCCTGCCCAAGTCTTTAAGTTCGAAGTGATACTAGATATTTCAACGATAACAGAATACATGTTGCATACAGGAGAAGTGATGAACAGTGTCTGGAGTTTAAAATCTGCCTTTGGAATACTGCATCAAGTCTGGCTATTATGGTACATTTCTATCGTTCGATCGACTGCCAGACACTTTCAGTAGTGTTATCGCCATTCAGCAGAAGATTTCAGGTTAAAGAGACCCACATATATTATTGGTGGATCAAATAGATTTTAATTAATAAATTGACATTATTCATTAGTGCAGCATACAAGAAATATGGAATTTTCTTTGTGCTGAATTTCTCTTTTCTTCAATCCAATCAATTTTTCGAAGCATAATTCAATTTTTTTACCTATTTGTGTTACTTTTCGACCTGTCAATTCGGAAGAATAGATTATTCCCGATGAAAAGCGATCATGCCGATAAATGGACAACACAAATATCATAAATACCAAATGAAGTAATATCGATATTTGTGATCTAAAGGACTCCTCAAGTAGTCATTTTCTTTGTTTTCATTTAATCTTTCAGATAAGAACATAACTTTGGTTTGGTTTAGTATTCAGCAAGTCTTAACAGATCTTGCCGCATGCACTTAATGCCAACTACATAAACAAAACTAATCAGTATCTTCACTTCAGGTTCAAGTAGTTATTGTAGTGGCAGTATTACAGTTCTAATGACCGTTTTCGCAATCTACACACCAATGTTTTTTGTCCGTCAGGCATCTCATATTCTTGTGCCCTTCATTTATCAAATCCACTTGTATTGCCTAAGATTTCTTGCTTTCTCGTTTCTTCTTTCGAAAGTTGCTCAAGATAATTTTGATATTCTGTCAGCCGTGCAGCATACCATTAGGTTGTTTGGATTCTACATTTCGACCATGTCTCTCAATCGTATTATCTGTCTAATCTATTCATTTAGTATTCTATCAAACAGTAATATCATCTCCAGACCCATTTCATAGCATTCAGCAGTTATTGCATCATTTTAATTCTAATTTCGATTCCATACATCTTTGTCTCCACCATTGTATATGTTTGTCTTTGGTTTCTTTCAGTACATTCTATAAAATATTATAAGTCTACTAATAATTGGCCTTCTAACATTTTTAATAGTCATATTAGTCCCCCTGCTCTTCCTCCGATATGTTCATTTACTCTACAAATATATACTATTTCTATTAGATCATGTCAATTTCCTACAACCATGTGTCTTGACTCATTATTTATTTGAAGTCCATTTTATATTTTATTAATTTTAGATTAAATGTTCAGATAAAAAAATATTCTACCTATTTTCAAGTGATACGCTTGTCAAAGAAGCGGAGTGTAGATTCAACCGTATTCTCAGTCTTAAACGATATCCACCAACATTTTAGTATTTGGATTATACACCTAATCAAACCTTTCAACATTTGTTTTACCAGTCTTGCATGACGTGGTGTCTCTAAAATAATGTAACAAGTATTCGACGTCAAGTTAAAGGAGTAGAACTGGCTACAATGAAATAATATATAAATAAAAAGATCCTTCATCTTCATCTTCATTACTTTAGTTTACCACTAGTTCATTATGAGAGAGAAATAGATATTTCTAGGATGAAGAGGGCATGACCTGAGTCTTTTATTTGGATCCATGATTAGGATAGTTTAAATAAAATAGTTTTATAGATGAATGATTGAAGAATGTTTAATAATGGACATTTATTAATCAATATCATTTCTGTAATATGTACTCCAGATGTGTAAATGGAGCATGATAAACATATTTACTTAATAATAATCAGATATTTGTTATATAAATGCATAGTTTGAGCCAAATTATTTTTCAACTTCATCACTACTTGTTCCTTAAAATTTATCTGCATGTATGGTAACGACACTTCACATATTACATTCTCGTATACACGTATATACGAGTGTGCCATAGTATAGAATGTTATATAATGCTAACATGAAAAAACTGCGCATTTCTGAAAAATCATTGCCGCGTTCTGGTGACAAGACTAGATCAAAAAATTTATAAATTAAGAAAAGTCCTCTAACACGCGGTGTATAATTCCAGTTTTGTGGATCATTGATTAAAAAGCCAGTTCGACAAAACGTCCGTCTATCCGTCTGGTAGCTCTGGCGCCTAAACCATGCATACGATTTTTTTAGTTGAAACCCCTATCGTTTTCACTTTAGAGCTGAAGCTATACGTTGAAAACATTCATTAATTTTAGGACTATTTCTAGCCTTTGGACATTTAAATTTTTTCCAAGGCAGCTTAAATTGACTCTATAAATTTCTTATAAGAACTATTTACTCTATAGTAAAATGCAGCATAAGGTAGAATATGTCAATTTCACGATTAACAATTTTGAAAAGTAACTAAAATTTAGATATTTTGCGGCGTCTTACTACTTTACAAAGTGAATAAGTTTTTGCTTCAAATGAAATGTGTTGCTTATAATTAGATCTTTAATAAGGTAGTAATTTTTAAGTTTTAGTTGATTTCACTGTGCTGGCGTACAATATTTACAATTTTAAAATTTACATAAATAGATTTTCTCAAAACGTCCAAATTTTCTTTAAATTTTAGTTTGGGAGTGTGCAAATTCAGCATATCGTGTATAAACAGAGATATTGCCTATTCTATTGTTTTTAAAATTACACAAATGGAAATTTTGAATACCTCTCCGCTATTAATATGACATTAGATAGATTTGCTTATAGATTATTTAACTTGTAGTGAAGTGCTGAAATGACTTTGAAGTTTCAAAACTCAATAGATTCCTGTGAAAGGCTATTTTAGACGAAAGTTGAGAAAGTGTAAAATGTATTTTGTGCGGCGATAGATGTCAGCTGTGAAGAACAGCAAGAACCTTATGTGAGCTGGCAAAGGAACCTTAAAGACAGTCCACACATGAGTATAAACATTTGCTGCACAGAAGTGTCCCATTCTATGGCACCTCTAGTTACTATTTTGGTAGTAGCGAAGTGTAAGCATTCTTAATTTTAAAAACAAAATTCCAATGAAAACGATAAAGTAGAGTTAAATAAATAAAGTTAATTACAAGACATGTCTCGTATGGGATTGGAAGAGTGACGACCTAATGCAAAACCAAAACGACCTATGATCAAATAGGTAGTAGATGATCTAGTAAAACGACCAGTAATCAGTACATCAAATTCTACAGTTTTATAATGTATCTTGCAAAGAAAAGATGTTAGAACATTCTCGACATCGTTATTAGGAATTTATTTTCATTGCTCGTCAAGTAAAATCCATGATATCGTACAGGATTTGAACACGTTCCTCTATTGTAATTACGCACTAAAGCGTGCCTTCAACACAGTCGTAAACATTTCCGTGAACTTACTCAATTAGATCTTACAATTTTGTCTTCAAACTCATTGCTTTTCCGCCCTTCTACAATTTAAAATAAATAAATTACTGAGACAGTAAAGAAGCAATCTACGCGGCATAAAGTCGTTAATTCTACCAGAATGTTTCAGTTCAGTACTATGTAATTTTTGCAGGCGCTTCCAGTTCTAGCCTGACAGCAACCCTTGCCTGCCCAAGGTAAGTTGTAGACGTAACGTTAGGCTAGCAGACAAGTTCGACACGGCCCGACATTCAGAATTCATTTGCTGCAAGTATTACTAAATCTAAAACATTTGACTGGAAAATCACATATCATTGCAGTTATTATCTTTTTGTCCCATCTACTCACATTTATAAAATAACTCTTATTTTCTCATGTTGTGGTAATGTTTTTCTTAATATATAACAAATGTTACTGTACAATTCATTCATTTTGAAACTCTCAGTGACAATCAATAAATCATACAACAAATTATTGAAAGGAAAGTATTAATTAAATCTCACATTCAAAATAAAAATTGCATGAACAGGTAGGACTGTAAACTCAGGTCTTCAGTTCTTCAAACAAGCCTGAACTACATAGCCTCCTCCCCGTCAACATACAGTAACACATATTAGAAGGTGTTGACAGTGATACTTGTTAGGTTGCTAGAGATGAGGGATGTTACTTACAACAGAAAGAAACTGATAAAAGTACGATTTCGCAAAATCAGTTTTGAAACATTTGTCGTAAAGAAAAAAACTATTTCATTGCAGTTTTACACATTTCAAACAATTTCTTTAAAATTGTAAATGTTAGCACTTTATTTTGAAAAATGCCATCATTTCAAAGCTTCGTTATTGTACAGGGTGAATTATGGACAACAATTCATTTTGATCTAATTTCAATTTTGTAGTTGTAGAACGCCCAAAATGTTTCAACTTTAAAATTTTCAAAATTAGAGTTATCATTGAAAATTGGAACTATGTCATCCTTCTATTATGTTCTCTATTCTTACAGAAAATTCAGACCTTTTGAAAATTTGAAAATGTCGAAGGCTTCATTAAGTACCTAAATTTCGAGATTTTCAAAATTTCAAGCTTCAGCTACAACCAGAAGAACAGGTTTCTTCAATTTGAAGGATCGTACGTGTAGTTTAGGCGCTAGTAGTAGTGGACGGATGGACGGACGTTTGATCAAATCACTTTCGACTCCGTGTATATTACCGTTTTAATCAAATCAATTTCCGCTATATTACATAATATACACGTATACGCACAGATATGTATACATCATACGAATATACTTATCTGTATATTCGTACGTATGAAAGTAAAACAGGAAATTGGTTTATTTGTACTGGATAGGTATCATGATTCAAAATCATAAACATAATATTACAGTTCCAAGGTGAGATACAAAAAACAATACTAGAATTTTTCGTACGTTATAAACAATTATTTTCATGATGATTCATATTGCAAAATGAATGTATTTATCTAATCAAGAAAAATAATTTATCACAATCTAGGCGACGTTGTGCGCGGTGACGTATCAAATGCGTGAATACGACCAGAGACAACTATAAAACGTTTTCAGGCTATCATTAGTCAAACAATGGTCGTAAATCGAACGATGCGGGTTTGATTCTGTCCGAGGAATTACATCTTTGTACTCGAATTATGCGTTATCAGGTCACAATATAGATATCACTAACAGACAGGATAAACATTCCTCATGTTTCATTTCCAGTGACAGGTTATGACAAACTTTTTTGGAAGTAGATAAAATGTATATCAAAACGTTCACTATCTTAATTTCCAATGAGTTAGAAGTTAAACTACTAACTAATTATAAATAAATGCACATTTTATAAATACATAATAAACAGGATCAAACTAATTACATTATATAGTATAAAGTTCAGCAAAGATCTTATAAGCAATAAATAAATACGTATTTTCCATAACATTTCTTATCTTTTACAATTCTCAGACTTGATAAAACAGAACGCGGAACAGAGAAAAGGCATCACGCAGGGCTCGATCCTCAATACCTCGATTTAAAGCAGTGTCAAACGATTTCAGCTACAGAGTTATTGGTCTGTTAATCTGCAAGCCTGTGTATCTACAGGCCTAAAATGTTTGTTCTGTAATTTCTCCACATTTTCTAGAGTAACATTTTAAGACGTAATAGAAATCCTTATTCTCTATTTATGTTCGTTCTCAAGCAGTACAATTTCAGAAGTATTATTAGATGCAGCGATGTTTTAACAATAAATAATATTTATTTATCGAACTCCGTTATCATATTTATGAACATAATAAATTTAATATTTAGATTTAAGAACGACTTATCAAGACATTTTGAGATCCAATTCGCACCTCCTTGTTTTTCCTGTTAGCAGGACAAATGACTTGATTTGTACGTGGATCACCTGCAAGCATGGCGAATAATCATTGGATAACTAAATAGATAAAGTTATATTTTCTGTGGTGGGACTGATTGAACAGTAACCACTTATCAGTCTACACTAAAAGATAAAGCCATATAAACATTTGTTTATTTAAATGGAAGTCATAATAAAAATGTTGATTTCTTTCACATGACCACATCCGTCAGTACTTTATTATATTTGAGTTCTGCATTTTGAAATGTGGCTCCACCCACTGCAGATTTATTAAAAATTTAGAGACCATAGAAATAAAATTCAATTATTACAAACAATTAGGGATGCGTTCTGTTAGCATTTCACAAAGCTAAACACAAATAATTTTAATGAGTTCGTAATAGTCTCTAAGTGCTATTAAACGTGTAAGACATTCCTTTCTCAATTAATAAAAGAACAGAAAATTACCTTTATTGCAAGAATTTTATATCAAACCCACAGACTTGTTGAGATTCCCTGATTATCTAGAGCATTAAATATGTAAATTACAAGTGATTATACAACTTGGTACAGACTTTTCATATTATTTCTAATTACACTTAAAATATAATGTCTTACAATGAGACACTATTAATATTTTAGCCATCTCTTTAAATTCGTTCTGTCCGTACTTGGAATACAAGATACCAGCACAATCTTAGCCATCCATTATCGTTGCAAAATCAAATTTTATTTCCTCCTTGCAAGGTATTCAGATATCTCTCATGATGTGATCATCATTCAGACATGTTAAAAAATACATATTCAGCGAAGTTTGATCAGCGTCATTCCTCTATCACGCATTTAATCCAGGAGCTATCTGCAAAGGTACCTTGTACCGATGAGGGTGTTATAAAATAATTCTATCTTGAAATTTATTGTTCTTATATTATTACAGATTTACTTCAGTTTGTAAACTCACTACTTGATAAGAATGGAATCATCAAGCGCGATACTATTCTGATGATTCCTAGTTAGAAATATTTCGATTCAGATATCTTTTAATGTAGGGCTCCTTGATAGCTACATCTGAACACTATCTGCCCCCTCCCATATCTTCAATTCATTACGCGATAAGACTGAACTGTATCAATCATAGAACACCAGTCTGAAATACAGAACCGCGTAGTATTGAGAAGTAACTATGTGATTTTAAAACCAATTAACTGACTAAAGATTTCGGACAGATTTACATTCGTTATTCATGGCTATAACCTAAACTTGAATTGATATAATGCTAACAATACACAATTATCTGCAAATGATTGATTGGTGCTTCTTGAGTATAATCTTTATAAATATAAGCAAGTAGTTGCACTACAACAGCACATACTTTCTTCTCTAATGTCACTGCTCCGCAATATTATACTAATACATGGTGGGAAAAGTTCAACCAGTAGATCTCTATTTTCAATTTATGGTTTGAAAGTTAAATTTTCAGTTTCAAAATATGAAGTTCCTCAAAGAAATGGACGACCAGCACCTCAGATGATAATTACAGAACAGGCTTCTGGTAATCAATACGATGGACGACGACCTGGCCCTTTGCAGCTAGTCTTAAAGTGTGTAGTACAAATATTGGACATGTACTACTGAAATCACACCATAGCAGAGAAATATCACCTTAGTTGAACTCACGTTGTAAGCTGGCGTACTATGACGTTAACCATTTCAGCTATAGTTTTTATTAGTTACCCATGAAAATGTTAAATATAATAAACTATATAAATAGAACATAATCGTTTCAATATATTTTTCATTTTCCTTGATCAATCCTTTTAAGATTCCCCAGATATACTGTGATATATAATATAATATAAAATACATATTAGAATAATAAATATAATATAATATAATTATATTTGTAGATGAACTTTCTCATAGAAAGAGAAGTACAATATTTTACACTCATGCATCATGAGTACCACATTATCATATAAAACTGGAAAGGGACTACAATTATTCAAGAAAATTAATGTCAGAGTAGGACAGTTTTAAAGAATACAGTGATGCTAGAACAACGTACTCTCACCCGTATTTCTGAAACTTATGCTAAATGCTAAAGTTCAGAAAATTGCACATGATCTTATTTAAAAATCTTATCTTTAGGAAAAGTTTCATCAGGAAAGTCTCAAATTTCAATATTTTACCTTAGGAATACTGAAAATCAGTTTAAACTGAACATAAGGACCTGCAATATTCTCTTAAATGCCACTTTACTATCAACCATAAATATAATAAAATTATGGAGCGTTGTTTGAACACGAAAAATGTCCCAGAACCTATGTAGTACCCTCCCCTAATTGAATATCGGTTTCAAATTCAAGGCGCTACAGCATCAGCCAGATCATTTGTGAATTATTAATTTTGGTGAAAATCGGCTAGACAGTTTTAGCCATGGCGTTGTTCAGGGACGGACGGATGGACATTTGCGTCAGATCGATTTTTTCGCTGTAACCACCCACAAAACATAGTTGGCTGCACCACGATTTGGAAGTTTTTTTCTAAATTTATAAGTGGATTATCCATTTTCGTCACAGGGCCGTGTAATGCGTTTCTGCGAACAATTCGCCGTTTTCGCGTAGCATTACGTAACTCTACTCGCAGAAAGTGCAGTCAATATATGAGAAAATTTCGTTATCGTTCACGAAGAGTTGTATCTTTCACTGCAACAATTTCAGAGTTATGAAACATTGCTGATTTTTATAACTATTTGTAGAATTAGTTATACCGGAAAATTAAGTCATGAAATTGAAACAGATTAGTAATTATAATGTTGAAAATCAGAGATATTAAAGGGTGACATTTACGAGTATTTGTAATAACAGTATAGTGTATTCAGATGAAAGTGTAAAGTAAAGAGGATTCTTTCAGAAAGTTTCAATAATGCAATATGAGCATAATGTAACATACCCTCCAAATATTGAATATCATTTGGATTTAAGTCAATGAACTTGCTAGTATAATATCAATTTGAAAAGAGATACATTGATTTAGAATTGATAATGTTTAATTTTTGCATTTCTGCATTACAGGTCCTTTTCCTACAACAGTCTAAAAATAAATGTATTCATGGAATTTTGGAAATGTTTTTAGGTTCATGATTTCAAAGCCAGATTTTCAAAACCCCTAAATACTATTTTTACTTGATATCATTGTTTCTGTGATGTGCCGCATTCGAGGAATGTAAATGGTAAAATGTTTAATGAAGTCTTAACTCAATATTGGTCAATTATTTTTAAATGTATTCCTCAACTTAAAAAACTGGAAATATTATGAAAGAACGTAATAATTCAGTACTCAGTTTAATAAATGTATTTATTTCAGCTTGAAATAGAGAAATTGAATAAAATATGTAATGGCTACAATGAATATCATTGCAATGTGTAGAATCTCTGAGAGAGATGAATATTAAGTTATAAATATGAATCAGATTAGCTGACCATAAATTTCATTTTGATTAAATAAACTTCGTTTATAATGCTATTTGCCCAGAAATGAGTCTTAGGTTTATTAGGCAGCGATTATTAGAGCTCGATTTCAAATGTGAAACTTTCTTTGACAATTGGAAGTTATTTTTGTATATATTTTTAATGTCTCTTTTTAACTACTAGGTCCTTATAACAGCCACTGTGACTTTTTATGTTTGGGGTTTTCTGTAGGAATACGTAAGGACATGCAGACACATCTATGTCAGGCAGGACCCATGGCCTTCAGACAGGAGCTTCAGCCTTGTCATTTCCTCTTTCTCTATTAAACCTTGACATCATATATCAACATCAAATTACATCAAGATATCGCTTAATTCTCCATCTGTTCAGATTACGTTTTTCTGTTCCCTTTGCCACGTGGGGATGGTAGAGTGAGCCTCTGACTAGGTAGTAAGTTGGCCTCAGTGAAGACATCTTTATAGTGGTATCTACTCTTACCAGATTTTATCCAGCGTTAGTTTTGGTGCAAACAGGTGTGAACTCTTTTCAAACTCACAGGATCGCAAGACCCTTATCATTAGATCATCCGTGCTCGGCGAGGTAGGGTGTTATTCTGTGGATCGGCACTGCCATCTCCTTTGGACATCTGTTTACTATCCCCGAAATGAAGAACCAACCTTCTATTAAGCATGCTCTGTGCACTGCGATAATAGAAGAGCCGAAGAAATGGTTGTCGACTATAGAAGAGATACTGCCTGTCCTCCTGAAATCTTAAACTTTCTTAGCTATGGATTTATAAATCTAATACGTGAAGGGATGATTTTAACATGCCTTTTATAACTAATTTTAGGTTTTGATGTAACTTTATCTTTATCATTGTTCATTTTAAAATTAGTCATATTTTACTATTTTTACTCTTTTAATCTTTGTAATTAATAAAAATCTTTAACGCTTTTATACTAATTTCAAAATTTTACGAATAATATTGAACTATAACAATTGACAAGATATTTGAGCACAATACACAGTTCTTTTATATTAATAAAGAAGGTATGAGATTTCATTTCGTGAAATAATAAGACTAACAGTTAGTTTTCAGTTGAACTGTAGTCATTGAATCTTGTGTTTTCGTGTTGATCTAAAACCGTGTATTTTCAGGTTCTGATGTGATAGTAGGATCTATAGACACAAATTTTTATCATGCGTATATCTTACACAATGCGCTAAAATTATTTCACAATTAAATCATTCTGAAACAAAGGACAGTGTGACTTTCTGAATAAAACCGTTCTTACTTCAATATCGATAACCATCCAAGTTTCAGATGTTTGAATTGAGAGAGCTTCTTGAATCAGACTAAACACTCGACTGTTTTCTGAGGTCATACAAAACCTAACATGATTGGAAGATAATACGATTCCAAACACTGTATTCCAGCAAATGCTTTTAATTGGAAAATTGTCCCGGAATTGAAATTTTTAACTAAATATAGTCTCTTTAAAGTTTATTCAAACAAGTTTATTTCTTTCTTAACAACTCGTTTAAAGTACATTGATTCGTAACATTTTAAGGTTTTCATTATTCTTTTTACATAGTTATTCAAAATGTTAAAATGTTTAGCAGTGTAGATTTCACAAATTAAAGTCAAATTTACTGTTTATATTGTAGCTATTTATTAAGATATCAATTGTACAATTTTTATTAATATGTAATGTGATATGTGAAATATTAATTATGTGGCACCTATTCAGGCCATATCAGATTGTACTGTTACTAATATGTACATAAATAAATGAAATAAATAAAATCACTGGAAGGATGATATATCTTTGTAGATGTAACGGAAAAATATGCTTTTAGAAGATATACCAGAATGAACAATTATACTGAAATATTTCTAATGGAAGGTTCCTAGTTCCTTTTCACCGATTATCACTGTAAAATTGCATCAATTTCTAAATAGTCAAACAATATGCTTAATAGTAATTTTACATGATAATCTATGGACACCCAGTGATTTTTAATTGATTAGCAAATCACTGTTGCATTTTTCTACTCATATAGAAAAAATAGACGTTACATTTTCATATTATGTAAATGTATTAACCAACCTTTGTTTTCTTATGCAAAGCGTAATAGTAATAAATACATTTTTTCATCATGAACATGAATTTCAATTTGTATTAAATGTATATATTATATAAATGCATTATATTGTGTTTCCCAAAAATTGTATGCTAATAGTTAGTGACTTGCTAGAACCATTAGCATTTTAAAATAGTTTATGAAACAAGACTTTCAATGCTATTAATTTAATCTATACCATTCTACAATGTGGATACCATAAATTAGACTACATTTTCGCAGTAAGAACTCGATAAAAATGCTCACAGCCCTTCCGTATCCCACTGCCTTAGTTCGTCAGCGTCTGAGTTTCAGGGTAACGTCAGTGCAATTGGCGAGTGATCCTCGCGCCGCGCGCACCAATCCGTTTGTTTCTGCCTCTCTGTACTCCTCTGCCTCTCACCCCTCCCTCTCCTGTTACCCCTGCTCACGTTAGAGAGGCGTCACTGACACAAGTGCTCCGCCCTTTGAGATAGCAGGAAAATCTTCCCGAGGGGGAGGAAGGGGACGATGTCTGAAACTTAGACAAAGCCAATGGAAACGAATACGCCTCTTCAAGTTAGTCAAGTGTCCATCGATGGTTGTCAAGCTGTGGAAAGCCAGATTTGAGCATCGCCATATTCTGTGAGAGTGAGGTATCAATATAACTTGATATTAAAGCGCTGTCGTGTGTGGAAGTGATATTTTATTCAATGATTTTACCAAAACGGGAAGGATTGAAACAACGCCCAGCTCTGTTTCAGAATTTTTAGTTACAATGATTAGATTACAGCCAGATATTTGAATTACGATTGGATTGTCTCTCGTTAGCTTGAGGTTAGAACGTGTGCGTAAACCGATAGGCCCAGTTTGAATCCAGTCGAACAACCAATTCTGAATAATTGGTGAGGTAATTATCATTAACTAAAGTGGAATTTATAAGTGGATGCTATTAAAGGGATGCGAAGAAATCACGTCTGTTTATCGTTCATTTTGCTGATACGTTCGTCAAAACAGTGAAACTAAGCCACGATGTTTCAGAAAGAAAGCTACATTAACTGTCCACAGGGCCGTTTGAACATTTCTCTCGGATCCTTTAGGTAGAAGTACGTACCTGCCTCACTGGGCATTCAGGTTGCGTTCCTTTCCAGCGGCTCCAGAACGCGAGCAAGCGCCATCAAGTCTTCAAAACTCTCCCTCCCGCTCTTTGGCCACATTTCTTTCACAAGATGGGCTCGTGAGGCGAGCAGTGAGTACCTGGGAACGGCCGGCAGTGGTGACAGTGGCAGTGATGGGTGGAGCGGAAGTGTAATGAGTAGGGAATGGAAGCAGGTGGTGAGGTATGCGAGTTTGGCGCGGGTATTGAGACGGCGAGCGGTCGCTAATGGGGGCCTTGCTGATGCGTTACGTCTAAACAATTAGATGGACCTGCTTTCAGTGCACCTGGCCCACTTGCGCTTTGCCCGAGTCGGCAACGTTGAGGCCGCCTTCCGCACTGGAAGCTACCGTTGCTCGAAGGACGCGTAGGTTTTCGCATTGCACGACTCGTGGTGATATTTCGTGCTGGCCATTCCAGCTGCATTGTTCATTGGATCATCGATGTAATTGCATCCTTAGTTTAGGAAGTGGCGGTGTACCTCCGTTGGAAAGATGTAGTCCTGCGCCAAACTACGTCGGTTTACAGGTGAATCTTTGTTTCGAGTGCGATATTACCTCAGAGGCCACATTACTGTATTACCATTTCTATAAACATTATTTCTAAATTTATATTAAATTTCCATATTTAATTGATCTTTTAATTTTCATTTGTATTTATGGGGAATTCTGATAATGGAAGCATATCTAGAGTATGATGAAGCTAAAATACTAACATTGTTGTTTCTCATATCATAGCCTTGGATGATTATTTATTTCTCTAGATCTTTAATAAGCTTTCTACTGAAGGAAGTAAATTGTGTCTTTGTAAGTTTCTAGATATATATTAATTTAAATTCAATGCTGGAATAAAATGCGTGATTATTTCTCGCAATATAATTTATCTTTACTCATCCATTTCCATTTCAGTGTCTATTATCAGATCTAAACTCTTTTTTCAAAATATTTATTTATTAATTCGAATATTCATATACATGTACACTCGTGTGTTTTAATCCAATAGATTAATATCGAAAGACATTCACCTGTCGCTGTAATTTCAAAACATTTGAAAAATAAAATCAAAATGCTTCTAAATTGCAAGTGAAAAACATTTAATGCAATTTAGTCAAGACATTCATTTTCCATGAACGAGACGAATATCAAGATCTATCTCCATTTATTTTATTTCACCATTCTCATCATTTCATTCTTCATTATTACGTTTGCCTTTGTCCTAGAAAGTCTCAGCGATTTCATAAATCAGACCTGTGGAATGTATCTCAGCATCAGAACTTTAGATCTTAATTTCCCATCTCACTTCTCAGAGAGTCTGATAAAGTGCTGATAGGAGGACATCTCGCTCTTTGAACGGGTTCGTTTCATTGCAGCGTAAATCAAAGTTCTTCTGTTGTTGACAGGACGCTCCCAGAAGACTTTCAAACACAGTTTCTGTGTTCGCGATTTTAATTAAATCAAATACAATTGAGACCTTATAATAAAAGTACAAATATAATTGCATCAGGATGGAAAATGAGATGATTGTACAGATTATTTGGAAGATAAGTTTGACAAGCAAACCTTTTTTGATTAGTATGTTTTCAAATAAACTTTTTCAGAGCATGGAATTTAATTTATTTTGACAGGCTGGTGTAGGATGTGCAAAAATTAGCATGGAATAAATACCACGACCAGAATTGGAATGCACAGTTACTTCACTTTAATAAAACTTTCAAGAACGTAAAATTATTCAGGATCTACACTTTTTAATGTAACAAACGTAAGTAATAACTAAAGTTTCTTATTATTAGGAAAACTAGTCTTACTTTTTGTCATCAAAATTAAAAATATTTCCTCTGAATTTTTAGCATAGTATATATTTGTATTTATTACTGATTGCATTATAATCAAACTGTGCATAACTCTATTTTGCAAATCACATTAATTTATCTTAGTGACCCAATGTGAAATATATTCTAGTAGTTGACATTTCGTGCTAAGTTTACAGTGCTAAAAATGTAGTATTTTCATTCCATAACCTTTAACTAATAGAAAACAATTATGTACTGTCAACCTCAATCTTACATAACTGGAAAAATTTTAAAACCTGAAATAGATTTTTTAGACCCTCTATTACAATCTATTATTTGTAATTAGGTGTCCACCACCAGAGTAGCCCACAACTTCTAAATTATTTCACAGTATCGACATGCAGTTTTCTATCAACAATTCAGATCAACAGGGCCAAATAATATGTCCCCGTAGAGTGTTATTCAATTATTTTTAGTTTTCAAGGGAATTTAATCATTTTGGTTATTCTGTTAGACTATATATTTTCCTCATCAGATGCTTAGATAGATCAGCAAAGAGGTTTCCAATTATATATCATATATTATTTAGTAGAAATTTGAGTATAAAGTAAGTTTTCTGACATATAATTTTAAATTAAACGGACATTATTTCCATGAGTAACCCTTTGCCTCGCCTTTAGGAAATGGCCTTCCTTCCATGGTCAGCCATCCGTAACAGACTCGACGCCATGAGACGCTAATCTTCCTCAAGGCAACAGTTGAGAGAAATATTCGTTTAATTTGGAAATCACTTATGAAGTTTTGTACTAAAATTTCTAACGAAGTCTTAACATATAGTATCGATGGATTCCTCTTTTCATGACCTATCATTGCTGTGAGAAAATATATTTCCATTGAAAAACAAGATAGTTAGTTCTCAAAAATAAAGTATTAGAACAAAATCTAATCAAATTATAGCCTCCCTGATTCTGCATTTGTTGGGCGGTATCTTTTGCATATATAAACCGTTTTAGAAGTTACAGTTAGACCTACAGTTGGTTAGGACACCCCTATAATCTTTGGCAGTTTATGTACCAGGCGAACTGAAACAGTGCTTAGCGCGCTGATTCTGCAGTGGGAGGTCGTGCAGGGCCTTACGCTCTCCCTCAAGTGAGACAAAGCTGGATCGTGCAGCGATAGATGTCGCTGTGTACGGTTGCAGGTTAGGCACTAACTTCCCGCACATAAAAGATTGGCTAATTTATGAAATACGTAGGTATATTCATGCATTAGTTCATAAAATATATATATATATATATATATATATATATATATATATATATATATATATATATATATATATATATAAACCTCTGAAGAAAGGCGAATATCGACGCTTACTGAAGTCGTAAGCTCGCGGCCAGAGTCATAAATGATCTGGCTGTCCAGGACGCCGCGTTGAAGGCTGTGTTGCGACGTTTCGACCTATCTTGTCGTGGTCTTCCTCAGGGCTGTGGTGCAGCCAGCACATGGTCAAAACGTCGCCAACAGGCCTTCGACGCGGCGTCCCTGGACAGCCAAGATCATTATAGACGCTTTCTTTGTTTGATTACACGTCCGCTGGCGTCTTGAACGCAGGCAGCAGCCACGCGTTTAAGTATCGTTGGCAGTTCGTATTTTAGTTCCTGTAAGTCGATGCTGTAGGTGAGTGCGCCACTCTTAATGGTCCACAACGTTGTATGGGGCTGAAGCCGTTCCAATTCGATATTTGGACTGGCCATCCTACCGTTTTTTCTTTTCTTTTTCTTCGTGGTTTCCTCGGTCATAACGCGAATATTGGAATAGTTAAAAGGCCATGATCGGATGATCACCTCATCATCCTTATACCTCATAATTCTTAAAATAATAATAATAATAATATAATAATAATAATATATAATAATAATAATAATTCCCAGCGGAGAAGTTGTCTCGTCCGTGGTCTAGCACACGTCCCTGAGTAATGATGCAACAGCAACAGAGCTACGCCACCAACGCGCTTGACCTTTATGAAGGCGAATCTCACACGATGAGGAAACTGCACGTCTTATTGGTCAGTGTGTCACCAATGACTAACATGACAAGCTCGTCGTTGGCTAGTAAGTAAGTCTTTGACGATTTAACGACATCATTCCGTCATTCTGAGACATCAAATGGATGACGAACTGTCACCATTTGATGTCTCTCGGAATGATACTTTATAATATAAACATATCTACATTTCTTTCATTTCTATCACGAGCATATTTTGTGAAACCATTGACTTTGAGGGAAATATGACGCGCGGGAAATTCCCACCGCTCCTCAAAGTCTCGTTACTATAAAAAGTTTCTGTTATAAAACTTTTTGGAAAGTTTAATTTAAGCAAGAAAGATTTGCTGTAAAGGGTTTAAAAAAAGGGGTGAATATATATAGAAAAAATGGGGAAAATTTTGGTAAAATTTGACCTTTTGGTATCACAGCAAGGGGCAGAAACTTAATGTTACTGTATAATTTTTAAAGGTTAAATCTTTCCCCCGAACCCATATTATCTATCTTTTGGATAAACATTGCATTTGAGAAAAATTTTCATGTTGGATTTCTTTTGCAAATAATTTGTGGGGGGGCAAAGTTTAAAATTTGTAATTTAAAATGCTGGAACTGGAATTAGGTTTAATTGACGAACGTGGCCTTTTTTAACCAAGACGGAGGGGGGGGAACTGGAGGGGCGCCCCCCCGCCCCAGGCCCGTCAGTTCATGCCAATTCCCGGCTGTTAATAACCCCCCCGCCCATCTGCCCGTCCGCTCCCCTCAGTTCCCCCCTCCCCCTGAGCCCCCAAGCCCGGATGAGGCGCTTTCGCCACCTTGAGGGGAACCGTTTTTCGGTGAAAAGGTTTTTTTTCCCCTTTTGTCAATCGAAGCTGATCCAAATGCATTTATCTGCCCCGGGGGTAAATTATTTAGATCACACAGTGGTTTATCTGGGTGTTCCCGAAAAAATTCCAAAAAATATGTTTGCCATGGACCCTTCACCCGATTATCTGGGAACGGAATTTCGGAGATAAATAATTTCTAAGCTTTTTTTATGAAAGCAATGTAAACCTGATCTATTATGACAACTAAATGACCTGGTACTCAATTCATCTCATTCCGTAAAGGTAGGGAAAAGAGGGGCCGCCCAGCACCGATTTAATTGTTTGCTGCTATGTTCATGGTTCAATGATTTCACTTTTGAGGGGGTTGTCAACTTTCCCTTTCCCTTTGGGGGTTTTTAACAGCGAGGGGGTAAAATTTAGGATCGTGCAAAACACAGACGCGCTCAGCTAAGTGGCAAAACACGGCTTGTGTCACCGTAAAGTCAGGCTTATCAGTGTTGTGAAAATTTGTAAGAACTGTCTTTACAGCATGCAATAAGCGTGTTCTACATAAAAGCGTATACATTATTTTAATTATTGAAAAGAATTTATACAAAAATGTTAAAGTAAATATGTTAATAAATATACCAAGATACATTTTAACAGATTTTCTAATTGAAGATGAATGCATTATAACAATACTATTTATTTCAATAAGAGCAGCTTTCGATGGCTTAGCCATCCATCGTCATCAAAAGCTGCTCTTATTGAAATAAATAGTATTGACAATGTTAACGCCTTCAATCATGTCAATAATGTAAATGTCAACTACAACTCACCACTAAACGAAGATTTTTCTACCCCACGTAATATTTTCCGTAACTGGATGGCCGCTTTACAATGAGGACAGCATAATATCCAATGTGTTCCATTACAGATTGCACATATTGCTACAGTACTGTTTTGTTTTTTTTTCACAATACAGTAATGGTAATTTAAAAGCATCTTACGCATCTTGAAGCTACACAAATATTTGTCTAAAATGATGAATTCGACGTTTTTACTTTGGGAAAAGTGAATACGCTCCGCCCCAAAAAACAAGTTTGAATTTGTACTTAACGGGACTTTAATTTTTTTAAATAAAAAATGTTCTGTACTTGGTTGTCCATTAGGTCCATTACAATGTTTTCAAAGAATTTTTTTTATTTGCAGTCTTCACACTTTACCACCGGGCATGTTTTATTTTGAAATTTCTTAGGAATTAAATTCTGAAATACTTTCGTGTATATTTTTAACATTACTTAAATGTTTTTATTTTTTGGAACCGGTATTTACTCGTTTCGTAATATTTTCTGAAATTTCTGTAGTCGTAATATGTTTTTGATTTCATGTTGATTGTAGGAGTTGTGAAGTCATTAATTACAGTTTTCGTATGTCTTGTATTATGAAAGAATAGTTTTTTCCGATCACATTAAGGGATGGAATTTTAATTTGGTTGTTTCTGGTTTCCTGTGGTCTTCTCAATTAAATAGGTCATTCTAGATGAAACGGAAATGTTCTGTGTGTATTGTAAGCCTTTTGTTGTTTTTTACGTTTTAGCTTCTTGTTCATAATAGAGACTTAAGCTTGAATGTGGGCTTTTTTTTTCACGGTCATGGTGAGAACGAGCCGTAGAGGCACTTGTAGTGGCGCCTGTGGGATATTAATGTTGCTGAAGGTACAATTGCAATTTTGTGCTGCTGCAGTTTGACATGAACTGGAGATGTAACTGTTTTAGCTGATGTTTGTAACGCTGTTCCATCGCTAACGTTGCTGGCTGTAAATGAAAGTTGTAGGTAGTTTTTGAATTTGTTCCAGTTGCGATTGTATATCTTCTTCCATTGTTTACTGATGTGGTTCCCGTGAATTGTCTCAATGTTGTTCAAAACTTCTGAAAGTCGCAACTTAACATTAACAAACATCTTATTCACTATCCACTTCATTAGTAAAGTAACGGTTTTTGACATTAATTCACTATTTTTTGGGCCCCTTGCTTTGAGTTGTTAATAAATAAGGTTGATAAATGTGGTTGAAAGACAACAATAAAATTTTAAAAGTTACCGCACTACTTTTACATATCGCGCGGAGACAGTCAAAGTTGTAATCAGAGCCACCTCGGATACAATGTGCTCACCTCAACATCTCGAACCAGACTCAAGGGGGTATTTTGAAAGCTGACGCACCAACAGGAAATTGCCCAAGTTGGCAGAAACTCTATATCAGTCGCCCACATGGGCAGTCGACGTCTACGTATAGCGAGTTTCCCAAAACGAGATCAAGACGTAAACACCACCAAAACAGCCCTTGCCTCTCTATTCTTTGATACATCATGACAGCAATTCGGTCATCTTTCGAAAGTACAAAGATAATCTGCTTGACAATAATGGTCTAAAATGAGTTAAAATTAAGACAACGATATATTTTTCAACAGAGTTATCTTAAACGATTGGCATTTCAGTGCATTAACGTAACCTTTTCCCCCAACCCTGAAAAACGTGCATTCTTGTCGGTAATACCCTTAGATATACAACGTATATCACTATTACGAAACACTCACCAAGCTGGATACTCGGATTGACATGAAATTATACCCGTTTGTTCAGTGCCCATCAAAACTCAAAGTGTACATTTTTAAGTGCAATGAAGTCGTGTTTCGTGCAGTTAGTATTCAGACTTTTCGTGTTCTTACTGTGTCGAAGTGAGGGAAAACGGCGCCCGCCTATCTGTCGGGGGGGTCACGATTTCCCCTGGGGGTATGTATGGAACAAAGACGGACATATACATGACAGGTTTAGAGACGAGTAGGTCGAACATATGCATGAATAATTCAAATACAATTATTGCAAAAGTATGAGATCCTGAAGATGTTCTCGATATTAGATAAAGAATAAATAAATAAATAGATAAATAGTAAATAAATAAATAAATAGATAAATAGTAAATAAATAAATTTTACTTAAAAAACCCATTAGAAACAATATTTTATTATAATGAGGTATAAAGTATTTAAATAGGGTCAAATATTTATGAACACAGCTACAAATATTAATGAAATTTCTTTTTAACGTTAACATTTACTTTTTCGTTTGCATTACCCAAAAAATCACTTTACTTTTTAAAAATTTGCTCAAATTATTTCAATAACGAACACTTGCCAATGGTGCCAATGGTTGCAACCCCTTACATAATGATTATTAAAAGAATCAACGCAATTAGTATTCCTGTTCATAGAAATATGAGACTCTCAACATAGTTTTTTCTTTCGAAGCTTTCGAATATTTTGTCGGAAATTTATTGGGTTATTTCGAAACTTTCATCCACTGCCGGGAATCTATCAATGGAATTTGTCTTAAGTTCAGAAAATTAACTTTCGCGTCCGATACGCATTTTGTAGAGAGAAATTAATTCTTAAAATTTTCACGTATCTTAGCGATATAGTATGACAAATGTGTCGAAGCTTTTCAATTGATAGTGCCAAAAAATAATAATAATAATAATAATAATAATAATAATAATAATAAATTAATAATAAATGACTTGGCATTTCGATTACAAAAGTGAAGACGGAGAAGGGGAAGGAATGATGGTTTGTTTATGAAAAATGCCGTACTGACCAAAGTGCACCTCGGTAGGTGAGGGGTTAGCGTACTGGCCTCTGAATCCCAGTGCACGGGGTTTGATCGAGGCCGAGGTGCGAGGATTTGTGATGGGTGGAATATCCATTGTAGCTCTGTCGCTCTTGTAAGATTTAAAAGAACCCTGGCGGATGTTCAGCAAAATTAAATCCCTGCGACAATATCTCACCTAACGAAATATCACTTTCTCCCATTCAGATAGCTCGGAGATCGACATGTGGCGGGAAAATGAAAGTCACACCCTGGAGCACTGCCCGCGAAGCACCACTGCTCGAAACGTTCCCAGACCTGTCAGGTAGCCTTCTGATAAGTCTGGGTCGAAAAAAGGGGTGGGATCCAACTGCTTTAAAATATCTTCTATGGGATTCAAGGATTGCACGCGATCTATGCATTACTATCGCTATAATGATGACGTGTAGAACAGGATTTTTAGGTTTTAAATATGCGTTTTAGGTGCCTAAAATAGATTCATTCAGCATCTCAGGCTTTTTAATAGTAGAATAAACAAACAAAAATAAATATTATATATATATATATATATATATATATATATATATATATATATATATGCATGTGTGCATGCATACATGCATTTTTTTCAGATTAAAACATGAACCAATATTATGTAGAAATCAGTATTGTATATTTTGCAATATTTCTGTTTATGAACAAAGTAAATTGTTTTTATTCTAGTTAAAATTATTCGAACCGTATTTTGCCGCAAATTACTACTACTTAAGTTTAAAGAGAAATGAACGTTTCTCATCGGTCAACATCACTTTTCGTTCGGAAATTAATCGCTGCATCTTAGAAGCGAAGGCAGGCTTTTCGACGTCAGGAAGTAGTGGCATGGGGACATTTATCTAAAGATCGTTGCCCTGTATATTCATTTCTTGCTGTCTTACAGATTAACCAACAAAAATTAATATCATTTTTGTCTGTTGTCTGGATTGAAGAAAAAGAAAAATGACAAGGAAAAAGAAATTAGAAAAATAAATCTAATTTTGGGTTTTTAAAAAGAAAAAATAGGCACACATAAGAAAAAAAATGTTGATATTGACTTTTTAGGCGCTGCAAATCGAAAATTTTTATTCAAATAAACCAAAAACGTATAAAAAAATTTCTTTTAGTAAAAAATCCAGGACAAAATAGTTTTACCTAAATATCCACGTCTAGAATTACATTTTTGTACCCTTTTTACTTCCCGTTCTAAAATTTTAATTTTCGCGAATCGTCACCATACTAAAAAATATAAATTTTTTTTGTTCTTGTTTTTATATTGTACCATCCGTTTGCCGGGGTCTCGGAAAACGGAGAAATCAATCTTAAAGAATAAGATGGTGTTTGAACGCGCCCAACGCGCATAAAACAATCCAAAAATGAAAACTACGAACTATATCCGGGGGAGCTCCGGTAAGTATGCGACACCGAAGTGGGGAAAAGAAAGCTTTTTTTTCTAAAGTAACAGCTGGAGAGTGAGGACCTCCCGATCACGAGAAGGCGGCACCTCATGCTACGGACTTCGGGACTGCATCACGATAAAACTTTAAGACATTCGGGGGTAATTATCATATTAAAAAGCATTAAAACAATTCATCGGGAAAAAGGATGAAAGTAAAATGACGCATTTAAAATCTTTGTAAGAGGGGGAAAGGTGAATAGATGAAACTAACGAGGCCATTCTTTTTTTTCTTTGGTTTTTTTTTTTTATATTTATTCTTCTTATACGATAGACTCAGTTGTCGTATTGTAGATTTTTTTAAATAGGGAAATTAAAAAGCTAGTTACATTCTATAAAAGAATAAAAAGGTATCAACGGAAAACGAGACGGGAAACATCGTGAGTTGAACAACGGTACTGGAAAGGGGCGCCCGTGGGGGTTCTGCAGGGGGGCGGCTTTGCCCCCGACCGAGCTCAAGGACAAGGACATCGAGGACTGGAAGAGTCGACGCCGTAGATTTTTTACGCCGTAAAAAAGACACAGGGTCGTCCAAACAAACAATTTGTAGATATTAGAAGGAAAAATTTGTTTCGGAAAAAAAATTTATACAGGTTCTTTATCCAATATTCTGTGAAAATAGAATCAATCTTTTTTTAAGAAAAACTTGCTAATTGAAAGTTGCAACTAGGAATTTAGACTGGAATGATTAAAAGTTTTGCATTATTTGAAATTATTTAAATGAGAAAAACAGTGTGAAATTTGAGAGTGAAAGTTGTTTTTTTTTTTCAAAGACAAAATTTTGTATTTTAAAAGTGTTTTATTTTCATTTACTGTAACACAATTTTTAATTAGAATAACTTAAGAAGTGGAAAGTGTTCGACTTGAGTTTCTGTGTAAAGATTCAATCCACAAGGCCCACATGCCCTGACCCCCGCTATTCTAATTGTATTTTTTTCTTTGCGCCCACCTTAAAAACCCATTCTGACTACCCGGCGGAGGGTGGGTCGAACTCCCCCATAAGGGGGGCTGATTATTGGATGCTTTTCCAAAACTCGATTTAAAAAAAACTGAGCCCAAAAATTTGGTGAACCCAAAATTTCTAGACAATTGAATCAAAACCTAAGATTGCTGAACAGGTTACAGAAAAAAAAAAGTGTTGTGTAAAAGTGTTTTTTCGGGATTTTTTCAAAAGGGGATTATATGAAAGTGTTATCTGTTCGAGATGTGTTTGGGATTGGTGTGTGTAATAATTTGAAAAAATGTATTGTGTCGGGGAAGAGGATTGATTGATTCTAGGCAGTTAATACAGTCAAAATGGCAGATAAATATAATTTAGGAATTTAACTACCGTTGAAGGATCGTCTGGGGATTCAGATAGCGATAGGAAGTGGGAGGACAAGCCCAAGTACCATGATCGCGAAAAAAACGTAAAGTAGAAAAAGGGAACGTCAGGAGAAACTAATGGCCCCCCGGACGGAACCCAAACAAACGCCAACACAAGATCGGATGGGGAACAACGAAACCTGACAGGGAAAAATTTAATGATGCAACGATTAATGGGACAATTCATGCGCAATTAGATACGAGGTTAGAATGAGAATAAAAAGACAGGGGAAAAACATAAAGAAATTAGGGCTAACTTAGAAACAAAATTGGGAGAATAACTCGGCAATAAATGCTTTAGAAACTAAATTAAGGAGAAAAAAATCCTTAAAACAAAATTAAAAAAAATAATGGAATTAGAAGAGAATAAAAAAATGCAATTCCTGAATTAGCAGAACAGTGGAAGGTCAATTTAAAAATGAATTAAACAAGAATTGGGCGGAACCCGAGAAGTTAGAAAAAAAATTCAGGGAACGGGGTCAAAATTTAAAAGAAAGATTATAATTGAAAGGTTTGAAAATAGGATCGAAATGAATCTTTAACCCACCGTGTCCGACGGGAGACGAGATAGAACAAGGTGAGAAAGTTTAAAAATAGTTACTGAACAAGTTAAGGTTCGTAGTAAATTAGATAGTGGAAAAAAAATCTTTCAAACAAGATGGGGTTCAAAACAAAAAATTACAGCATGTACGAATGACGTTGTAAATTAAAAAATCAAATTAAAAATTTTCCCATCGGGGGGAGGAAGCGTTCCCACACTATTTTCATTACCTTTACCCCTAAATTTAGTGCAGGGGGAAATAAAAACCCATGCGTTTTTTATGAGGCGGGTGGATAATTTCCTTTCTTTAAATTATTTTCCCGGACAATAAGAAAACTCATAGTCTACCCAGATGATGCAGGTAATGCACGAATATGGGCAGATAGTTTGGGGAATTCCAAAACTATGACAAATTTAAAAGAAAAATTTTACTCAAGATCTGGAACAATGAAACTCAAATTAATTTCAAAGTTAATGTAATGTATGGTACGTGGCAGAAATGATGTCCATGCAAGAATATGCAGAGGAGAGTTAGCTAGTTTCAAATTATTCCCGACGACCCCGGATGACGAAATTGTTGTTTTTAACGTCTTTTTCCGTCATACACAAAATTTGCTTAAAATCTCCCAATGCCCAGGGAAAAAGAATAACGGCTGGGATTGTATGATGCGACCGTGTACTGAAGGTTACGAAAAAAGGGCAAATGTTAGTGGCCCGGTAAAAGCCAAGACAGCAGGCAGCAGAACATTATGTAAGCAAATCAGAGAAAGAAAACTTACAAATCAAAACAGCACTGAAGAACAGACCTATGCTAGTCAAGATAGGACCCCGTCTAAGGATAGGAATAAAAAAAATTCTATTGATAGGGGGTTTTCCAAAACAAAAAACTAAACCCAGTACACCTCGGGACATGGACGGAAAATTAAAAAGGTTTGTTTCGCCGCCATCCCCCCAAACCTAATAGAAGAATCTAAAGAAAGAGGTGGCAAATTTATCGATCAAATTAATCTCTTTTGATGACGAACGTGGAATGAAGAAGAAAAAAGCAGATCGGACCCGGGACAGTGTCGAAGCAAGGTTAAATGTCAGTGTTGATACGTCAGTACTAGTGGATACGGGTTTGGGCGACCTCCCAAAGGGGGAAAGTTTTTGAATGAATTGAAAAACCAGGGTGGAAATACCTACATTGCCGCTCGTAAAGTCTTTTCTGATAGGTGCAAATCGGAAAAATCAAAGCCAATAACAAGACAAGTTTATTTGGGTATAGAATGGCAGAATAAGTATCAGTTGTTGCCTTTGCGCCGGGAAATTTTTTTATCCCTCATACTGGGGGTCGATTTCATGCAATATGGGTTTTTATCAACTTGAAAAAAAACCATAACTTAAAACCGAAAAACAACAGGATCTCGAATTTGATTCGTTCCCTGGAATTATTGGGAGGAATTTTTGGAAAAGAAATGAAACTGAAAAAATTGTTCGCATGTGCAAGGGAAAATTTTAATCTTAATGAAAAACAAAGAAAAATTTTGAATATTAGGGAAACAGAAAGTGTTTGCAAAAACAAGAATCCAGTAAAAAATTTTCAATTGAAATAGAATAACAGATAAAAAGCCATTACGGGGTTTCCAATATGTCATTCAGAAAAAAATAAGGAGGAGGTGGATAAGCTCATTGCTACAATGGTTAAAGATGATATTACGAAGTCCAAAACCTCTTTCTAAGTCCGATTGGTTAGAAAAGGTAATGGGGAAAATAAGGGTTTTGTTTAGATGCAAGACGATTGAATCAAATTACCCTACCCTGAGAAAACCGTTCGTGTAGGGATTTAACTAATCAATTATCCGGCATCAAGTGGTTGAGTTCAACCGCTTCCGCATCGTATTGGCAAATAGCGATAGCACCTGAATGTAGACAAATTCGGTTTTTTCACCGGGAATTTCGTATTTTTCAAAAAAAATCCATTTGGACCGCATCATCTGCTCTTGTGCAATGTTTGAAATATCTTGGGCAGAGAAATGTCTAGCGATGCTTTTTTCTATATTGATGACGTGCTCTGTATTCGAAGACATTTGAAGAAACATGAACCAGCTGATATTTTGGAAAAGTCCTTTAAAATAATTTACAGTTGAATTTAAAAAAATAATTTTTCACTAAAAAAAAATTTCTGGGGAAAAATTTGACAGTCAACGGGGTCAAGATGAACTTGGGGAAAATGAAGAAAAGATAAGATTGGGCCCAAAAAAACGAAACAACTCAAAAGTTTATTAGGTTGGTGAACTATTACTCAAAGGGTTTTTTCCCAATTTCCTACATTAAATATTCTTCCGTTGCGGAAAGCACACTAGATAAAATGGGGAAAACAATCGGAAAGTATAATTTAAATTTACGACCTTTAAAAAATAGAATAAAAGTCAAGAAAGGATAAAAGAATAAAGAGAAAAAAAAGGAGAAGAAGAAAAAGAAAGAAGGAAAAACAAGATAGCTCGACATTCCAGAATCAAGACAGAAGAAAGGGAAAAATTTTGGTTGATTTTTCGGGATAAAATCAAATTCCCCAAAATCTTTTTTTTTTTTGAAAAAAGGGTTATGTGACCATCCGTTTCCGAGGGCCGGAAAACGGGGCATCAAACTTCAAGAATAAGATGGCTTTTAACGCGCGCCAACGCGCATGAAAACAATCCGAAATGAAAAAAACGAACTATATCCGTGGGTCTCGGTAAATATGCAACCCGGGGTCGGGGGAAAAAAAGCTTTTTTTCTGGTAACAGCTGGAAGTGAGGACCCCCATCCGAGAAAGGGGGATCGTACTGCTACGGACTTCAGGACTGCATTCGATAAAAACTTTCAAGACATTCGGGAGGTTTACATATTACAAAGAAAAACAATTCATCAGGAAAGGATGAAATATAGGAGCATTTAAAATCTTTTTTAAAAAGAGGGTGAATAGCATAAACTAACGAGGCCATTCATTTTTTTTTCTTTGCAGTTTTTTTTTTTTTTTTATATTTATTCTTCTTTGATAGACTCAGTTGTCGTATTGAGATTCTTTTAAAAATGGAAATTAAAAAAAGGGTTTCATTCTATAAAAAAATACGAAAAAGTATCAACGGAAAACGAGACGGGGGCCCATCTAGTTGAAAAAGGTACTGGAAAAGGGGGACCGTGCGGTTCTGCAGAGGGGGGGCTTTGTCCCAAGGCCAGGGCAAAGGTCGAGGACTGGAAAAGTCGACGCCTGATTTTCTACGCCGGGAAAAAAACCGTAAGGGCTTTAACGAAAAATTTGTAGATATTAGAAGGGAAAAATTTGTTTCGGAAAGAAAATATTAGTACAGGTTCTTTTTCCGATTTCTGTAAAAAAAAATAATCTTTTTTTTCAAGAAAAAATTGCTAATTGAAAGGGTTTCAACTAGAATTTGACTGGAATGATTAGGCAAAGTTTTAAGCATTCTTTGAAATTGATTTAAATGAGAGAAACAGTGTAGTTAATTAGAGATAAGTTGTTTTCTTTTTTTTAAAGACAAAATTCTTTTATATGTAAAGTGTTTTTTGTTCATTTATGAACAGCAATTTTAATTAAAATACTTAAGTAATGGGAAAAAATTCGACTTAGTTTCTGTGTAAAATTTAATCCAAACGCCCCCATGACCCTGATCCCCCCTATTCTAATTGTATTTTTTTTTTACCTTGAAAACCATTTTTGGCAGCCGGCGGAGGGGGGTCGCAATATTTAATATTTTATTCAAATTTTACGTATTTTGCTTTTGTCACAAAATATGTTTTTTTATCCCGTTCTTTTTTTTTACAATTTTTTTTGAAAAAAAGTATTTGAAAAAAATTTTTAATTTTTACTGAATGCTTTTCGAAATCCCACGTTAAGATGCGGTCGGATATTGCTACAGTCCCTGCACGCTGCGGGTTTTTTTGCTGGTCGTAGATATCGTTATTTGCACGAGGGGGTGGGTTTGGGTTTGGGTTTGGTTTTTTCGGCTTTAGCTGGCTTTCGTTCTGGTCTCGCAAAATTTCCGTCTGAATGATGGATGTTTAAGCTTTTTTATTTCAGGAAAGTTGTATAGTGAAAAAGTGCATCCTTTGGGTCTCCAAATGATTTTAAAAAGTTTGTAACGTTGGAAATTTTAAATTGTGAGGGGTTTAAATTTCTTATTAGGTAAATGTCTTTTATAATTAGTGCATTTCATTGTTACATATTATATCCGATTTTACACATTTTTACATATTCTCACTGTTTTCATTACATACTTATGTATATATTTTCATGTTTCATTCTACATATTTTCCGGTCTCTAATGATGTGTGCCACACGTGCGTACTTGCCGAGCGTAGTCACGAGAGTCAAGCATCCCCCCTTTATGACTTCCTCTCTCCTGGGCAGGGAAGATTGTACTGCTCAATGGCGATTCTTCAACATTATTTTCAGTACACCGCACTTTATGGAAGCTAGCTCTACTGTAGGCTTTTATTTTGAGCTTTCTGAAATCCCAATACCGGAAATTCAGTCCTTAATAATTGTTCTATAAGACCCAACCACTAACGTTTGGATCATTAACACACTCCATTTGCACAAAAACCTGAGACAGACATAACTTACGAGCGATAAGTGGTCTGTTCACCGCAATATTTTGCGGTGTTTACCGTCCTCCCAGACACGCAACCTACCATCTCCTCGCCTTTGAAAGATGATGAGCGCTAGGTTATCGCGGCTAGAATGCGGTGCCTTCCCCTGCGCTAACGAATCCTCTGAACAGGATTTAGAACTGTTTGAAAATTCTCTCTCTAACACACTTCATAGCGCTTACGGATGCAGAAGACTGACTGGCTCTCTGTAGCAAACTGATATTTTTTTCGAATCTGTATTAAAGCTTTCAAAATCGCAATAACGTTTTAGAGGATTACCAAACTTACGAAATATTTCTTATACACTTCGAATTGCATTTATACTGGCGGTATTCGCGGTGTATCTGACAATTCGCCACTGGAAATAGTAGTTTGCCATTGAAATCACTATATGAAAAGTAAACACACGGGGTAAATGATGATGTTAGGTAAACGATCGTAAATGTAATATTCAAATAAAATCCTTACTGATAAGAGTGAAACAGGCCACTACAACACTGTACCGCGGGATTCAAAACCGTAGACCTTTTTATTATTTTTTTTCCTCTCGTTCGACAACCTTCGTCTTTCAAAGATTTTAACAATACAATACATAGTTTTTAGCTTTTTGGGAACGGCCATCCATAAGCAGTGACTTTTATTACCCGGAAAAACGTTGCTGTATGCACAGCTAATTTGGCGCACACCCGCAACACAGCGTGCGCACTAACTGGAGCCTACCGTTCAACGTAGCAATATTCGGTCCACTAAACAGCAAACCGTTGGAGCGACTCCGGGCCAGCGGCGGCGACGCGTGTATAACGAGCGGCCTGGAGCTCGGAAAAGCAGATTAGATTTGGACTGTGAGCGACTACACTATAGTTATTATTACTGATTCCGTTACGCTGACCACGTTAAGAAGGTTGTTTATACTGTTGGAACTGTTACTGACTAGGCTCAGAACTTGTACATCTGCTGGTTAAACTGTGAACGGCTACGGACTTGGTAAGTTCCCTCCTGGCTAGTTAGTGTATTCTGGTTTTCCTTATTGTACGATTTGGATTGTGACATTTAGTAAGGCAGCAGTCAATAAACTGTTGTGTTTGGTACTCTCCCGTCCTCCTGGTTTTTGATACATTTCAAACGGAATATACGTTTTGCTAAGTTAAATGAAGCAGGGTCGAATGATGTTTCAGTTTTTAATTGAGTTGACAGTTTGGGGACAATGTAGGTTTAGGGCAATGTAGAGCAACGTAGGATATGGAGGTTTGAATCGCTCTTTGGGATACCTGGATTTGATACGTGGGTACACGGCATTGCCACCTAGCCTGAAGATAAGGATCACGGGGAAGAGAGGAGGTTTTAATACAAAATTCTGAGCTTTTCGTCTTATGTGGTCGCTTAATGAGGTACATTACTTAAATTCTAATAATTAAATACATTAAATTCTATGCGAATCTGTCTGGAATGATGTCTGGAATGAACCAAGGGGCATTTTAAATTCTTCTTAAAAGTATGTTTTGAATGGATGTTACTTTTTGGACTCTCCCATTCATATTTCCAGCATCTCGGATAGGTTCGACTTAAAACTACCTAATTTTCCAGCCTAGAACATTTTTCATCTAGGCAAACTTTCGACTCTCTCTAAACAAGAATTCGCTCCAGATTTCCCAAGATCAAATTTAGTCCACCTTGAACCAATCACATAACTCTTACATTCATACTCTAATTTATATAAACGTATAAAAAAAGTCTTTCCAATAACTAAAAAGGGACATTAATTCTGTACTACTTGTCGATGGATGCAAACACCATTTTCTCAAAATGGCACCAAATTTTTCTTCAAATTTTTCCTATTAATAGTGCTAATTGCACGGTTTAATATGACGTAAATTTCATTTTGGGGGATTCTTTTGTTTTTCAAAATGACACAAATGTATTTTTGAAATACCTTTCACGCCGTTAATATGCACATTTTCATCGAGTTGTATACACTAGTGTCTTTGTGAATAAAAGTACTCCAACACACTTCAAATTACACTTTGCGTAAACTCTCAGATTTCTATGTAAATAGCTTCAAATTGTGAATTAACGGTAATGATTAAAGGCCATTTTTTTTATAAACGGCTCCAAATTTTTCCATGAAAATAGGATTTAGGATTAAGGTTTACTTTTCTGTAATATTCTTAAAGTAACATTGCTGTTCTACTATTAGGAAACCGAAAAGTTAAAAAAATGTAAAAAAGTACTTTGGGCGACGATAGATGGCAGTTCGCGAGGTAATGCAGCAAGACCTTAAAGACAGTCCACATCAAGGAAATTAGAAAATATTGCTACAAGAAAGTCTGTGCCATTCTCTATCACCTCTAATTCTATCTACCGTAATAACATGTTCCTTTAATCAATAGAATCGCGTTAAAATACTGCGTTTTACCTGTCGCAAACGTTCTATACGCCTTTGAGTTCCACGGCATTTACCGTGTTTGAGAAATATCACTGGAAAAGCGCAATACTCCATATTTCTCGATCTCGGTATGAGCGGATGAGTAATACTCCCAAAACAAAATATGGATAATTTGCCGTCATCACGTTGAAATCAACAGAATGAAGAGAGAAATCTATCCAATCATGTTGGGGAAAGTAATATGTACACAAGTAATACTAACATGATCTGAATCCTTTAATTCATTGATTGAGTGAAGCTGCCCATACATTCATATACGGCAGTCACAGCTGGTGCAACAAAGTTTCAGTGTCCAGAGTTATTAATAGTTAATTTCATTCACTTGTGTATTAAGTTGGTACGATATGCTTGCTTTTACGGGGTAGAAAATAAATTTTTCGATCTTGTTTGTAAATGTAAAGTTTTTCATTGTTTAAATGTCTGTAAAATGCAGCTTAAGCAAAGAGTGTGCAAAAAGGTAAATAAATTAACATGTTCACGAAAGCACGATGAATATACATTACTAAGTGAGTATATGTTTACTTTTACCTTCTCGGTACGGAGAAGAGAAAAGTTATGTAATGCTGCGCGAAAAAACGGCGAATTTTTTGCAGAAACCATTTATTACAGGGTCCTGGTAACAAAAAGGTTGATAAATTCAGTTCCTAATTTAGAAAAAAAATCCTCTAACACGTGGTGTAGCCAGAATCCATGTTTTGTGCGTCTGATTCAGAAAAATTGAGTGACGGCAAAACGTTTGTCTGACTGTCTGTTAACAACGCTAGCAGCAAAACCGTTCAGCAGATTTTCTCCAAAATTGGTATTCCTCATTCCGGTCAGAGTCACTAGCATCAGTTGATGCACTGAGCCATCTCTTCCGGTTTGTGATACGGAAATAGTAGTGATATGAATGAGGAAATATGAAATGCAGTTAACAATATTGTATTGAATAATTTGTAAAAAGAAATCCTAAATTAAATGGACAATGTACTCAAAAGTAGAGGCTACAATAAAATTTTCAATTCACGTTAGAAACAGTTCACGTTCAGGAATAAATACAGTAATACATTGAATATCAAACTAATATATATAATGATAATATTATAATAATGATGATAATAATATAATAATCAATTTATGTTGTTATATATAAAGAGCGTGAACTCCGACACTGTGAGACTGATCTCCACAGATGTTGGCACATCTATGTGTTTTATCACTCAAAAGCTTTTGTGTGTTAATTTTGTTGTAACTTGTCAAATGTACTCTGAAAAACTCAGCAGAATTTTGGAATCTGTATTGTGAAATAACTCCTAAAGGAAGAGTTCTGAGGCATTAAAACTAAATTTTAAGGCCAAACGCTGCAAAGCAGCGTTTCTAACATCGTAATATACAAAATGAGATCTTATTCAATATTCTCTTACATTTTTGCTTATCTGCTGCTTCTCGATCGTACCCACTTGCTCAGAGACGTGCAGAAACTGCAACAAATGTGAATGAAAGGAACAAAAAAGGCGGAGACAGAGGCAGACAGAGAGAGACACAGAGGCAGACAGAGAGACACAGAGGCAGACAGAGAGAGACACAGAGGCAGACGAGAGAGAGACACAGAGGCAGATAGAGAGAGACACAGAGGCAGATAGAGAGAGACGCAGAGGCACACAGAGAGAGAGAGACGCAGAGGCAGACAGAAAGAGAGAGAGAGACGCAGAGGCAGACAGAAAGAGAGAGAGAGACGCAGAGGCAGACAGAGAGAGAGAGACCCTAAAATCGATCCTGAGGAACTCCGTGTGCAATGGGAAAAGAGTCGGAAAGGTGCGTACGTAATGTTCAATCATTCCAGTAAGGTATTTTCACTTTCTGAGATCGTTGTTTAAGGTACGAACATAACCAATCTAGAGCAATACCACGGATTCCATATGAAGGTAATTTTGAAAGTAAAATGTCAGGATCAAGTACGTCAAAAGATTTTGAGAGATCTAAAAATAATCCAATAGGTGTCTCGTTTTGATCTAAGGATGAGGCGACATCTTTAAGAAAGGAAAATATGCCTGTTTTTGTTGATTTTGATTTTCTAAATCCATGTTGGCAATCTGAAAGCGTATCGTGTTTACTGAGAAGGGTTTTCATTCGTGCGTAAAAAAAATTCTCTCTAATATTTTTGAAAAAAGTGATAGGAGAGAAATGGGCCGATAATTTTGAATTTCAATATTGTTGCTTTTTTTGAAGAGCGGCTTAATTTTAGCTGTTTTGAAAATATCTGGAAACGTTCCGTAACTCACTTATGTGAGTTAATGGGTGTATAATTGCATACGAACAAGTCTTTAACAAAGAATCCGGGAATTAATCTAAATCTGACGAATTTTTTGGTTTATCGATTATTTTGAGAATTTCTATAGGAAGTAGTTTCGGGAAAAGAACATCGTGGAAAAATTTTGGGTGAACGGTCTATTATTGCATTTGTGGCTGAAGACCCTTAGTGAGATCGGCAGCAATTCTCGAAAAGTATTAGTTAAAGAGACTAGCCACTGTTGCCGGTTCATTCTCATTTATATCGTTTTATTTTAAAACAACATTCTCTACAGGGTTTCTAATTGATGTGGTCGTATTTTTTTATTATATTCCACATTGCTTTTGTTTTATTATTTGAGTTCAAAATATTCTTATCATGTTTTATGATTTTAGCCTGCCTTATGATTTTTCTTAAAAATGATTTGTATTTTTAAAGTAGATAAGAAATCTTGAGATACGTTATGACGTTTAGAAATGAAAAGAAGCATTCGCTTGTTTTTACAAGATGTCCTAACCCCTTGTGTTATCCAAGAATTGCATTTGCGTGAAATGTTTAATTTTATTTTTTGAAGAGGAAAGCAAGTGTTAAAATGCAATGAAAGAGTTGGAAAAAAAGAATTATATTTGTCGTTTGTATCAACAGTATTATAAACCGCTTCCATGACTCATGCATCAAGTAATCAATGAATAATTTTATTTTTATTTTGTAAACAATCTAGTCATACGTGTATTATTATTGTGTCAGTGATCGCATTTCTTATAATGGTAAGAATTTGTGCATCGTGGTCACTGTATTCTAAATCTTTGTTTCAACTTCATATGGAGTAGTAGTTTTGTTAATTATAATTTGATCAATTGCCTTCATTGAATGTTGTGTGATCCGTGTAGGTACATTAATTGTAATATCTAAATTGAAGGAATCAATTAAATTGAGAAACTTTTCTTTCTCGCAAGATTCGACCAGAAAATCAATGTTAAAATCTCCGATACAACCGCATAGAGCTGCCTCGATAAACTCAGTTTTATTTGAAGAGATTAAACATTATGGTAAAGAATGTTTATTTTGCAAGTACCTACACGAAGGTTTTGCTGCATCTGACTGTAGTTGCATATATTTACTCCATTTTACCTCGAGTGCGTGGTCGAAGTTTGTAGTGTGTACCGATAGTGACGGGTTGTGAGGAAAATGGGCATCAGGTGTAGATGAATTGATAGTGGGAATAAGAGAAACCGGAGTAGGTTCAGAGGAAGAGGCAACAGGGTTCGAAATAAGAATGGGGGGTGGAGAACGCAAGGAAGGTGAAAGGGATAGATTTTTGGCAGGAGACTGCGTAGGACTGGAGTTGATGATGTATTGTGCAAGCTGGTTACCAACTGCATGTTTTCCAGCAAGGTTCATGTGAAGACCATGCCGAGTGAAGTGTTTTGCTGAGAGGAAATTAATTTCAAAAAATGTGACATTTGTTTCTCTCAGCTGCAATTTTAATTGTTGGTTTGCGTCTAACGTCGCTGCAGAGTGTTGGCCTGTTGTACCAGAAGGGCAGAGTCGATACTACAATGTTAGTATTTTCCGCGGCACATTGTAATTTGTTTGCATGTTGTTCAGGTGTAAAGTTACCACCCAAGTTAATGTAATTCTGCCCTTCTATGATAATGAGTGTGTCCTGATTGGTCAGTGTCTTCGTGTGGGTGTCCAACTTTACAGTCACATCTGTCAACCTCCGTTAGGTTTGAAAACAGGTGAGACTGAGAAGTTGGATGGTAACTTCCTACTGAGAATGGAGGAAAGATGCCGACCATGACTGTCAGCTAAAATAAGTACCTGTTTTTTAGGCTCAGTAGGAATGTCTTTGTTTTCAAGTGAGATTTCTAGGCTCAGTTGGAGTGCCTTTGTTTTCTAGATATTCCTTGATCAAGCTAGCTGAGGTCCTGCGAATTTGAAACGGATATTTTTGGAACGGGGATACGTCAATCCTTAACATTTTCACAATTTTCCAAAAAAAAGGCAGCAAATACTGATATAATTTTTTTTCTCGGGTACAGCAATGACGCTAAAAATGGCGCAGATCTAAATTTCACTTCACTCTCTGATTTTGGTAAAATTGCAAAATTTTACATTTTAATTCACTTCTTCCTACAACTACAATATTGAAGATAGCTATTTCATCTCAATTAATATTTTTCAACGAAGGATTTTAAAAAAGAATTCATGTACAATATTTCGAAAATATGTGTAGTATTGGTGTACTTTTGCTTGAAGTGAAGTCAATTACAAAATATTTTCTCAAAAACGGCTTCAATTTTATTTCGCATGAAATAAAGTGCGGTCATAAAAATGGCGCACGTTCAAATTTCGTTAAACACTGTGAATGTTCGAAAATTGCAAAATTTACAAATGATGCGAGAGTCTATGTGCTGTTGTGGTTTCACTCGTTCTCCTAAGCCGTACCCACAGCTTTGTAGCTCCATGTCTCCGCAAAGCGTTTCGCCGTCGCCGTCTCGAGGCGGGAGAGATAGGTTGCAAGCGCGTGCACTGTGTGGCGGCGGGGGCAGGGGGCGGCGGGGGCGGCGGGGGCGGCGGGGCGGCGGGGCGGCGGGGCGGCGGGTGGCGGCGGGGCGGCGGGGTGGCGGCGGGGTGGCGGCGGGGTGGCGGCGGGGTGCGGCGGGGTGGCGTCTGGGTGGCAGCGGGGTGGAGGCGGGGCGGCGGCGGGGCGGGGCGGAGCGACGGGGCGTCGGGACGGAGATGGAGGCGGGGAGCAGCTGACGGCCGAAATTGAATCCGGGCAGGGATTGGGCTCTGGCGCAGCGGAGGTGCGATCTGTGAGATGCGAGGCGGAGGCCGTTGTGGCGCAAGGGCTCCGCCGCCGTTGCCGTGACACGTCAGCTACACTCCCCCTCCCGGCAGTACTCGCGCTCAGAAATCATCCCGTCCTCTAAGTACTGCGCTCAGAAATCGTCCCGTCCCCTAAATACTCGCGCTCAGAAATCATCCCGTCCCCTAAGTACTCGCGCTCAGAAATCATCCCGTCCTCTAAGCACTCGCGCTCAGAAATCGTCCCGTCCCTAAATACTCGCGCTCAGAAATCATCCCGTCCCCTAAGTCCTCGCGCTCAGAAATCATCCCGTCCTCTAAGTCCTCGCGCTCAGAAATCATCCCGTCCTCTAAGTACTCGCGCTCAGAAATCGTCCCGTCCCCTAAATACTCGCGCTCAAAAATTATCCCGTCCCCTAAGTACTCGCGCTCAGAAATCATCCCGTCCCCGAAGTACTCGCGCCACGCTCTGGTCACGACATGCCTATTAGACGCTTTGAGAAACTGTTACATTTTTTTGTATACCATCATTATAAACGACCCTTTTCGATACCCCGAATCGTGCATAATCCAGTATATGAAACTCACGCTACATGACGTCATCGCCATTATTAAACACGACATGACGTCATCACACATTCAGCCAATAGTAACGAGAGACTCGTGGGGAGGTAGAAGAAGACGGAACAGCCGACCACCGTTTTCTCGCACGGATGTCAACAATGCCATCTTGAATTTGATTTCCAGATGGATGTCAAGCACCCGAGACGTCAGAAGAAATTTCTTTCGCGAAATTAAGTTTGATTCTCTTGTAAATTTATAATGCTGTTATACAAAAAAATAGCGTATGCTACTCGTTTATAATGTTGCTTTATTGCATTCGTACAAATTTGAAAACTCGCTCCTAACGTCGCTCGTTTTCAAAACATGTACTCATGCAATAAAGCTTAACATTATAAACTAATTGCATAAACTACTATTGTCGTTCCGTCGAAAACTATTGATCAGCGACAGTCCTCAGAACCAACTCTCGTGAACTTTACCTGTAACTTCCTTTCTTAATATCCCCTCATGATCTCATGACTCCCCGCCATCGCCTTCTCATTGCCTACAGCTCAATTCCTAGAGGTTCCCGGCTTTTAGATTACAGAAGGGAATTGTACTAATAATAAGCAAATCCTATCCATGTGACTCTTGTAAACCTCTTTATTAATCTAGGAATCCTTCCATTGCCTTGCCTCTTGTTTTCCGATTTTGTGTGGGTTTTTGTTTGTTAAAAAATTACTTTCCGAAAGTTATGACCATATATTCACTCGTGTGTCTATAACTATAACACTCAACGTAGTCATCTGTGTCAGTATCAACAGTTCACAACAAAAAATATGTACAATTAATGTACATTATTTTGCAACAAATTAAGAGATTAAATTAACATTAAACGATTAAAATCGGTACACGTTTAAGTGTCAAGTAAAATCTTTTTGCTGTAGGACTGTTGCTATAAAATCAGATCCTATACTGAGCATCAAGAAGGAAAGTAATACTAATTTTAACAATGGTAATTAATGTGTAATGACCATTTAAACTGTATAATTCATAGAGATTAAATTAGCCTGTAACATGGATTATACCTCAGCTTCACTCAGTTTATGAGACTTGGGTTACTTATCTTAGTTTATGAGCCCATCTCGATGAAGTTTTGTGCCCAGATTCCTTTAACCTTTGAGCAAATTCTGAGATTGCCCGTTGATTTTCTTCAGGACAAATGTAACTTCATTTTTCGCGTTTTCTAGAGTTCTGTGGAAATATAGTTATTCAAATTATAGTTCTCCATGTTCTGGCGGCAGTGGACGATTCCTTCACGAATGACATGATGCGGATAATAGCCGAAATGTTAGCTGATTTGCCTTTGCCATTTTTTTTCACGACAAGAAGAAATATTTTCTAGTCAATTCTTCAAAAAACGCTCGTTTCCACCTACTTTCGCAATTCAACTTGCAAAAGGTTACGTCACACAGTTTTAACTTTTTTTGACATTAAATAAATAACTTTTGAAAAACGCTCTAATGCCCTTCTCAATACCCTCCTTAACATCCCTCTTCAGTGCTGCAGACCGAGAGGTCTTAGAATTCGTGTCCAGACGTGCACATTTTGACCATCTAGTTGGAGAAAAATCCATTTTCAAATGTATTCCGAAGGATTACCGGGGTATTTGTTGGTTTTAAAAGGCCCATGGTACATAAAATAGAAATTGATTTCCTTCAGAATCCCTTGAAGCGGCAATAGAAGAAGATCAAACATGCACCATCTTGCGCTGAAACCTGTAGACGTTGTCACCGTACAGGTGACATTTACGTTACATTTACATTTGACTACATCTCGTGTTGAGACCAATGTGCGTCAACTGTCTCTTATATCACAGTGGTTATTCACGAATTATGGTTTTGAATGTTTTTTAGTAGTGCCTCTAAGAACAATCAAGTAGTGATTTTGATTGTTCGTGGTGTGTTTTGAAAATGTAAGTAATTTTAATGTTTTCACTCTATTTTACAAATTGCCTAAACTTTCATACAGAACTTCCGTATTTGACGCTAATGACTATATACTATATATTAAAGCTTATTCATGAAAGATCAGCTGCGCATTCAAGAGTTTTTAATCTTTTTCTTTGAGGGGCGCTCAATTTAACAGAGGATATTATCTGTTGTTTGGTGCGAAGGCTCAACTGGAGACAAGGTAATGATGCCGTACTTTATGTTTTACGCAATTAGGTGAAGAAATGTTTACTGATATTTGAATAAGTCCTATGAAAACTCAAATTTGCTATTTTTGGTAGGTCAATATCAAAAGATTGGAAAAATGTCGAAACATAAACAGCGTTTCATGGAGAAATTACTTATCATAGCTTCGGAAGACATCAAATTTTATATACGTTCATTGAAAATTACTCTATGGACTTAAAAATCAGATTATGTGAGTATACGAAGTCTTTGACCTTTACTTAGCTTCTTTTTTGTGTCGTCCTAGAGCTAAAAAACAGAAAGTAAAACCGCCGTTAAATTCATCGACTGAAAACTGGAACATCTACTGAAATAAAAATACGAAAAGAAGGTAAAATATATTCTGCTTATATTGACCATCCGTTTGCCGAGGTCTCGAAAACGGAGCACATCAATATTCAAGAATAAGATGAGCTGTTTGAACCAGCGCCAACGCGCATGCATACAATCCGACAATGAAAACTACGAACTATATCCGTAAGGGAGCGTCTCGGTAATATGCGACACCGAGTCGGGAGAAAGAAAGCTTTCTTTTCTGAAGTAACAGCTGGAGAGTGAGGACCTACCGATCACGAGAAGGCGGCACCTCGTACTGCTACGGACTTCAGGACTGCATCTACGATAAAAACTCTTCAAGACATTCGAGGAGGTAATTATCATATTACAAGGCATTAACAATTCATCAGGAAAAGGATGAAAGTATAAGTGACGCATTTAAAATCTTTGTAAGAGAGAAGTGTGAATAGCATGAAACTAACGAGGCCATTCATTTCTTTTCTTTGCAGTTTTTTTATTTTTATATTTATTCTTCTTATACGATAGACTCAGTTGTCGATTGTAGATTCTTTTAAATATGGAATTAAAAGCTAGTTACATTCTATAAAAGAATACGAAAAGAGTATCAACGGAAAACGAGACGGAGGCCACATCGTGAGTTGAACAACGGTACTGGAAAGGGCGACCGTGCGGTTCTGCAGAGGGCGGCTTGCTCCCGACCGAGCTGCAAGGACAAGGACACCGAGCGACTGGAAGAGTCGACGCCGTAGATTTCTACGCCGTGAAAAGACACAGTAAGGTCGTCCAACTTGACAATTTGTAGATATTAGAAGAATAATTTGTTTCGGAAAAAAGTATTAGTACAGGTTCTTTATACCGATATTCTGTAAAAAATAGAATCAATCTTTTCTTTCAAGAAAAACTTAGCTAATTAGTAAAGTTGCAACTAGGAATTTACGACTGGAATGATTAGGCAAAGTTTTAAGTATTCTTTGAAATTGATTTAAATGAGAGAAAGGAACAGTGTAGTTAATTATTGAGAGTGTAAGTTGTTTTCTTTTTTCAGCAAGACAAATTCTTGTATATGTAAAGTGTTTTATGTTCATTGACTAACAGCAATTTAATTAGAATATACTTAAGTAAGTGGAAAGTGATTCGACTTGAGTTTCTTGTAAATGCATTCAACCACAACGGCCCACATGACCCTGATCCCCGCTATTCTAATTGTATTTTTTTATTTTGCGCCCACCTTGAAAACCCATTCTGAGCTAGCCGGCGGAGGGGTGGGTCGCAATATATGATACTTCTAATTGCTTCTCCTAACAGAGGTATAACAATCAAGCATTTGCGGGAAATGTTGCATCAAGAACCATATGTAAAAGTGAAGGAAGAATATCTTTCATTTGGAATATCTCCTTTCCCATTCACACTATTTGAATGTCTTCTGCTCATTCTTCATTGACTAGAAATACGGACAAGTCACGTTAGGGAAGATCAAAATGAAGCAAACTATCAGAAAGGGAGACAAAAATCCAAGAAACCTTCAAACATGAGTTAGTACTTTTAGCCGACATGCCTAAAACACCAAGTGCCAATACCAATTCACCAATAACTGGAATAAATCTGAACATAACTTCCATCTCGAAATAGTATTGGATGCTCATAACTCTCCATAAAATTATATTCCATGCAAGAGATATAATAAAAAATTGCAATCTCCGTATGGAAAAATCTCTGAAGAAGCCCAAGAAGGAAGAAATAAGGACATCAGATTACTCAGGGAATTATTTACAAAAAAAATAATCAAACGTACACACTAACACTGATCTCATGAACAGGCTTCTCATAAAATCTTATCCATTTCCAACGAGTTTCCAGGGTTCTTTAAAAACAAAGAAAGAAACATACAATCAATTATTAGCAAATGATTAATTTGCAAGTCATTAATCATCAAACCACTGAAGAAGCCGTTACCTAGTGCGAAGATTTCTCAGATGGAAACTGAAAATTTAGTGTTGTAATAAACTTTTAATAAAAAAATCTTATCTTTTTGGGTCTAGTTTTTTGGTTTGTTTGTACTGATAACGTCATTTTTTGGTTTCTTCTCATTGATTCAAATTAATAATATAACAATTTCTTTAATTTATTAATTATACCGAGTGAGTCACGTAACTTTAGCACATTCTGGAGTTTTTGAACGGTTGAAGTTTGTGCAATGCAGTTTTCTCGGAAACACAGGAGGTAATGTGGTAATTAATACATTTCATTTATCATTTGTATTTTGAGATATTTACGGTACCTTATTTTTTAAATAGAACTATAATATTTTTAGTTATGACGAGCACGAGAGGTGCCTAAATAGGTTTCAGCCAATGTATCAGATGAAAGAAATTAGTTATAAATTAGTTTAAGCCATCAATATGCGACAAAGTTTTTATTATAACTGAACCATAAACCTCTCAAATAAAGATAATGACGGGCGTAAAAAGATGAATCCAATGATGTCATACATCAGCGTTAGATAAGCATTTTCTAGAGTAATTTTCATTTTTGCGATTCGTACGTAACGAATATTGTAACTTCAGGCATCGTGTTATCAGAGAGTCACTGCATGCTCTTGGTTGGTTAATCGTTACACGTAAAATATCCGTTAAATACGAGTCGCAAAAAAATCAAAATTACCAAAAAATGCTTATCTAACATATGACAATATGTATATCACTGGATTTGTCTTTTTACATCAGTTGCGATAGAGCAAAAATATGTATAATTCCATTTGAAAAAACAAAGTTACCTCAATATATCGTAAAACACAAGTAATAAAATAGAAACGAGTAAATACATCAATTAACTCCAAGCTCTCATGTAATTCCGTGAAAATTGCATTGCAATGACTTCAACCGTTCAAACATTACAGGAGCTGCTAAAGATACTTGACTCACTCTGTATTAAAACTGGGTGTCCCACCAACTGTGAGCCACCTCATTTTCTAAACGGTGGTTCACTAGTACCAACATGTAGGTTTCGTCAACCATGTGATTATGGGACAAGAAAATGCCATACAGATATTTCTCGTTTTATTTTTTAGTTTTGAGAAATTTAAATATCTTTGATTTTTATGGAACTGTATATTTTTCTCACTGTACGGACACACAAATGACGTAGATTTGTATAAATCAGCGCACCTAGGCAATCTAAGCTGCAAAGATACAACGAGAAACGTATTTGTCATGTTTTATTTTTCTCAGCTTCTATTGCAAAATAAACTGGAAACATTTGTAGAGACGGGAACATGGTTCAATTTGAAGAGGCTTTTGTCAACAAATTTTGACGTCAAATTCATGTTGCTTTTTTTTTTCAATCATTCAACGAGATAATGTCTGAGTTCGTCCAATTCTTTTCCCTAACATGGGGCTTATAACATTCTACAACATATATTTTTTCACATTCTTAAACAGTATGGATGCAGAAAGATAACCAATTTTGCTTAAACGTTTGAAATCCGCGCTAAAATGTGAATTCGTTAACTTGTTTCACTCAATATTTTAACAGTTTATATTAGTAAATATTGAAAGGTCTTGCTTACTAAGATTATTTGAAATCTTTTTGCTGATAAGTGTTTGTTTTATGTGTTAGGTATTTATTTTATCGAAATAAAATTATCAAACTCCTTTTGTTTTTATATTTACCTATTGTTTCTAATATAAATCAAATTACTCAGTTTTAGGTATATTAATCATTTATGTTTATAATATAAATCAAATTACTTAGTTGTAGATTTATTAATCATTGGCAATTAGACAATCATAGACAATTAATCATTGTCACTTTCTTCAAACAGTGATCACGCAATTTACTTATGAAAAGTCTGCTCAAATTTTTAACATTTGTATTTAAAAACACTTGTTTAACAATTTTCGCTATTAACTAGCGTGTGCCAAAATGTGTCTTTAAATAATCGCAGCAGTGTGGCAGCAGCATCCGTAGGTGCCATAATTTCCGTTCGCATCGCCGACAATATCCTATCCTCCGATATTCCCATGAAAAGACATTGGTCAGCTAGTCTGGCCCACCGATGTTTGCTCGTTCTGCACAGCACCAGATACGTCATAAACCACGTGTCTACTTTACTTTGAAAAACGAGACCATAACTACTATCTGCGAGCTGACAGTCCACTTCTATTTTATTGTCTATTGAAATTTACATCACTAGCATATAAATTACACTAGAGGAAAACAAGAGGCGGGGGCGTTTTTTCTGCGTCAAGACCTCGTTAATAGTTGGGAATAGCTGGTTTAGTAACAACTTTGAAATGTTAGGAATGGTAATTGAAGCACTAGATAATTCCGTGGAAATTATTGGTTGTTACAGGCCGCCAAATCGACGTTGGTGAAATCGATGAAATCGGTGATAGGTGGAAAACAGAAACGGTCGTTCTATTCTTGTCGCTGGCGATCAAACTTTCCTGACGCTAACTGAAAGGAGAGGTATGCGACAGGAAAATTCAAAAAGCAAGGCCACAATCGACTAGTATGGAGCAGGTTTAATGCAGTCGATAAACCCACGCGGCAGAGCGCAATTCTTACATAAGTATATTTTCTTCATTCAAAATTCTTTGAGTAAAACCGGATACACCTTCCACGTTTTATGCATCCATGGTACCGAAAAAGTTTTTTTCTTTCAGGTGTTAGTCTGTCTGTCTGTTAGGTATTTAAGTTGGTTTACACCACAAAGTCAATAGAATTATAGAGCTTGGGTATTTGTGAGAGATATTTAACATTGTCCTCAAAATAGTCTAATTAATAGTCTAATAGTCTAATGGGTGTAGAAACAGCCTTTTTCAATGGGAAAGATTTATACTCAAGTACATGTAACAACTATTGGTGCTACATATTTCCTTAATTGAATTTTTGAAAATCAGAAAGTTCAATGGAAATGACATCTACACGATTATTTTAAGCGTCCCTTGTTCTATCGGTGAAAAAAGAAAAACAAATAGGAGCGTTTTTTTTTTTGAAAAATGCTGTTTTATAATTTGCATTGTTTTCGAGCAGAGATTACGCAAAAAAACACTACTTTTTTTTCAAGAATTGCACGTGTCCTTTTTTAAAGATCTGATTTTTTGGAACAGATTTCATTGACGATAAAAATCTCGACCTTCAATATTGTAGTTTTGAAATGTAAACTTTTTATTTTTTTCCAAATTACAAAACGTTCCATCAAATGAGATAACCTCACTTCAATTTACCTTTGATATTCATAGAAACTTTGTTAAATGTTATACGAGGGTTGGGGCAGAAGTCATGGAAACTATGTTTTCTAAAGAAATACTTGGATCGTATAATTTCATTTTAAGCATGAAAAAATGCTTCAATAGGGTGTGTTGACATAAACAGATAGATCTGTGAGTACCTATTAGCCCAGAAGGGCACGTGAAATCAGTTGCACGACTACCGCCGTACGAGATGAATGTAACATGTTTGTAGCAGCGCTTAGTCTCCAAGCCCACCGTTTTCAATGGAGAAATGCCGAGACTCACAGGGAATTGGTGGAATCTCTGGGAGTAATGCCCTTCCATACCGGGCAGTCGCGAGATGCACAGGAGAGATTCTGCGAGGTCGCGTAGCAACCAGTACTCAGCAACACGAATGATAACCCTGAGTGTGCGAACCGATGTAGCACGTGCGATAAAAGAGCATTTGCCTTAGAACAAGCAAGTAATGCTTTTGAATTGATTGATTGATTGATTGATTGATTGATGTTTTCGTGTTTCCGGGCGTCAACTGCTTTGCTCATTAGTCCCGTTAGTGTAGTGCATGTTTTTTCTCTCGGGAGATAGCGGTGATCTTCCCTCGCTGGATGGAAAGATCCGGCGCCGACCTACCGTCGGCTAGTAGGGTTTCTACCTAAACAGAACTCTCCCACCAGCAGGGAACCGCCGCAGCCGGGACAGCTCTAAGCTCCCGACCGGTCTCCAAGAATATGTGGTAGTAGTGTAGTGCATATTCTTGTGTGTGTGTGTGTGTGTGTGTGTAAGGGGAGAGGATAGGACAAGGAAGATCACGCGCGCGTTCCGTGGCCTGTTTGGTAGGAAACTGCTCCGGCATTCGCCTGGTGTTGATCGGATAAACCACGGAAAACTACTGATCAGAGCAGCCGGCCGCTAGAATTCTCCTCCAGATAACGACTGAATTCGACCTAGCTGAATAGGTAGTGTCGAAAATCCTGCTGCTGTCAGTACTCGAACCTAGGATCTCCCGGTCAGAGGTGCTGCAGTGACATCAGTTGATGCACTAATGCTTTTGGAATGTTGTGAACTCGTATATGCTAAAATGCTTGGGAACATGAAACCAGTACTGTCATTTGATATACCTGCATAAATATGACAAACACAATTTTGGTCTCTCGTTAAATGTTCACTCACTTATTTTTACCTTGTCCTGTCATGTGTACATTTCAAATTTACAATGACTTATCACCCAAACCTCGAATATTTGTTTGACTTACAAGAAACACTGGGCAACGATAAGTAGAGTTCGCACAAGGTATCTGAGCACTCGACGACCGTTAAAATGCAAGCGAGAGATTAAAAACAGCGAAGAAAAGAGAGACTGCGCATGCGCAGTGGAGCCCTACTCACATGTTATTGATATTCAGAAAACATCGATTGTAATTCCAAATCCAATACGAGATAGGTATTTAATCTATAACTTCACGACGAAAAATGTGTTGTGAATGAGTTAGTAATTTGTTTGAGTGGGTTTTTTACATGCTTTCGTATACAAAATATAAACGTATAATTTTTGACCATGGTCCCCTATCAAAAGCTAGGAAGTAAATTTTTTGGGACGTAATTCAGTATAACCGTCTCCCTTCGATGTTTCGTCGCCGAGTCCACAGATTCCGCTCGCCACCTCTAGGAGGACGTCAGTGTGAGTTGGGAAAAATGTAACGTTCCAGGGGACTATGGTCTCAATAAAATGTGTATTTGCTGATATGATGAATGTTTTATTGTTTCATACATTAACACGAATTATATGCAAATTCTTTATTTCTGTGTAAAAATTGGGAATAAGGAAGATCAGCACTTCGCAGCAATCCGATTCCGTCCGATTTTATTAAAAGTTTCAAACTGGCATATCCCTAGGTTCTTTACTCCTACAAACTAACAGTTAACTCTGAATATATCCTCGAACCATCACTTCTGCTTCGTTCATCAGGATGCTGTAGAGGGACGCGGCGTCTCTTGGGAATCCGCAATGCTAGATCTTCCTATCTCACAGGAGGGGGAGACTGATAGTTTATTTAGATTCCCAAGCGAAAGCAATTCTGAAAAAATGTCTTACGCATGTACTAAATAAACGTGCATACGAAAGCCCTACGTCCACAAGTATACTGAGATAACATTTATACTCTCTTCTTCTTCTCTTTCTCTCTTCTTTCTTCTTCTCTCTCTCTCTCTGTATATATATATATATATATATATATATATATATATATATATATATATATATATAGAGAGAGAGAAGAAGAGAAGAAGAAGAGAGAGAAGATGATGTATTATAAAATAGATATGATCTATTTTATTTGTTTCTCCCAAAGTTATATAAACTGGGAACGGCTATTTGAAAGACGTCATAAATATGTAAATAAAAATTTGAATGTTAAATATTTGTTCATAAGCTTTCTCGTGAAAGGAAATGTATGGAAATGAATAATATATTAGCAGAATAACACATATTTACGCACATTGTAACATTTCGAACAAATCTCTTCAGATGAATATCGCCTGAATTCCGTCAGCATTAACTGTCTTGGCTTTGCGTCCCTGCCAATTTTCAACAGGACCGTTCGCATCTTCAAAGCAGCTAACATCCTGGTCTCCTAGGAACATCTTACAGTTTTAAGAGGTGTGCTCTCTATAAAATAAACATAGCAAAATATGATAGGGATATTAACAATTGTTCCCAACTCAGTTCTTTCAGTGCACACACACAATTCACAAAATCCTGGTCTTCACCATCATAACCCTGCTTCAAATCCGTGAATTTAAAATGATCGGAAGCTACAGTTACAAAACAACATTAACCATAGTTCACGTTATATTTAATGAAAACAGTGAGTGTAGGTCTCCGAAAAAAGAAAAATGTCTAGGAGGAAAAGAATGTTAAATGTTACTTCCAGGAGCAAAATTCAAATGAATACCGAATACGAACCAAACCGAATGAAATTAATAAAAATTCTTAAATGTCCGATTCATTTTTCGCATATTTTTCATGTCAACTAGTGTCTTGAACTTTACATATCACGTCCAATAAATTATTTTTGTTTGCATATTCTATCCGTAATATCTTGAAACATACTAATAGCGTTTTAGAGCTGAAATGTTCGTTCATTTTAAATATTAAGCCTATTAATTATTTCTAGGCACGTAGTTACATTCTTTGGTACCAGAAATAATCTATGAAATAAATATTTTGATAGCTCCAAAAGACTATATGTACGTGTCATAATTAGTTTGCAGGAGACTTACTTTTATAAATATAGTACTTCGATCATTCCAATAAATCGACAATTACTAGAGTTTTGTTTCTCTCTATTAAGATTAGATCGTGTTTAATGTGTATTGTTATGTCGCTGCATATCATTGTTCTAATTTATAATACAATTGCATTTTTAGTTTTAAATTAAATTTAAAATTTAATTGAGGAATGACTGTACCTCGCTTGCACAAAAATGGGCGATGTCCTGAGCCGAACTTTACTCAGAGTTTTCCGACCCTGCCCCACCCTGGCGGGATCGAGCTGACCAATCCGCTTTAGCTTCATTTCACGGAGGCGGGACTATTCATCTTGACCATTACAAAATGGCGGTGATGGCGAGTTATATTATAGTAACATTTGAATATGAATATTAAATCAATCCAACAGTTTTACATAAATTTTATACATTTAATTACTATAACAGCTGCATGCAATTTCCCAGTAAAAATATATTTTAAAACTGTTATAAAACGGGTTTTTGCAAAAATAACACTGACAACGACTATTAAGCTCCATGTCTACATTTCTGTCGTTTATTATTGTAATATTAATATAAAATGCAAATAATTTGTGCATTGTATGCATTGTTCAACTTGAAGTTATTTATTAGTAAAATTAATAACTTAAAGAAATACGTTTTAGAGCGTTTCACAAACACGTTCCGAGATAGCAGCGCTTTCAGTTGTGAAAATCATCATCAATTTCAGATGACCCAATTAAAATTTACTATATGGTCGCGAACATTAATATTGCATTAAAATAGTTTGATATGTAAAATACTAAATAAATTTAAAGTATTTAAAGTTCATTTAGTCACAATGAAAGTTTCTGCAGACATTATGATTGGTAAGTAGCTGTATAAATGAATGATTTTGGATCTTTTGTTTTGGGATCAGCACCATTACCTCTTCAATCTAACGTTAGGTGATTGCATTTACATGGAGTTCTTACCGCAAATATTAAAAATCATATGTGATACCTAGTCTTTGAGGATTTTGCGTGAGAATCAAAAACGACATATGACTCTTTGTATAACATTTTGAATATCTAATGTTTGCAAAGGTAGAAACACTAGCTTTCTCGTCTATTGTGTGAACATTGGAGGAACACACACACACACACACACACACACACACACACATACACACACACTCATATCAATATATTACTTACATGTAATTTATGTATGATTTCCAATCCAACGCAATGAAATTAATATATTTATATTATTATAGCAAGTATATTTTACACATGATATTTTTATTTTGAGAGAGACGAGCAATTAACACAAAGTTTTTACACTGCCAATGGAACACAGACTCACTTCTTCTAGGATAAGCAGACCTATGCAAACACTGCTTTTATTTAATCCATTAAGAATCACTAGAGATTCTCCTGTCATAAATTATTTCAAAATCTGTAATTGTTAATAATGTTTCAAAATTTTGTCAAACTTCGGAAATCTAAAATACGTATGACTGTTAGAAATGAATAGATCCTCTTCTGTAAAATATTGCTGTAAAATAAAATTTTCTATTTTCATACATTTTTACATTTCATACAAAAATTGCCAATTTATTGGATATGTTCACTTAACGCATCTTCAGTAATATTGCACTGCATATTCATAATTTTTAATGAATTGTTAATAAATATTGTAAAACAAAATAAGCAATTTTTTTTTTTATTTGGGGAAAATTTCATTTAAGTTATCAATATTTATAAAGTAATTTAATTAGTATACTATAATATGAATTAAGGTTGAATTTAAAACTATAACTACAATATTTATTATTGTTGAAACGCATTGCTAATATATTGCTAACAAAATGCTTTAAAATGTAATGCCCATTGATTGATAGTTTGTGTTCGCATATAGTATATCTCACGCAGAGACGATTTTACAAAGAAATCTAAATAATAACGAAAGCAATCCTTTAAATTTATAATTATTGGCATTTGGTCGTACACTTCGGTGACTACTCAATGCAAGGTCGGGAAGAAGGAGAAATCTGCGCTGGGTTCGTAACCAAATCTTCAGGGTCACCATTGCGTTCCTTTTACTTAAGTCTTAGATTCGAAAGTGATACTAGATATTTCAACATTAACTTGAGAATACATGTTGCATACCATGAGAGAGAAATGATGAACAATTGTCTGAGTTTAAAAAAATCTGCCTTTGGAATACTGCATCAGAAGTCCTCACTGGCTATTGTAATTACATTTTCTGTCATTCGTCGATAAACTGCCGAACACTTTCCGGTGAATTATGTTATCGCTGCAAAGAAAGATTTCCAGGTTAAAGAGACCCACATATGTTATTGGTGGATCGAAAATAGATTTTAATTGTGGAATTGACATTATTCATTGGTGCAATATACAAGAAATATGAATTTACTATTTGTGCTAGTTTTCTTTCACTTCAGTCCTGTCAATTTTCGAAACATAATTCAATTTTTTTTTTTTTACCTAAATACAATATTTACTTTCTTCGACCTGTCAATTCGGAAGAATAGTTGTTCCCATTGAAAAGCTGATCATGCTGATAAATGGACACCGTTTACAAATATCATAACACCAAATAGAGTAATATCTGATATTTGTGATCTAAAGGACTCTCTAGAAAATAATCAAATTTTCTTTGTTTTCATTTAATCTTTCTAAATAAGAACGTAACTTTGGTTTTGTTTGAGATTCCGGCAAGATCTTAACAGATCTTGCTCCTGCATACTTGTGCCAGCACACATAAAACAAGGCTTTTCATCCGGCATCTTCCACTTCGCTTAAGGTAATTATTATTAATTCTGCTTATATCTTTTTTGCGTTCTAATGACCGTTTTTCGCAATCTACACATCTGCCAATGTTTTTTATTCCGTCAGGGTATCATCCTCTATTCTTGTGCCCTTCATTGTCAAATCCATGACGTAATTTACAAGACTTCGGCTTTCCTCGTTTTCTTCTTCGAAAGGATCTACCAAAGATAATTTTTGATATTCTGTCAGCATGCATTCTGCAGCATACCATTGGAGTTGTTTTGGATTCTACATTTTCGAATTCAATTTGTCTCTCACCGCCATTATCTGTCTAATCTCTCGTTTAGTATTCATCAAACAGTATACTGACAACATCGTCTCCTAAAAATTCATTTTCAGGCATTCAACTGGAGAGTTTGCTGCATCATTTTTAATTCTAATTTCCGATTCATACGTAACACAGCTCCACCATTGTCTTGTATATTGTCTTTTTAGTTTTTCGAAATGTTTGTTCTATAAAATATTATGAAGTCTACTAACACTGGCCTTCCTAGCTTATTTTAATAAAGTCAATATTATTAGGTCCCCTGCTCTAATATTCAATCTGATATTTAAATTCCTTCCACTGGAAATATACCTATTTCTGTTCTAGATCATATTTCAGATTTCCCCTACAACCATGTGTCTTGACTTTTACATTATTTATTTTGTTCCATTTTTTATGTTTTGCTAATTTCTGGATTAAATGTTACAGATACAAAAAATATTATTTTTTCTACCTATTTTTCAAGGATATTGACTCCAAAAAGCGGAAATGTAAGAATTCAAAGGTTTTGCAGCTGTTCTCGAAGTCTTAAAACGATATCCACCAACATTTTTAGTTATTTGGATTATGCACTAATCAAACTCTAACATTTTGTTTTACCAGTCTTACTGACTTATTGCGTCTCCTAAATAATGTAACAAGTATTTCAACGTCAGTTAAGGGGGTAAAGAACTGTTTCTGATGAAATAATATTATATAAATAAAAGATTCATCTTCATCTTCATTACTAGTTTACCACTAGTTCATTATGAGAGAGAAATGACATTTTCTAGGATGAAGAGAGGGGATGTGACCCTGAGTCTTTTATTTGATCCGCGTTGGGATGGTTTAGTAAAATAGTTTGTGCATACTCTTGAATGAATGATTGAGAAGAATATTTAATAATGGACTTGTTTATTAATCAACATCATTCACAAATAAATGTGAAGAATGTTAGCAAATGGGCATGTGATAAACATATTTACTTCCAACTAATAATCGAATATTTGTTATATAAATACATGGTTTTAAAACCAAGAATTATTTTTTTCAATCATCACTAATTTATTCCTTAAAATTTATCTGCGTGACGCATGCTAACAAACACTACATATTACATTTCATACCATGTATATACAGAGTAATATACGTAGTATAGAGAATGTTATAATGCTGCGCGAAAACTGCGCATTTTCTATGAAAAAATCATTGCCGTTCTGGTGACGAAGAAAATCAATCAAAAATTAAGTATAAATTAAGAGAAAGTCCTTCAATACGCGGTGTGTAATATAATCCCAGTTTTGTGGATCCGTGATGCCAAACCAATTGAAGCAAACGTCCGTCTGTCCGTCTGATACAACTCTAGCGCCTAAAAACCATGCATACGATTTTTTCCAAATTGAAGAAACTCCCTGTCGTTTTCGCCTGAGCTGAAGCTATGCGATTTTGAAAACATTCATTAATTTTGGGGGACTATTTCTAGCCTTCCGGCATTTTAAATCTTTTTTCAAAACGGCTCCAAATTGTTTCAAATCTTTGTAAGAACTGTTTACTCTATAGTAAAATACTACGCTTATAAAGGTAGAATATGTCCAATTTTCTCACGGTTAACTCCGAATTTTGAAAATCGCTAAAATTTGAATATTTTGCGGCGTCTTTACTACAAACTACAAAAATTAAAGATAGAGATTTTACCAAATGAATGTTGCTTATAATTAGACCTTTTAATAAGGTAATGCAATTTTTTAAGTTTTAGTTGGATTTCGTACAATATGCAATATTTGCAATTTTAAAATTTACATAAAATGCATTTTCTTCAAATTAGCTCCAAATTTTTTCTTTAAATTTTTGGTTGTGTAATGCCAAATTCAGGCTATCCGATGACATAAACGAGATATTGCCCTATTCTATTGTTTTTTAAAAATTATAATAAATGAAATTTTTTGAAATACCTCTCACGCAGCATATATACTTGAATAGATTTGTATAGATATTTTAACTGTGAGAAGTGCTTCAAATGACTTTAGAGGAAAACAAAACTCAATAGATTCTGTGAAAAAGAGCTGTTTTGAACCGAAATGAGAAATGTAAAAATGTATTTTGTGCGGCGATAGATGTCATTGGCAAGAGAACGGTAAGAACCTTAGCGGAGCTGGCAAGAACCTTAAAACCAGTCCACACATAGAAATTATAAACATTTGCTACGAGAAAGTCTGTCCCATTCTGTAGCACTCTAGTTCTTCATATTTTTAGAAAGGAAGTGTAAGCATTTCTTAATTTTTAAAAGCAAAGAAAAATTTCAGCTAGAAAACTGACCAAAGTGAGACACAAATAAATAAAGTTAATTACAGGCTGACGTAATTATTAGGGATTGGGAAGGAAACGAACGTACCAATGTAAAACCAAAACGGCCTATGATCAGGAAAATATGAGTAGTGGAATGATCTGGTAAACGACCAGTAATCGAAAGTACATCAAATTCTTTCCGGCAGTTTTGTAATGGCATTCCTTGCAAAGAAAGGAATGTTTGCAACATTCTCGACATCGTTATTAGGGAATCATTTTCATTGCTCGTCAAGTAAAATCCGCTGATATCGTACGGGATTTGAACACGTTCCTCTATTGTGAAGCCACGCACCTAAGCCGGGATTGCGCTACCAATACAGTCGTACGTAAGCATTTCCGAACTTACCTTCAATTAAGAATCTTACGAATTTTGTCTTCAAACTCATTGCTTTTCCGGCACTTCTGCAATTTAAAATATTAAATAAATTACCTCTAAGAGACAGTAAGAAAGCAAAGAAATCTACGCGGCACTATAAAATAGTTAATTCTACTTTAAGAATGTTTCAGTTCAGTACTATAGACTTTGCAGGCGCTTCGGTTCTAGCCTGACGCTTAACCTTATCGCTCGCCTGGCGTGATTATTAGACGATAACGTTACTAGCAGACAAGTTTCTGACACGGCCTGACATTCAGAATTCATTTGCTGCAAGTAATTACTAGAATCTAAGAAACATTTATTGACTTCAAGAAAAATCACATATCACGCAGTTATTATCTTTTTGTTCATCTACTCACATTTATATAAAATAAACTCTTATTTTCGTGTTATTGCAATGTTTTCTTAATATATAACAAATGTTACACTATTACTAATTCATTCGTTTTGAAAACTCAAACGACAACGTAAATGCATACCTTAAATTATTGAAAAGGAAAAGTATTAATTAAATCTCACACATTGTCAAAAATAAAAAGCTGCATGAACAGGCCAGGACGTAAACTCGAGTCTTCCAGCGTTCTTCAAACAAGCACCTGAACTATGACGTCACTCCCCGCAGCTTCTCATACAATGCTTTACATATTAGAAGGTGTTGATGAGTGATACTTGTTGAGTTTTGCTATTGAAGACAGATGTTGCTTTCAACGAAAGAAATAGTAAAGTACGATTTTGCAAAATCGGTTTTGAACGTTTTAATAGTAAGAAAGAAAACTGTTTCATTGCAGTTTTGCATTTCAAACAATTCTTTAAATTGTAAATATTGTTTGCACTTTTGCATGAAAATGCCATCATTTCAAGAAGAAAGCCTACATGATTGTTATGCAAGAACGAATTATGGACAACAAATTTCATTTGAAAGACAAATCTGTTTTCAATTTTGTAGTTGCAGAAGACGCCCCAAAAATGTTCAAACTAAAATTTTCTTGAAATTCAGAGTTAACTATGAAAATTGGAACTATGTCATCCTTCTAAGTGTATTTTACTTATTCTTACCAGAAAATTCGAGCTGTTTTTGAGAAAAATTTGAAAATGTCCGAAAGGCTTCATAAAGTACCCCAAATTTCAAAGATTTTTCAAAATGTAAGCTTCAACTACAGCCAGAAAACGCTCTTCAATTTGGAAAGGATCACGTGGTTTAGGCGCTAGTAGTAATCACAGAGACGGATGGACGGACGTTTGGATAAAACCACTTTTTCGACTCAAAACGTATTACCGTTTAATCGCGAAATCGATTTTCCGTTGTATTACATAACTTTCTATACTACGTATACGCACGAATATACGATGTATATACGTGGGTTACATACGAATATACTAATATACTACGTATATTCAAAGTGTTATGAGAAAGTAAAAACGAGAAGTACAAGTTTTGTTTTGTGCTGAGATAACGAATTATCATAGTTCAAAATCCATCTAAACGTATTACAGCAGTTCCAAAAGGTGAGATACAAAAACAGTACTGAGAATTTTCTGCACATTGATTGTCATTTCAAGGTGAGTTTATTTTTATATAAATGATTCATATTGCAAAATATGAATGTATTTATCTAATCAAGAAAAACGAGTAATTTGTCACAACTGGGCACGACGCGGTGTAAAAGCGGTGACAACATCAAACGCGGGGAAGACACGAGCTCAAGAACTCCAACTGTAAAAACGCATTTTTCGGAAACTCAGTGGTCAGAGCAACTGGTCGTAAATCGAACGATGCGGGCTTGATCTCATCCGAAGGAATTCACATCTTAGTACTCAATTAATACGGTTAACAGGTCACAATATGGATATCACTAACGAATTCGGATAAACATTTCATATTTCATTTCTCTCTCTATGTGCGACAGAGTTAGACAAACTTTTTTTGAAGCAACGCAAATGCATGTCAAAACGTTCACTATCTTAATCTCCAGCGAGGTTAGGTTAAATTCCTTACTAACTAATTATAAATAAATGCACATTTGTATAAATATTTGTAATAAAGGGATCAAACTAATACACATTATATAGTATAAAAGTTCAGCAAAGATCTTATAAGCAATAAATAAATACACGTATTTTCCAAGCAAACATTCTTTTATCTTTAATTCAGACTTAGTAAAAGAGAACATGAACAGAATAGTGTGCTACATCGCGCAGAACTCGATCCTCAATACCTTTGATTTAAAAACCCGGTGTCAAACGATTTCAGCTACAGAGAGAAAGTTATTATCTTCAGTAATCTGCAAGCCTTAATGTAATTATGAATACAAAATATTTGTTCTGTAATTTCTCCATTTTCTGAGAGTAACATTTAAGACGTAATAGAAATCATATTCTCTAAACATATTCGTTCTCAAGCAGTACAATTAGAAAAAATGCAATATTAGTGTGCAACTGATGTTTTAATAAATACATGATAATATATTTATTTATCGAACCTGTTATCATATTTATGAATTTTATAATAAATTTAATATTATTTAGATTTAAAAGAACGACTTTATCCAAGACATTTTGAGATCCGAAATTCGCACCTCCTTGTTTTTTCCTATATTGAGACTAAATGACAGGTGATTTGTGCATTGATCACCTGCCACAAGTATGGCGGAATAATCATTGGATATAACTAAATAATTAAAATTTCTTATTTTCTTTAGAAATTGGGACTGATTGAATGGTAAACTAATTTAGTCTCAGTCTACCCTGGCACTAAAAGATACGTATCAAAACATTGTTTATTTAAAATGGAGATCATAATAAAAAAATATTGATTTCTTCACATGAGACTACGTCAAATCGTACTTATTATGTTTGGAGTTCATAACATTTTAGAAATGGGCTCCACCTTACTGAAGATTTACATTAAAAATTTTAAGAAGACCATAAAGAAAGAAATTATCAATGTTACAACAATTAAGGGATGCGTTCTGTTAGCATTTATCACAAAGGCACAAACAAAATGGTAATTTTAATGAGCTCGTAATAGTCTCTAAGGTACTTTATTAAACAAAAGACATATTCTTTCTCAATTAATAAAGAACGAAGAAATTACTCTTTATTGCAAATTTATAATAAACCCACAGACTTGTTAAGGATTCTGGATTATCTCTAGAACTGTTAAATATGTAAATTACTGTGAGGATTATACAACTTGGTACAGACTTTTCATATTATTTCTAACGATTACATAAAAATATGATAATGATATTGCAATTGAGACACTGTTAATATTTTAGCCATCTCTTCCAAATTTGCTTCGTCACTGTTTGAAATACAAGATACCAGCACAATAATCTTAATATAATCACATTATCGTTTACAAAAATCAAGTTTGTTCCTCCTGCAAGAATTTTGGAATGTCTCTCTCGTGATGATAGTGATTAATGTGTTCCAGGCATCAGGTAAAAATACATATTATTCGGTAGGATTTGATCTGGCGTCCATTCCTCTATCTACTACGTTTAATCCACGGAGCTATCACAAAGGTACCTTACAGCACCGATGAGGGGTGTTGTAGAAATGAATTTATCTTGAAATTTATTGTTCTTATAATGCATGTTATTTACTTCAGGGAATATATAAACCTACACATTCTTGATAAGAATGTGAATCATCAGCATGATACTATTCTCTATAGTTGATTCTAGTTAGAAATATTTGATTCGAATGTTCTTGTGTAGGGCTCATGAAGTAGCTTTATCCTGCGAACTGCTATCTTGCCCCCTCCCATATCTTCAAGGTGATTCCAGCATTACGCTGATAAGACTGAACTGTAACTGCCGTGAAACACTAGTCTGAAATACAGGAACTATGTATTAAGTGAAGTACCATGTGATTTTTAAAACCACTCAATACAACTAAGAGAATTTGACAAATTTGTATCTATTCAGAAAACTTGAACCTAAACTTGAAATGATATAATGCTAAATAATATTTTAATTATCTGTAAATAGTTGATTGATTGCTTCTTCAAGAAATTATAGCTGCTTATAATGTAAACAACGAAGTAGTTAAATTACAAACAGCACATACTTTCTTCTCTAATGTCACTGCTCCGCAATATTATACTATTACATGAATTGGGAAAAGAGTTTTCAAATCCAAAGACCTCATTTCTAATTTTGTAGTTTTGAAAGTTAAATTTTTCAATTTTCAAAAATATATAGAGTTCCTCGAAATAGGGACGACCAGCGCCCGTCAGATAGTACAGAACGAGTTTCGGTCGTCGTACCGATGGACGACAAAACCTGGCCCTTTTTACGGCCCCAAGTCTTCAAAATTATTAATTGCCAAAATACTGGACATATTACTACCGAAATCACCATAATAAGAAACAATACCTTCTGATCTTCGAACTCACGTTAGCAAGCCGATAAAGCGTACCGCGACGTTAACCATTCGGTCATATGGTTTTGCTCTAGTTGCCACTAAAAGTAGTTAAATATAACAAAACCCTATGCTATAAATAGAACATAATCGTTTCACATATTGCTTCATAGGTCAATCCTTTTAAGTCGAATGATATCAGATATATTATAAATATAAAACAAGTAATATAGAATATTAAATATATTAATATAATATAACTATATTTTGTTTAGAATGCGAACTTCTTCTGCAGTATATACAATATTTTTACTTTCTCCTCATGCGTACTTCAGTACTACATTGTCATAATAAAACCTAAGTATGACTAAAATTATTCGAGAAGAGCCCCAACGTGTCTAGAAGCAGGACAGTTTTAAAGAATACTAGTGATGCTAAAAACAGCGCGTACTTTCTCTCACCTGTATTTTCACGAAACTACGTTGAAAACATTTAAAAGTTTGAAAATTGGAAGCATGACTTATTTAAAATCTTATCTTTAAGGAAAAGTTTCACTCAAGGAAAATCCAATTTAACATTACTGTAGGAATAATTTACTGAAAATCAATAAACGAACATGAGACTCCGCAATATTCTCTAAATGCACTTCCATCATCCAACCAAAATGTACAAAAATCGTGACATTTGTTTGAACATTTGAGGTAATGTCCCAGGGGCTTCGCAAAGCAATCTTCCCAATTGAATATATCGGCTTCAAATTCAAGGCGCTAAGCAACATCAGCCAGACTGTTTGGGAGTATTAATTTTGCACCGGACATCGCTTGAAGCTGCCATGTTGTTCAGGGACGGACGGACAGACATCTACCGTCAGTCGATTTTTCACTATCAACCACCCACAAAAACATGGATTCGCCACAACACGATTTGGAGATTTTTTCAAATTCTAGTGCAAGTGGATTTATCTATTTTTTCACAAGGGCTGTGTAATATGCGTTTTCTGCAGACACCAGCTGCCGCGTAGCATTACGTAAATTTTCTACCTTTAAGAAGAAAGTGCAGTCAATATAAGGAGAAAATTGACAGGAAAGTTCACGGAAATTATGTTACTGCAAAGCAATTTCCAAATTAAAAACATTTATAACAATTTTTTATAAATTTCATTAGAATTAAGATCGAGAAGAAGAGTAAATATTCATGAGAAATTTGGAAACAGATTAGTAAATTGTAATGTTGAAAATCCCAGAGATATTAATAAAGGTGAGATAATTACTATGTATTTGTAATAACGGTATAGTGTATTCGAATGAAGAGGTAAAGTAAAAAGAAAGGAGTTTTTTTTCAAGTTTCAATAATGCAATATGAGCAGAAATGTAAATATACCCTCCAGAAATATTGGCATTTATCATTGATCCAATCCCAATGAACTTCATGAATATAACACTTGAAAAAGAATACATGATTTAGGTCAGTAATGTTTTAATTTTTTTGCGGTACCATGCGTACACAGGTCCTTTTCTCACAACGAGTCTAAAAATAAATACATGTCTGCAGAGTCTTTTGGAAATATTTTTGGAGTTCGTGATTTCAGTGCCGAATTTTCTCAAAACCCAAATACTATTTACTTGATATCATTGTTTTCTAGAGTAAATGTGCATTCGAGAATGTAAATATAGGGTAAAACATTTAATGAAGTCTTAATCAATATTAGTCCAATTATTTTCCCTGTCACTGTTCCTCAGCTTAAAAAAACGTTATGAAATATTGTAATGGTTGAACATTATTAAATTCAGTGGTACTCAGTTTAATAAATATGTTTATTTTGAACAACGAAATAGAGGAAAGTGTGAATAAAATATGGCTGGCTACAATGAATATCATTGTAATGACAGAAAACTCATATATTACCATTACAGTAATAATAACTGAATTAGCTGACCATATATGAAAATTTCATTTTTGATTAAATAAACTCTTGTTTTATAATACTATTTTGCCTTAGGAAACAGTCTTAGGTTTTATTAGGTAACATTATTGAAACCTGATTTCAAATATGCAAAACTTTCTTGACAATTGGAAGTTGTTGTTTTTACATATATTTTGTCAGTTCTTTTTAATCATTTAGGTCATACAACGACCACTGTAGACTTTTATGTTTGGGGTTTTCTGTAGGGAGAATACGTAAGGACATCACGAACACACATCTATGTCCGAGGCGGAACCCGCGGCCCTTCAACCTGCGGTAGCTACGGCCTTGTCGTCCATTTCCCTTTCTCCTAGTAAACCTTGACATCATATATCCAACATCAAAGACGAAGATATCGCTTAATTCTTCACCACAATATTTGAATTACGTTTTTTCCTGTAGTTCCTTGTGCCACGTGGGGATAAGTGGAAATGAAACCTCCTGACTAGGTAGTGAAGCTGGCCTCGAGGAAGCCAGAAAGACATCTTGCGGTAATATCACTCTGGCTTTACCAAGATTTTATCCAACTGAATTTTGAGTGCAAGCAGAGGGCAGAACTCTTCAAACTCACAAGGATCATGGACCTCTTGTCGTGGTCATCCCGTGGCTCTGGGCCTGAGTAAGAATTGTTATTCACCTCGACCGGGCACTGCCACTGCACGGACATCTCGTGCAGTTACCCACCCCTATCCCCCAGAAATGAAGAACAGACCTTACTGTTACATGCTCCTGTGCACTCATGAGAACAAAGAGCTGAAGAAGGCATAGTTTGTCGACTATAGAAGAGATGCCACAGCTGGTCTCCAAACTTTAAACTTTTCTTAGCTATGGATTTCCATAAATCTAATACGTGAAGGTATGATTTTAACATGCCTTACAACAATTTGGTTGACAACACTGTCTTTAACATTATTTGGGTCGAAATTAATAAATTTTTACTGTTTTACTTTAATCTTGTAATTATAAAAATATTTTAACTGACTTTTATGATTGATTTTCAAAATTAATAATATTGAACTATAATTTACAAGATATTTATACAATACACAGTTCTTTTTTTATATTATTAAAGAAGGTATAAGTTTCATTTCGTGAAATAATAAAGACTGTAGTTTAAGCCAGATTTTGAGAACTTATGATCCTTACTGAATCTCTTGTGCGTTTTCCAAAGATCTAAAAACCAAATGTATTTTATGTCTGATATGCATTCAAGTATTGGGATCTTATGAAATACAAATTTGTCATGCGTATATCTTACAATGGCTAAAATTATTTCACAAAATTAATCATTACTAAAAACAAGGACGGTGTGTTTCTGGTGAATAAAACCGTTTTTACTAATATCGATAATCAAAAGCCGTAAGGTTTCAGATGTTTGAACTAGTGAGAGAGCTTTGAATTGAATCTAAACACTCCAGAAACTGTTTCTCAAATACAAACCCAACATAAATTGGAAGATAATAATGATTCGGAAAACACTGTGTTCCGCTTAAATATTTTGTAATTCGGAAAATTGTCCCGGAATTGAAATTTTTAACTAAATACTCAATCTCTTTAAAGTTTATTCAAACAAGTTTTTGTTTCTTTCTTTAACAGCTCGTTTTAAGAAAATTACATTGATCTGCAACATTTTAAGGTTTTCAAATTTATTCTTTTAATACGTGGTTAGTTCAAAAATATTTAAGAAAATATTTAACTTATGTAGATTTCACAAATTAAAAGAATTAAAATTTACTGTTTATATTAGCTATTTATTAAAGATATCACTATTACAATTTTGCTATTAATATATGTAATGTGATATGCTTTGAAAATAATTAATTATGTTAGCGCCATTCAGGCCATATATCAGATTTGTACTGTTGCCTGTATATTACCCTTTTTAAATAAATAAATAAATAAAAATATCACTGGGAAGGGATAGATATAATCTCTGCAGCAGCAGTAACAGAAAAATAGCAACTTTGAAAAATATATGAAGAATAAGACAATTGAGCTCGGAAATATTTCTAATGAGGTTCTCAGTTCACCGATTATCACTATAAAATTGCATCAATTTTACAAATAGTCTAAACAATATTAACAATAGCAATTTTGCAATGATAATCTACTTGGGACACTCGGCAGTGATTTTTAATTGATTAATGAAATCACTGTTTGCATGCACCTGCTCATATAGAAAAAATGGGCGATTACATTTTCATACGTAATACAAATGTATTGCTTGCATTTCCTTAATAAAGGTGTAATAATGTCAAAATACATTTTTAAATACGAACATGAATTTCCAATTTGCTTGATAGGAATGTGTATATTATGTAAATGCATTATATTGTGTTTCCAAAATTATTATGTATTGTTAGTGTTCTTTGCTTTAGAACCATTAGCATTTTAAAACAGTTTGTAAGAAACAAAACTTTCAATGTTTATTAATTTAATCTGCCACAAATTTCACAATATTAATAGATACCATAAATTAGACTTCATTTTCATAGTAAAGAACTCGATAAAAATGTCACAGTTCTCTCTGTGACCCGCTGCCCCTGGTTCGTCACGTCCACGAAGCCCAGGGCCAACGTCCAGTGCAATTATGGAGTGATCCCGTGCCCGCGCACCAATCCGTTTTGTTTCTGTGCCCTCTCCCGTTACCTCCTCTACTTCCTCCACCCTCCCTCCTGTTACCCCTGCTCACGTTAGAGAGGCAGCGTCACTGACCTGAGAAATTGCTCCGCCCCTTTGAGATAACTAGGAGGAAAATCTTCGAGGGAGGAAGGGGACGTCTGAAACTTGGAGCAAAGCCAATGATAGAGCGGATACGCCTCGACGCCAGGATTGGTCAAGTGTCCATCGATGGTTGTCCAAGCTGTGGAAAAGCCAGATTTGGCCGCACAAGGCATCGCCCATATTCTGTGAGAGTGGGTATACAATATAACTCTTGATATTATTAAAGCACTGTCGTGTGTGGAAAGTGATATTTTTTTATTCAATAGTTTTACCAAAAACGGGAAGAGTTGAAACAACGCCCAGCTCTGTTTCAGAATTTTTTAGTTACAGCCGGTTAGTTACAGCCGGAATATTTTAGTTACGATTTGGTTGTCTCGTTAGCTTAGGGGTTAGAGCAGCTGTGCGTAAACCAGTAGGCCCGGATTTGAATCCCGGTCGGGGCAACCAATTCTTTGAACTAATTTAATTATTAGAATAATTATCATTAACTAAAGTAAATTTATAGAGTGGATACTATTAAAAGGGATGCGAAGAAATCACACGATACTGTTTATCGTTCATTTGCTTGTTTACGTTCGTCAAAAACAGTGAAACTAAACACGATGTTTCAGAAAAAGAAAGCTACATTAACTGTCCACAGGGCCGTTTGAACATTTACTCTCGGATCGCTGAAGTAGAAGCCCGCGTGCCTCACTAGGAGCATTCAAGTTACGAACTTCCTTTCCAGCGGCTCCAGAACGCGAGCGGCGGCAAGCGCCCATCAAGTCTTCAAAACTCTCCCTCCCGCTCTTTGGCCGCGTTTCTTTCACAAGATGGGCTCTCGCAGCGGGGCCGAGCAGTGAGTACCGGGAACGGCCGGCAGTGGTGACGGTGGCGGTGATGGTGGAGGCGGGGAGAGTGTAATAGGAGGAGTAGGGGAATGAAGCGGGTGGGGGTGAGGGGGTATGTGCGAGTTTGGCGCGAATGCCGTGAAGACGGCGAGCGGTCGCTAATGGGAAGACGCCCTTTGATGCGTTGCGTCTCTAAACAATTGAATTAGACCCTGCTTTCGGTGCACCTGGGCCCGCGCGCCCTGTTGCCGAGAGTCCCGGCAACGTTGAGGCCGCCTTCCGCACTGAAGCTACCGTTGCTCCGAAGGACGCGTGGGTTTCACGTGCGACTCGTGAGTGATAATTTCGTGCTGGCCATTCAACTGCATTGTTCATTAGTTCCGTCAGTGTAGTGCATCTTATGGTTGGGAAGTGGCGGTGTACCTCCGTTGGAAAGTGTGATCCTGCGCCAAACTACACGTCGGTTTACGGGTGAATCTTTGTTCGAGTGCGACTATTACCCTCAGAGGGCCACATTACTGTATTATAAAATTTCTGTAAACGTTATTTCTAAATTTATATTAAATTTCCATATTTCAATTGATCTCTTTTAATTTTCGTTTGTGTTGTAAGAATTCTGATAATGCGGAAGCATATCTGGAGTATGATGAAGCTAAAAATACTAGCATTGTTGTTTCATATCTATATTGTGGATGATTATTTATTTTCTCTAGATCTTCAAAAATAGCTTTCTACTGAAGAGTAAATTTGTGTCTTTGTAGGATTTCTGAATATATATTAATTGAAAATTCCTAATGCTGGAATAAAATGACGACCCCGATTGTTCTCGCAATAACATAATTGTACTTTTTACTCCATCATTCATTCAGTGTCTATTATCGAATCTAAAGCTCTTTCCAAAATAATTTGTTATTAATTCGAATATTCATATACCATATTTTTACTCGTGTGTTTTTAATCTCGTAAGAATTATTATAAGAAAGACATTCACCTGTCGCTGTGAATTCAAAACATTTGAAAAATAAAAATAAAATAGCTACAAATTGCAAAGTGAAAAACATTTTAATGCAATTCAATCAAGACATTTCATTTTTCCGTGAAAGACGAGACGAGATATCACGAATCCTATCTCCATTTTATTTTATTTCTGCTTCTCATCATTTCATTCTTCGTGTGCGTTTGCCTTTGTCCCTGAAAGTCTCGGCAATTCCATGTATGGAAATCAGACCTGCTTCAGAATATATCTCAGCATCAGAACTTTGAATGTAGATTTCCCATCTCACTTCGTCAGAGAAGTCGATAAAAGAATGCTGATAGAGGAGGACGTCTCGCTCTTTGAACGGGTTCGTTTCATTAGCAGCGTAAATCAAAGTTCTTCTGTTGTTGACAGGACGCTCCCAGAAAGACTTTCAAACACGATTTCGTGATTGTTCGCGATTTTAAATTGAAAATCAATACAATTAGAAGACCTTGTAATAAAAGTACAAATACCTGTAATTGCATCGGGACGGAAAAATGAAGATAACGAAGAACGTACAGATTATTTGGGAAGATAAGTTTGGAAACGAAAGCAAACCTTTTTGATTGAGTATGTTTTCAAAGTAAACTTTTTCGAAACGCTGGAGATTTAATTTATTTTTGACAGGCACAATTAAACGAGATGTGCAAAAATTAGCATGGAATAAATACCACGACCCAGGGTGGAATGCACAGTTTCACCTTCACCTTTAATAAAAACTTTCAAGAACATGTAAAATTATTCAGGATCTACATACTTTTTAATGTAACAAACTAAGTAACAAATTAAAAAAATATTTCCTCTGATTTTTTTAGCATAGTATATATTTATTATTTATTTACTGATTGCATTATAATCAAACTTGTGATAACTCATTTTGCAAAATCGCATTAATTTATCTTAATTGACATAATTGGAAATATATTCTGTAGTTGACATTTCAGTTAAGTTGCAATTTCTTCTAAAGAAATAGCAATGTTTTCAGTTCATAACCTTTTAACTAATAGAAAACAGTGTAATGCTGTCCAACACTGTCTTGCTGCACTTGGAAAAAATTTTAAAAACCTTGAAATGAATTTTTAGACCCTCTATTACAATCTATTATTTGTAATTATACAAGGTGTCCTACCAAATATGGCCAGCCCACAACTTAAATTGTTCACGGTATCGACATGAGTTTCTATCAACAATTCGAATCATGGGGCAAAGTAATATGTCGTAAGGATTGTTCGAATTATTTTTATTTCGAGAAATTTAATCATTTTGGATTGTTAAACGGAACTTTATATATTTCTCATCAGATGTAGATAGATCATAAAAGAGGACTCCAATTATATATCATATGTTGATTTTGATAGAAATTTGAGTATAAGTAGGTTTTCTGACATTAATTTTAAATTAAACGGACATTATTTCCTTGAGTAACCTTTGCAACTGTCGCCTTTAGGAAATGGCCTTCCTTCGCGGTCCAGCGTCCGTAACAGGCCTGACGCCGAAGACATCTTCCTCAAAGGCAACAGTTGTAAGGAGAAATATTGTTCGTTTAATTTAAAATCACTTGCCAGAAAGTTTTTTTTGTACTAAAATTTCTAACAGAATACTAACATATGAAACATCATTGGATTCCTCTTTTCATGACCTATCCATTGCTGTTGAGAAAAATATATTTTTCCATTGAAAAACAAAGATGATTAAATTTCTCAAAAACTAAAAGTATTAGGAACAAAATCTAATCAGAATATAGCCTCATGATTCTGCATTGTTGAGCGGTATTGCATATCGCAAACCGTTTAGAAGTTACAGTTAGACCTACAGTTGGTGGGACACACTATGAGTATCTTTGGCGATTTATATACCGAGCGAACTGGCTCAGTGCTTAGCGCGCTGATTCTGCAGTGGGGAGGTCCGTGCAGGGCCTTGCAACTCTCCATCAAAACCGAGGACAAAGCTGGATCGTGCAACGATAGATGTCGCTGTGTACAGTTGCAGGTTAGGGCACCCCAACTCAGCACATAAAATTGGCTATTAAGAAATACGTAAGGTGTATTCTAAATGCGATTAATTCTAAATATATATATATATATATATATATATATATATATATATATATATATATATATATATATATATATATAAGAAACCTCTGAAGAAAGGGCGAATATCGACGCTTACTGAAGTCGTAGGCTATCCGCAGAGTCATGTAAATGATCTTGGCTGTCCAGTGACGCCGGTTGAAGGCTGTGTTGCCGACGTTTCGACCATCTTGTCGTGGTCTTCCTCAGGGCTGTGGTAGCCAGCACATGGTCAAAACGTCGCACACAGGCCTTCGACGGCGTCACCTGGACAGCCAAGATCATTTACATTGACGCTTTGTTTGATTACACGTCCGCTGGCGTCTCTGGAACGCAGGCAGCAGCCACGCACGTTTAGTATCGTTAGGCAGTTCGTATTTTAGTTCCTGTAAGTCGATGCTGTAGGTAGAGTGCGCCACTCTTAATGGTCTCACAACGTTGTATGGGAGTTGAAGGCCCTGGTTCTAGTTCGATATTTGGACCGGCCATCCTTACCGTTTTTTCTTTTTCTTTTTTCTTCGTGGTTTCCTCGGTCATAACGCGAATATTGGAATAGTTAAAAAGGCCATGATCGGATGATCACCTCTCATCATCCTTATACCTCATAATTCAATTAAAATAATAATAATAATAAATAATAATATAATAATAATATAATAATAATAATAATAATTCCCAGCGGGGAGAAAGTTGCTCACGTCCGTGGTCTAGCACAGTCCCTGAGTAATGATGCAACAGCAACAGAGCTACGCCACCAACGCGCTTGACCTTTATGAAGTGCGAATCCTCACACGATGAAACTGCACGTCTTTATTGGTCAGTGTGTCACCAAATGACTAACATGACAAAGCTCGTCGTTGGCTATGTAAGTCTTTGACGATTTAACGACATCATTCCTGTCATTCCTGAGACATCAAATGGATGACGAACTGTCACCATTTGATGTCTCGGAATGATACTTTATAATATAAACATATCTACATTTCTTTCATTTCTATCACGAGCATATTTTGTGAAACCATTGGACTTTGGATGGAAATATGACGCAGTCGGAATATTGCTGCACCGCTCTCCTCGCAAGTCTCTGTTACTATATGAAAGTTTCTGTTATAAAACATAGTTACCATGTGAAACGTTTGCGACATTTAAGCAAGAGAAAAGATTTGCTGAAATGTTTAAAAGGAGTGAATATATATATGACAAGAGATGGGGAACAATTATGTGCAATAATTTGGACCATTTGAATCACAGCATATGGAAGCGTACGGAAACGTTAATGTTACTAAAAGTATAACTTTAAAGGTTACAATCTGTTACCCCGAACCCATATTATCTATCTATATGGATAAACATTGCATTTGAGCAAACATTTCATGTTGGATTTCTTTGTGCAAATAATTTGTAGGGCGAGGGCAAAGTTTGAAATTTGCTAATTTCAAAATGCTGAACTGGAATTAGCGTTCTAATTCCGACGCAACGTACTTTTTTAACCAAGACGAGACGAGGCGGAACTGTGAGTGGTCGCTGACGCCCTTGACCTAGGCCTCCGTCGAGTTCAAGTGCCAATTACGTTGGGCTGGTCGGCGGAAGTAACCCGCCCTCCGCCCATCTGCCCGTCCGCTGCCCTCTACGTTGCCCTCCCCTGTTCTGGAGCCCTCAGTCCGGATCGACGGCGCTTTCTGCCACCTGTGACGGGAATCCGATTTTCGCGTGAGATGAGTTCGTTTTGCTCCCTTTGTCCAATCGAAGCTGATCCAAATGCATTTATCTGCCCGCTGGTGTAAATTATCTTAGATCACACAGTGGCTTTATCTGATGTTCCTCGACAAAATATTGCCAAACAATATGTTTGCCATGTGTACGTCATTCACCAGATTATCTGGAACTGTAGAATTTACGGAGATAAATATTTCTAAGCTTTTTTTAAAGCAATGTAATCTGCTAGATCTATTATGACAACTAAAATGACCTGGTACTCAATTCGTATCTCATTCCTGCAAAGGTAGGAAACTTTGAGAGCCTGCCTACACTGATTGTAAGTCTGTTTGCTGCTGCTACTGCTTCATGGTTCGCACAATGATTTACACTTTTGAGGCTTCAACTTTCCCTGCCCTATGGTGGCTAGTTTAACAGCGCAGGAGAGGTAAGATTTAGGATCGTGCAAAACACAGACGCGCTCAGCTAAGTGGCAGAAACACGGCTTGTGTCACGTGGAAGTCACGAGCTTATCAGTGTTGTGAAAATTTGCAAGAACTGTCTTACAGCATTGCAATAAGCGTGTTCTACATAAAAGCGTATACATTATTTTAATTATTGAAAAGAATTTATACAAAATGTTGAAGTAAATATGTTAATAAATATACCAAGATACATTTTAACAGATTTTTCTATTGAAATGATTGAAGGCGTTGTCATTATCAAAATATATTTATTTCAATAAGAGCAGCTTTCGATGGCTTAGCCATCCATCGTCATCAAAAGCTGCTCTATTGAAATAAATAGTATTGTTGACAATACAACGCTAATCATGTCAATATGTAAATATCAACTACAACTCACCACTAAACGAAGATTTTTCTACCCCAGTAATATTTTCCGTAACTGGATGGCCGCTTTACAATGAGGACAGCACAATATCGCAATGTTCCACATTACAGATTGCACATATTGCTACAGTACTGTTTTTGTTTTGTTTCACAATACGAGTAATGGTAATTCTCATAGCATCTTACGCATCTTGAAGCTACACAATATTTGTCTGGAATGATGATTCTTTGACGGTTTTACATTGAAAAGTGAATACGCTCCGCCCAAAACAAGTTTGAATTTGTACTTAACTGACTTTAATATTTTAAATAAAAAATGTTCTGTTGGTGTGTCCATTAGGTCCATTACACATGTTTTCAAAGAATTTTTTATTGTGCAGTCTTCACACTTCTACCACGGGCATGTTTTATTTTGAAATTTCTAGAATTAAATTTCGAAATACTTTCGTGTATACTTTTAACATTACTGTAAATGTTTTTATTGTTGAACCTGGTATGTTACTCGTTCTCAATATTTTCTGAAATTTCTGTAGTCGTGAATATGATTTTGATTTCATTGTTGATTGTAGGAGTTGAAGTCAATTACAGTTTTTCATATGTCTTGTATTATGAAAGAATAGTTTTTACCGATCACATTAAGGGATGGAATTTAATTTGGTTGTTTCTGGTTTCCTGTGGTCTTCTCAATTAAATAGGTCATCTCTAGATGAAACGGAAATGTTCTGTGTGTATTGTGGCCTTTTGTTGTTCTTTACGTTTTAGCTTCTTGTTCTAAGAGACTTAAGCTTGAATGTGACTTTTATTTTCACGGTCATGGTGAGAACGAGCCGTGAGAGGCACTTGTAGTGGCGCCTGTGGTATATTAATGTTGCTGAAGGTACAATTGCACATTTTGTGCTGCTGCAGTCTGTGACATGAACTGGAGATGTAACTGTTGTAGCTGATGTTTGTAACGCTGTTCCATCGCTAACGTTGCTGTTGCTGTAAATGAAAGTTAGTAAAGTTTTGAATTTGTTCAGTTGCGATTGTATATCTTCTTCCATTGTTTGACTGATGTGGTTCAGTAATCTGTCTCAATGTTGTTCAAAACTTCTGTAAAGTCGCAACTAACATTAACAAACATCTTATTCACTATCCACTTCATAGTAAAGTAACGGTTTTTGACATTAATTCACTATTTTGGCCACTTCGCTTTGAGTTGTTAATAAATAAGGTTGATAAATGTAGTTTGAAAGACGGCACAATAAAATTCTTAAAGTTACCGCACTACTTTTACATATCGCGCGGAGACAGTCAAAGTTGTAATCAGAGCCACTCGGATACAATGTGCTCACCTCAACATCTCGAACCAGACTCAAGGATATTTTGAAAGCTGACGCACCAACAGGAAATTGCCCAAAGTTGCAGAAACTCATCATCAGTCGCCCAATGGGCATGTCGACGTCTACGTATAGCGAGTTTCCAAGACGAGATCAAGACGTACATCACCACCAAAGCAGCCCTTCCTTTAACTATTCTTTGATACATCATGACAGCAATTCGGTCATCTTTCTGCAAAGTACAAAGATAATCCTTGACAATAATGGTCTAAAATGAGTTAAAATTAAGACAACGATATATTTTTCAACAGAGTTATCTTAAACGATTGGCATTTCAGTGCCATTAACGTAACCTTCCACAACCCTGAAAAACGTGCATTCTTGTCGGTAATCTACATTAGATATACAACGTATATCACTATTACGAAACACTCACCAAGCTGGATACTGATTGACATGAAATTATACCAGTTTGTTCAGTGCCTATCAAAACTCATAAGTGTACATTTTTAAGTGCAATGAAGTCGTGTTTCTGTGACAGTTAGTATTCAGACTTTCGTGTTCTTACTGCCTGTCGAAGTGAGGAAATCGGCGCCCGCCTATCTGTCGGGAGGGTCACGATTCCATGGGGTATGTATGGAGACAAAGACGGACATATACATGACAGGTTTAGAGAGACGAGTAGGTCGAACATATGCATGAATAATTCAAATACAATTATTGCAAAAGTATGAGATCCTGAAGATGTTCTCTGATATTAGATAAAGAAGTAAATAAATAAATAGATAAATAGTAAATAAATAAATAAATAGATAAATAGTAAATAAATAAATTTTACTTCAAAAAACCTATTAGAAACAATATTTTTATTATAATGAGGTATAAAAAGTATTTAAAACAGGGCTCAAATATTTATGAACACAGCTACAAATATTAATGAAATTTCTTTTTTAACGTTAACATTTACTTTTTTACGTTTGCATTTACCAAAAATATCACTTTACTTTTTAAAAAATTGTGCTCAAATTATTTCAATAACGAACACTTTGCCAATGGTGCCAATGGTTAGCAAACTCTGCTTACATAATGATTATTAAAAGAATCAACGCATATTAGTATTCCTGTTCATAGAAATATGAGACTCTCAACATAGTTTTTACTTTCGAAGCTTTCGAATATTTTGTCGGCGAAATTTATTGGATTATTTCGAAACTTTCATCCACTGCCAGGGAATGCTATCAATGGAATTTGTCTTAAGTGTCGAGAAAATTAACTTTCGCGTCCGATACGCATTTTGTAGAGAGAAATTAATTCTTAAAATTTTCACGTATCTTAGCGATATAGTATGACAAATGTGTCGAAGCTTTCTCAATTGATAGTGCCAATAATAATAATAATAATAATAATAATAATAATAATAATAATAATAAATTAATAATAAATGACTTGGCATTTCGATTACAAAAGTGAAGACGGAGAAGGGGAAGGAATGATGGTTTGTTTATGAAAAATGCCGTACTGACCAAAGTGCACCTCGGTAGGTGAGGGGTTAGCGTACTGGCCTCTGAATCCCAGTGCACGGGTTCGATCGAGGCCGAGGTGCGAGGATTTGTGATGGGTGGAATATCCATTGTAGCTCTGTCGCTCTTGTAAGATTTAAAAGAACCCTGGCGGATGTTCAGCAAAATTAAATCCCTGCGACAATATCTCACCTAACGAAATATCACTTTCTCCCATTCAGATAGCTCGGAGATCGACATGTGGCGGGGAAAATGAAAGTCACACCCCTGGAGCACTGCCCGCGAAGCACCACTGCTCGAAACGTTCCCAGACCTGCGTCGGAGGTAGCCTTCTGATGAAGTCTGGGTCGAAAAAGAGGCTGGCATCCAACTGCTTTAAAATATCTTCTTATGGGGATTGCTAAGGATTGCACGCGATCTATGCATTACTATCGCTATAATGATGACGTGTAGAGACAGGATTTTTAGGTTTTAAAATATGCGTTTTAGGTGCCTAAAATAGATTCATTCAGCATCTCAGGCTTTTTAATAGTAGAATAGGCCCAAACAAAACAGTAAATATATATATATATATATATATATATATATATATATATATATATATATATATATATGCATGTGTGCATGCATACATGCATTTCTTTCAGATTAAAACATGAACCAATATTATGTAGAATCAGTATTGTATATTTTGCAATAATGCTGTTTATGAACAAAGTAAATTGTTTTTATTCTAGTTAAAATTATTCGAACCGTATTTTGCCGCTAAATTACTACTACTTCAAGTTTACAAGAGAAAATGAACGTTTCTCATCGGTCAACATCACTTTTCGTTCGCGGAAATTCAATCGCTGCATCTTAGAAGCGAAGGCAGGCTTTTCCACGACGTCAGGAAGTAGTGGCATGGGGACATTTATCTCAAGATCGTTGTCCTGTATATTCATTTCTTGCTGTCTTACAGATTAACGCAACTAAAAATTAATATCATTTTTGTCTGTTGTACTGGCATTGAAGAAAAAAGTTAAAAATGACACAGGAAAAAAGAAATTAGAAAAATAAATCTAATTTTAGGTTTTGAAAAGTAAAATAGGCACACATAAGCAAAGAAAATGTTGATATTGACTCTTTAGGCGCTGCAAAATCGACAGATTTTAGTTCAAATAAACCTAAAACGTATATATAAAACTTCATTTAGTACAAGGTACACAGGACAAAATAGGTTTTTACCTAAATATCCACGGTCTAGTAATTACATTTTTGTATCCTTTACTTACCGTTCTCAAAACTGTAATGTTCGCGAATCGTCACCATACTAACAAAATATCAATTTTTTTGTTCTTGTTTTTACATATTGTGACCATCCGTTTGCCGAGGTCTCGGAAAACGGAGCACATCAATCTTCAAGAATAAGATGAGTTGTTTGAACGCGCGCCAACGCGCATGAATACAATCCGAACATGAAAACTACGAACTATATCCGTAAGGGAGTTTTTCTAGATGGTATGGCGACCACCGAGAGTCGGGAGAAAGAAAGCTTTCTTTTCTGAAGTAACAGCTGGAGAGTGAGGACCTACCGATCACGAGAAGGCGGCACCTCGTACTGCTACGGACTTCAGGACTGCATCTACGATAAAACTCTTCAAGACATTCGAGGAGGTAATTATCATATTACAAAGCATTAAAACAATTCATCAGGAAAAGGATGAAAGTATAGTGACGCATTTAAAATCTTTGTAAGAGAGAGGAGTGAATAGCATGAAACTAACGAGGCCATTCATTTCTTTTCTTTGCAGTTTTTTTATTTTTATATTTATTCTTCTTATACGATAGACTCAGTTGTCGTATTGTAGATTCTTTTAAATATGGAATTAAAAGCTAGTTACATTCTATAAAAGAATACGAAAAGAGTATCAACGGAAAACGAGACGGGGGCCACATCGTGAGTTGAACAACGGTACTGGAAAGGGCGACCGTGCGGTTCTGCAGAGGGCGGCTTTGCTCCTGACCGAGCTGCAAGGACAAGGACATCGAGTGACTGGAAGAGTCGACGCCGTAGATTTCTCTACGCCGTGAAAAGACACAGTAAGGTCGTGCCAACTTGAACAATTTGTAGATATTAGAAGGAATAATTTGTTTCGGAAAGAAAGTATTAGTACAGGTTCTTTATACCAATATTCTGTGAAAAATAGAATCAATCTTTTCTTTCAAGAAAAACTTAGCTAATTGTAAAGTTGCAACTAGGGAATTTACGACTGGAATGATTAGGCAAAGTTTTAAGCATTATTTGAAATTGATTTAAATGAGAGAAAGGAAACAGTGTAGTTAATTATTGAGAGTGTAAGTTGTTTTCTTTTTCAGCAAGACAAAATTCTTGTATATGTAAAGTGTTTTATGTTCATTTACTGTAACAGCAATTTTAATTAGAATATACTTAAGTAAGTGGAAAGTGATTCGACTTGAGTTTCTGTGTAAATGCATTCAATCCACAACGGCCCACATGACCCTGATCCCCGCTATTCTAATTGTATTTTTTTACTTTGCGCCACCTTGAAAACCCATTCTGAGCTAGCCGGCGGAGGGGTGGTCGCAACTGGCGCCCATAAGCGGGGCTCGATTATTGGATGCATTTACCAAAACTCGATTTGAAAAAAACTGAGACCAAAATTTGGTGGAACCAAAATTTCTAGTACAATTGAATCACAATTCACTAAGATTGCTGAACAGGTTACAGAGAAAAAAAAGTGTTGTGTAAAAGTGTGTTTTTTCTGGAGTGTTTTTCAAAAAGGGTATTATATGAAAAGTGTTATCTGTTGAGATAGTGTTTGGTATTGTGTGTGTAATAATTTGTAAAAGTGTATTGTGTCTGGGAAGAGGATTGATTGATTCTAGGCAGTTAATACAGTCAAAATGGCAGATAAATATAACGCGGCTAGGAATTTAACTACCGTTGAAGGATCGTCTGGGGATTCAGATAGCGATAGGAAGTGGAGGACAAGCTCCAAGTACCATGATCGCGAAAGAAACGGTAGAAGTAGAACAAGGAACGTCAGGAGAAACTAGCATGGCCTCGCCGACGGAATCACAACAAACGCCAACACAAGATCCGGATGAGGAACAACGAAACCTCGACAGGGCAAATTTAATGATGCAACGATTAATAGGACAATTCATGCAGCAATTAGATACGAGGTTAGGAATGCAGAATGAAAAGACAGAGGAAAACATAAAGAAATTAGGGACTAACTTAGAAACAAAATTAGAGGAGAATAACTCGGCAATAAATGCTTTAGAAACTAAATTAGAGGAGAACAAGAATGCCTTAGAAACAAAATTAGAAGAAAATAATAGGAAGTTAGAAGAGAATATAAAAATGCAATTCACTGAATTAGCAGAACAGTGGAAGGTCGAATTTAAGAATGAGATTCAACAAGAATTAGGAAATTCACGGAACTGGGTCATGAATTAGAAGAGAAGATTGATCAAGTTACGAAAGGATTTGAAAATAGGATCGAAATGCAATCAGATCTTATAACCACCGTGTCCGACAGGCAGACTGAGATAGAACAAGGTGTAGAGAAGTTTCAAAAAATAGTTACTGAACAAGTTAAGGTTCAAGCTAGTAAATTAGATAGTGGAATAAAAGCTCTTTCGAACAAGATGGGGTTCTACAACACCAAATTACAGCATGTACGAATGACGTTGTAGAATTAAAAAATCAAATTGAAAATTTACCATCGAGGGGAGGAAGCGTTCCGCACACGTATTTTTCATTACCGTGTACTCCTAAATTTAGTGCAGCGGGAGATGAAAATCCATGCGTATTTATGAGGCAGGTGGATAATTTCTTTTCTTTAAATTATGTTCCGGACAATAAGAAAACTCACATAGTCTATCAGATGATGCAGGGTAATGCACGAATATGGGCAGATAGTTTAGAGAATTACCAAAACTATGACAGAATTTAAAGAAAATTTTACTCAAGATACTGGAACAATGAAACTCAAATTAATTTCAAAGTTAATGTAATGTATGGTACGTGGCAGAAAGGTACGATGTCCATGCAAGAATATGCAGAGGAGAAGTTAGCTAGTTTCAAATTATGTACTCCGACGATCCCGGATGACGAAATTGTCTGTTTGTTAACACGTCATTTTCCGTCAGCTACACAAAATTTGCTTAAGAATCTTTGCCAATGTCCACGGAAAAGTTAATAACGCAGCTGGGATTGTATGATGCGACTTCGTGTACAATGAGAGGTTACAGAGAGCAAGGCAAATGTTAGTGGTCCGGTAGAAAGCCAAGACAGCAGGCCCAGCAACATTATGTAAGCAAATCAGAGAAAGAGGAACTTACAAATCGGAACAGCACGTAGAAGAACAGACCTATGCTAGTCAAGATAGGACGCCGTCTAAGGATAGGAATAGAAAAAATTCTATTGATAGAGGAGTTTTCCAAAACAGAAATACTAAACCCAGTACACCTCGCGGACATGAGACGGAAAATTAGAAAGGTTTGTTTCGACACGCCATCCCGCCGCAAACCTAATAGAAGAATCTAGGGAAGAAGAGGTGGCGATATTATCGATCAAATTAATCTCATTTGATGACGAACCGTGGAATGAAGAAGAACAAAAGCAGATCGGATCCAGGCGACAGTGTCCGAAGCTTAAGGTTAAATGTCAGGGTGTTGATACGTCAGTACTAGTGGATACAGGTTGTGCGACCTCCGTCATAGCGGAAAGTTTGTTGAATGAATTGAAAACCAGGAGTGGAGGTACCTACATTGCCGCTCGTAAAGTCTTTTCTGATAGGTGCAAATCGGAAACAATCAAAGCCAATAACAAGACAAGTTTATTTGGATATAGAGATAGGCAAGAATAAGTATCAAGTTGTGTGCCTAGTAGCGCCGGAACTTTTATATCCGCTCATACTGGGATCGATTTCATGAAACAATATGGGTTGTTATCAACTTAAAAAAAATACCATAACGTTAAAACCGAATAATCAACAGGATCTCGAATTTGATTCGTTCACATGGAATTATTGGGGGGCAATTGTTTAAAGGAAGAAGAAGTGAAGCTGAAAAATTCGTTCGCATGTGCAAGGAAATTCTAATCTTAATGAAAATCAGAAGAAACAATTAATTGAAGTATTACTTAGGAATCAGAAAGTGTTTGCAAAAACAAGAATCCAGTAAAAGATTTTCAATTCGAAATAGAACTAACAGATAAAACGCCATTCACGGGTTACCAATATGTCATTCCAGAAAACATAAGGAGGAGGTGGATAAGCTCATTGCTACAATGGTTAAAGATGATATTATCATGAAGTCCAAAACCTCTTATCTAAGTCCGATAGTGCTCGTAGAAAAGAGTAATGGGAAGATAAGTTGTGTTTAGATGCAAGACGATTGAACAAGTTACCCTACCGTACAGAGACAGACCGTTGCGTGTAGAGGATTTAACTAATCAATTATCCGGCATCAGTGGTTGAGTTCAACTGACTTCACTGCATCGTATTGGCAAATAGCGATAGCACCTGAATGTAGACAATATACAGGATTTATTCACTGGGAATTTCGTATGTTTTCAAAAGAATGCCATTTGGACTCAAGAACAGTGCATCTGCTCTTGTGCAATGTTTAGACAATATCATTGACAGAGAAATGTCTAGCGATGCTTTATCTATATTGATGACGTGCTCGTGTATTCGAAGACATTTGAAGAACACATGAACCAGCTAGATATTTTGCTGAAACGTCTCATTGAAAATAATTTACAGTTGAATTTGGAAAAAGTAATTTTGCACTAAACAAGTTAAATTCCTGGGGTATGATTTGACAGTCAACGGAGTCAAGATGAACTTGGAGAAAATGCAAGAAATAGATAAGATTGCACCGCCTAAAAACACGAAACAACTCAAAAGTTTATTAGGTTGCGTGAACTATTACTCAAGGTTTATTCCTAATTTCGCCATGCACATTGAAATATTCTTCCGTTGCTGCGAAAGCACACTAGATGAAAGTGGGAAGACAATCGGAAAGTATAATTTCCATAGTTTACGACCTTTTAAAGAATAGAATAAATGTCAAGAGAAAGGATAAAAGAATAAAGACGAAAGAAGAAGGAGAAGAAGAAAGAAGAAGAAGGAGAAGGAAGAAACAAGATAGCTGACATTCCAGAATCAAGACAGAAGAAAGGAAGAGCATCAATTGGTTAAAAGATTTTTCGGCATATGAAATCAAATTCCAAAAATCTTTTTTTTTGAAAGAAGGGTTATGTGACCATCCGTTGCCGAGGTCTCGGAAAACGGAGACATCAATCTTCAAGAATAAGATGAGTTGTTTGAACGCGCGCCAACGCGCATGAATACAATCCGAAAATGAAAACTACGAACTATATCCGTAAGGGAGCGTCTCGGTAGAGTATGCGACACCGAGAGTCGGGAGAAAGAAAGCTTTCTTTTCTGAAGTAACAGCTGGAGAGTGAGGACCTACCGATCACGAGAAGGCGGCACCTCGTACTGCTACGGACTTCAGGACTGCATCTACGATAAAAACTCTTCAAGACATTCGAGGAGGTAATTATCATATTACAAAGCATTAAAACAATTCATCAGGAAAAGGATGAAAGTATAAGTGACGCATTTAAAATCTTTGTAAGAGAGAGGATGTGAATAGCATGAAACTAACGAGGCCATTCATTTCTTTTCTTTGCAGTTTTTTTTATTTTTATATTTATTCTTCTTATACGATAGACTCAGTTGTCGTATTGTAGATTCTTTTAAATATGGAATTAAAAGCTAGTTACATTCTATAAAAGAATACGAAAAGAGTATCAACGGAAAACGAGACGGAGGCCACATCGTGAGTTGAACAACGGTACTGGAAAGGGCGACCGTGCGGTTCTGCAGAGGGGCGGCTTTGCTCCCGACCGAGCTGCAAGGACAAGGACATCGAGTGACTGGAAGAGTCGACGCCGTAGATTCTCTACGCCGTGAAAAGACACAGTAAGGTCGCCAACTTGAACAATTTGTAGATATTAGAAGGAATAATTTGTTTCGGAAAGAAAGTATTAGTACAGGTTCTTTATACCGATATTCTGTGAAAATAGAATCAATCTTTTCTTTCAAGAAAACTTAGCTAATTGTAAAGTTGCAACTAGGGAATTTACGACTGGAATGATTAGGCAAAGTTTTAAGCATTCTTTGAAATTGATTTAAATGAGAGAAAGGAAACAGTGTAGTTAATTATTGAGAGTATAAGTTGTTTTCTTTTTTTCAGCAAGACAAAATTCTTGTATATGTAAAGTGTTTTATGTTCATTTACTGTAACAGCAATTTTAATTAGAATATACTTAAGTAAGTGGAAAGTGATTCGACTTGAGTTTCTGTGTAAATGCATTCAATCCACAACGGCCCACATGACCCTGATCCCCGCTATTCTAATTGTATTTTTTTATTTTGCGCCCACCTTGAAAACCCATTCTGAGCTAGCCGGCGGAGGGGTGGGTCGCAATATTTAATATTTCATTACAAATTTTACGTATTTTGCTTTTGTCACAAAATATGTTTTATTTTATCACTGTTCTTTTATGTTACACATATTTTTTTATGAAAGTAAGTATTTGAAAAAAAAAATTTCTCTCATATTATTACTGAATGCTGTTAAATCGAAATGCGCTACGTTAAGATGCGGTCGGATATTGCTACAGTCCGGCTGCACGCTGCAGAGATTGTTTGCTGGTCGTAGATATCGTTAGTTTGCACGAGGGCTGGTTGGTTGGTTGGTTTTGTCTGGCTGGTTAGCTGGCTTTCGTTCTGGTCTGGCTGCTAAATTACCGTCCTGAATGATGGATAGTTGAAGCTTTTATTATTATCAGGAAAGTTGTATAGTGCAAAGAGTGCATCAACTTGGGCTCTCCAAATGATTTTAAAACGTTTGTAACGTTGGAAATTTTTTGGGGGAAATTGTTGAGGAGTTTAATTTCTTATTAGGTAAATGTCTTTTATAATTAGTGCATTTCATTGTTACATATTATATCCGATTTTACACATTTTTACATATTCTCACTGTTTTCATTACATACTTATGTATATATTTTCATGTTTCATTCTACATATTTTCCGGTCTCTAATGATGTGTGCCACACGTGCGTACTTGCCGAGCGTAGTCACGAGAGTCAAGCATCCCCCCTTTATGACTTCCTCTCTCCTGGGCAGGGAAGATTGTACTGCTCAATGGCGATTCTTCAACATTATTTTCAGTACACCGCACTTTATGGAAGCTAGCTCTACCGTAGGCTTTTATTTTGAGCTTTTCTGAAATCCCAATACCAGGAAATTCAGTCCTTAATAATTGTTCTATAAGACCCAACCACTAACGTTTGGATCATTAACACACTCCATTTGCACAAAAACCTGAGACAGACATAACTTACGAGCGATAAGTGGTCTGTTCACCGCAATATTTTGCGGTGTTTACCGTCCTCCCAGACACGCAACCTACCATCTCCTCGCCTTTGAAAGATGATGAGCGCTAGGTTATCGCGGCTAGAATGCGGTGCCTTCCCCTGCGCTAACGAATCCTCTGAACAGGATTTAGAACTGTTTGAAAATTCTCTCTCTAACACACTTCATAGCGCTTACGGATGCAGAAGACTGACTCCTCTGTAGCAAACTGATATTTTTCGAATCTGTATTAAAGCTTTCAAAATCGCAATAACGTTTTAGAGGATTACCAAACTTACGAAATATTTCTTATACACTTCGAATTGCATTTATACTGGCGGTATTCGCGGTGTATCTGACAATTCGCCACTGGAAATAGTAGTTTGCCATTGAAATCACTATATGAAAAGTAAACACACGGGGTAAATGATGATGTTAGGTAAACGATCGTAAATGTAATATTCAAATAAAATCCTTACTGATAAGAGTGAAACAGGCCACTACAACACTGTACCGCGGGATTCAAAACCGTAGACCTTTTATTATTTTTTCCTCGTTCGACAACCTTCGTCTTTCAAAGATTTTAACAATACAATACATAGTTTTTAGCTTTTTGGGAACGGCCATCCATAAGCAGTGACTTTTATTACCGGAAAAACGTTGCTGTATGCAATAATTGGCGCACACCGCAACACAGCGTGCGCACTAACTGGAGCCTACCGTTCAACGTAGCAATATTCGGTCCACTAAACAGCAAACCGTTGGAGCGACTCCGGGCCAGCGGCGGCGACGCGTGTATAACGAGCGGCCTGGAGCTGGAAAAGCAGATTAGATTTGGACTGTGAGCGACTACACTATAGTTATTATTACTGATTCCGTTACGCTGACCACGTTAAGAAGGTTGTTTATACTGTTGGAACTGTTACTGACTAGGCTCAGAACTTGTACATCTGCTGGTTAAACTGTGAACGGCTACGGACTTGGTAAGTTCCCTCCTGGCTAGTTAGTGTATTCTGGTTTTCCTTATTGTACGATTTGGATTGTGACATTTAGTAAGGCAGCAGTCAATAAACTGTTGTGTTTGGTACTCTCCCGTCCTCCTGGTTTTGATACATTTCAAACGGAATATACGTTTTGCTAAGTTAAATGAAGCAGGGTCGAATGATGTTTCAGTTTTTAATTGAGTTGACAGTTTGGGGACAATGTAGGTTTAGGGCAATGTAGAGCAACGTAGGATATGGAGGTTTGAATCGCTCTTTGGGATACCTGGATTTGATACGTGGGTACACGGCATTGCCACCTAGCCTGAAGATAAGGATCACGGGAAGAGAGGAGGTTTTAATACAAAATTCTGAGCTTTTCGTCTTATGTGGTCGCTTAATGAGGTACATTACTTAAATTCTAATAATTAAATACATTAAATTCTATGCGAATCTGTCTGGAATGATGTCTGGAATGAACCAAGGGGCATTTTAAATTCTTCTTAAAAGTATGTTTTGAATGGATGTTACTTTTTGGACTCTCCCATTCATATTTCCAGCATCTCGGATAGGTTCGACTTAAAACTACCTAATTTTCCAGCCTAGAACATTTTTCATCTAGGCAAAACTTTCGACTCTCTCTAAACAAGAATTCGCTCCAGATTTCCCAAGATCAAATTTAGTCCACCTTGAACCAATCACATAACTCTTACATTCATACTCTAATTTATATAAACGTATAAAAAAAGTCTTTCCAATAACTAAAAAGGGACATTAATTCTGTACTACTTGTCGATGGATGCAAACACCATTTTCTCAAAAATGGCACCAAATTTTTTTCTTCAAATTTTTCCTATTAATAGTGCTAATTGCACGGTTTAATATGACGTAAATTTCATTTTGGTGGATTCTTTTGTTTTTCAAAAATGACACAAATGTATTTTTTGAAATACCTTTCACGCCGTTAATATGCACATTTTCATCGAGTTGTATACACTAAATTTAAACAGATTTCTATGTAAATAGCTTCAAATTGTGTGATAAAAATAATGATTAAAGGCCATTTTTTTTATAAACGGCTCCAAATTTTTCCATGAAAATAGGATTTAGGACGAAGGTTTACTTTTCTGTAATATTCTTAAAGTAACATTGCTGTTCTACTATTAGGAAACCGAAAAGTTAAAAAAATGTAAAAAAAGTACTTTGGGCGACGATAGATGGCAGTTCGCGAGGTAATGCAGCAAGACCTTAAAGACAGTCCACATCAAGGAAATTAGAAAATATTGCTACAAGAAAGTCTGTGCCATTCTCTATCACCTCTAATTCTATCTACCGTAATAACATGTTCCTTTAATCAATAGAATCGCGTTAAAATACTGCGTTTTACCTGTCGCAAACGTTCTATACGCCTTTGAGTTCCACGGCATTTACCGTGTTTGAGAAATATCACTGGAAAAGCGCAATACTCCATATTTCTCGATCTCGGTATGAGCGGATGAGTAATACTTTTCCCAAAACAAAATATGGATAATTTGCCGTCATCACGTTGAAATCAACAGAATGAAGAGAGAAATCTATCCAATCATGTTGGGGAAAGTAATATGTACACAAGTAATACTAACATGATCTGAATCCTTTAATTCATTGATTGAGTGAAGCTGCCCATACATTCATATACGGCAGTCACAGCTGGTGCAACAAAAGTTTCAGTGTCCAGAGTTATTAATAGTTAATTTCATTCACTTGTGTATTAAGTTGGTACGATATGCTTGCTTTTACGGGGTAGAAAATAAATTTTTCGATCTTGTTTGTAAATGTAAAGTTTTTCATTGTTTAAATGTCTGTAAAATGCAGCTTAAGCAAAGAGTGTGCAAAAAGGTAAATAAATTAACATGTTCACGAAAGCACGATGAATATACATTACTAAGTGAGTATATGTTTACTTTTTACCTTCTCGGTACGGAGAAGAGAAAAAGTTATGTAATGCTGCGCGAAAAAACGGCGAATTTTTTGCAGAAACCATTTATTACAGGGTCCTGGTAACAAAAAGGTTGATAAATTCAGTTCCTAATTTAGAAAAAAAATCCTCTAACACGTGGTGTAGCCAGAATCCATGTTTTGTGCGTCTGATTCAGAAAAATTGAGTGACGGCAAAACGTTTGTCTGACTGTCTGTTAACAACGCTAGCAGCAAAACCGTTCAGCAGATTTTCTCCAAAATTGGTATTCCTCATTCCCGGTCAGAGTCACTAGCATCAGTTGATGCACTGAGCCATCTCTTCCGGTTTGTGATACGAAATAGTAGTGATATGAATGAGGAAATATGAAATGCAGTTAACAATATTGTATTGAATAATTTGTAAAAAGAAATCCTAAATTAAATGGACAATGTACTCAAAAGTAGAGGCTACAATAAAATTTTCAATTCACGTTAGAAACAGTTCACGTTCAGGAATAAATACAGTAATACATTGAATATCAAACTAATATATATAATGATAATATTAATAATAATGATGATAATAATATAATAATCAATTTATGTTGTTATATATAAAAGAGCGGTGAACTCCGACACTGTGAGACCGATCTCCACAGATGTTGGCACATCTATGTGTTTTATCACTCAAAAGCTTTGTGTGCTGTTAATTTTGTTGTAACTTGTCAAATGTACTCTGAAAAACTCGGCAGAATTTTGGAATCTGTATTGTGAAATAACTCCTAAAGGAAGAGTTCTGAGGCATTAAAAACTAAAATTTTAAGGCCAAACGCCGCAAAGCAGCGTTTCTAACATCGTAATATACAAAATGAGATCTTATTCAATATTCTCTTACATTTTTGCTTATCTGCTGCTTCTCGATCGTACCCCACTTGCTCAGAGACGTGCAGAAACTGCAACTAAATGTGAATGAAAGGAACAAAAAAAGGCGGAGACAGAGGCAGACAGAGAGAGACACAGAGGCAGACAGAGAGAGACACAGAGGCAGACAGAGAGAGACACAGAGGCAGACAGAGAGAGACACAGAGGCAGACAGAGAGAGACACAGAGGCAGACAGAGAGAGACCAGAGGCAGAAGAGAGAGACCAGAGGCAGACAGAGAGAGAGAGACGCAGAGGCAGACAGAGAGAGAGAGACGCAGAGGCAGACAGAGAGAGAGAGAGACCCTAAAATCGATCCTTGAGGAACTCCGTGTGCAATGGGAAAAGAGTCGGAAAGGTGCGTACGTAATGTTCAATCATTCCAGTAAGGTATTTTCACTTTCTGAGATCGTTGTTTAAGGTACGAACATAACCAATCTAGAGCAATACCACGGATTCCATATGAAGGTAATTTTGAAAGTAAAATGTCAGGATCAAGTACGTCAAAAGATTTTGAGAGATCTAAAAATAATCCAATAGGTGTCTCGTTTTGATCTAAGGATGAGGCGACATCTTTAAGAAAGGAAAATATGCCTGTTTTTGTTGATTTTGATTTTCTAAATCCATGTTGGCAATCTGAAAGCGTATCGTGTTTACTGAGAAGGGTTTTCATTCGTGCGTAAAAAAAATTCTCTCTAATATTTTTGAAAAAAGTGATAGGAGAGAAATGGGCCGATAATTTTGAATTTCAATATTGTTGCTTTTTTTGAAGAGCGGCTTAATTTTAGCTGTTTTGAAAATATCTGGAAACGTTCCGTAACTCACTTATGTGAGTTAATGGGTGTATAATTGCATACGAACAAGTCTTTAACAAAGAATCCGGGAATTAATCTAAATCTGACGAATTTTTTGGTTTATCGATTATTTTGAGAATTTCATAGGAAGTAGTTTCGGAAACGAACATCGTGTGAAAAATTTTGGGTGAACGGTCTATTATTGCATTTTGTGGCTGAAGACCCTTAGTGAGATCGGCAGCAATTCTCGAAAAGTATTGGTTAAAGAGACTAGCCACTGTTGCCGGTTCATTCTCATTTATATCGTTTTATTTTAAAACAACATTCTCTACAGGGTTTCTAATTGATGTGGTCGTATTTTTTTATTATATTCCACATTGCTTTTGTTTTATTATTTGAGTTCAAAATATTCTTATCATGTTTTTATGATTTTAGCCTGCCTTATGATTTTTCTTAAAAATGATTTGTATTTTTTAAAGTAGATAAGGAAATCTTGAGATACGTTATGACGTTTAGAAATGAAAAGAAGAATTCGCTTGTTTTTACAAGATGTCCTAATCCCTTGTGTTATCCAAGAATTGCATTTGCGTGAAATGTTTAATTTTATTTTTTGAAGAGGAAAGCAAGTGTTAAAATGCAATGAAAGAGTTGGAAAAAAAGAATTATATTTGTCGTTTGTATCAACAGTATTATAAACCGCTTCCCATGACTCATGCATCAAGTAATCAATGAATAATTTTATTTTTTATTTTTGTAAACAATCTAGTCATACGTGTATTATTATTGTGTCAGTGATCGCATTTCTTATAATGGTAAGAATTTGTGCATCGTGGTCACTGTATTCTAAATCTTTTGTTTCAACTTCATATGGAGTAGTAGTTTTGTTAATTATAATTTGATCAATTGCCTTCATTGAATGTTGTGTGATCCGTGTAGGTACATTAATTGTAATATCTAAATTGAAGGAATCAATTAAATTGAGAAACTTTTCTTTCTCGCAAGATTCGACCAGAAAATCAATGTTAAAATCTCCGCATACAACCGCATAGAGCTGCCTCGATAAACTCAGTTTTATTTGAAAGAGATTAAACATTATGGTAAAGAATGTTTATTTTTGCAAGTACCTACACGAAGGTTTTTTTTGCTGCATCTGACTGTAGTTGCTATATATTTACTCCATTTTTACCTCGAGTGCGTGGTCGAAGTTTGTAGTGTGTACCGATAGTGACGGGTTGTGAGGAAAATGGGGCATCAGGTGTAGATGAATTGATAGTGGGAATAAGAGAAACCGGAGTAGGTTCAGAGGAAGAGGCAACAGGGTTCGAAATAAGAATGGGGGGTGGAGAACGCAAGGAAGGTGAAAGGGATAGATTTTTGGCAGGAGACTGCGTAGGACTGGAGTTGATGATGTATTGTGCAAGCTGGTTACCAACTGCATGTTTTCCAGCAAGGTTCATGTGAAGACCATGCCGAGTGAAGTGTTTTGCTGAGAGGAAATTAATTTCAAAAAATGTGACATTTGTTTCTCTCAGCTGCAATTTTAATTGTTGGTTTGCGTACTTAACGTCGCTGCAGAGTGTTGGCCTGTTGTACCAGAAGGGTACTAAATTTTTTCCCGGCATTGTAATTTGTTTGCATGTTTTCAGGTGTAAAACCCATGATAAAGTGTCCTGATTGGTCAGTGTCTTCGTGTGGGTGTCCAACTTTACAGTCACATCTGTCAACCTCCCGTTAGGTTTGAAAACAGGTGAGACTGAGAAGTTGGATGGTAACTTCCTACTGAGAATGGAGGAAAGATGCCGACCATGACTGTCAGCTAAAATAAGTACCTGTTTTTTAGGCTCAGTAGGAATGTCTTTGTTTTCAAGTGAGATTTCTAGGCTCAGTTGGAGTGCCTTTGTTTTCTAGATATTCCTTGATCAAGCTAGCTGAGGTCCTGCGAATTTGAAACGGATATTTTTGGAACGGGGATACGTCAATCCTTAACATTTTCACAATTTTCCAAAAAAAAGGCAGCAAATACTGATATAATTTTTTTTCTCGGGTACAGCAATGACGCTAAAAATGGCGCAGATCTAAATTTCACTTCACTCTCTGATTTTGGTAAAATTGCAAAATTTTACATTTTAATTCACTTCTTCCTACAACTACAATATTGAAGATAGCTATTTCATCTCAATTAATATTTTTCAACGAAGGATTTTAAAAAAGAATTCATGTACAATATTTCGAAAATATGTGTAGTATTGGTGTACTTTTGCTTGAAGTGAAGTCAATTCAAAATATTTTCTCAAAAACGGCTTCAATTTTATTTCGCATGAAATAAAGTGCGTCATAAAATGGCGCACGTTCAAATTTCGTTAAACACTGTGAATGTTCGAAAATTGCAAAATTTACAAATGATGCGAGAGTCTATGTGCTGTTGTGGTTTCACTGTTCTCCTAAGCCGTACCCACAGCTTGTAGCTCCATGTCTCCGCAAAGCGTCTCGCCGTCGCCGTCTCGAGGCGGGAGAGATAGGTTGCGCGCGTGCACTGTGTGGCGGCGGGGGCAGGGGGCGGCGGGGCGGCGGGGCGGCGGGGCGGCGGGGCGGCGGGGCGGCGGGGTGGCGGCGGGGCGGCGGGGTGGCGGCGGGTGGCGGCGGGGTGGCGGCGGGTGGCGGCGGGGTGGCGGCGGGGTGGCGGCGGGTGGCGGCGGCGGCGGCGGCGGGGGGCGGCGGCGGGGCGTCGGGGACGGAGATGGAGGCGGGGAGCAGCTGACGGCCGAAATTGAATCCGGGCAGGGATTGGGCTCTGGCGCAGCGGAGTGTGCGATCTGTGAGATGCGAGGCGGAGGCCGTTGTGTAGCGCAAGGGGCTCCGCCGCCGTTGCCGTGACACGTCAGCTACGACCTCCCCCCTCCCGGCAGTACTCGCGCTCAGAAATCATCCCGTCCTCTAAGTACTCGCGCTCAGAAATCGTCCCGCATCCCGTCCTCTAAGCACTCGCGCTCAGAAATCGTCCCGTCCCCTAAATACTCGCGCTCAGAAATCATCCCGTCCCCTAAGTCCTCGCGCTCAGAAATCATCCCGTCCTCTAAGTACTCGCGCTCAGAAATCGTCCCGTCCCCTAAATACTCGCGCTCAAAAATTATCCCGTCCCCTAAGTACTCGCGCTCAGAAATCATCCCGTCCCCGAAGTACTCGCGCCACGCTCTGGTCACGACATGCCTATTAGACGCTTTGAGAAACTGTTACATTTTTTTGTATACCATCATTATAAACGACCCTTTTCGATACCCCGAATCGTGCATAATCCAGTATATGAAACTCACGCTACATGACGTCATCGCCATTATTAAACACGACATGACGTCATCACACATTCAGCCAATAGTAACGAGAGACTCGTGGGGAGGTAGAAGAAGACGGAACAGCCGACCACCGTTTTCTCGCACGGATGTCAACAATGCCATCTTGAATTTGATTTCCAGATGGATGTCAAGCACCCGAGACGTCAGAAGAAATTTCTTTCGCGAAATTAAGTTTGATTCTCTTGTAAATTTATAATGCTGTTATACAAAAAAATAGCGTATGCTACTCGTTTATAATGTTGCTTTATTGCATTCGTATAATTTGAAAACTCGCTCCTAACGTCGCTCGTTTTCAAAACATGTACTCATGCAATAAAGCTTAACATTATAAACTAATTGCATAAACTACTATTGTCGTTCCGTCGAAAACTATTGATCAGCGACAGTCCTCAGAACCAACTCTCGTGAACTTTACCTGTAACTTCCTTTCTTAATATCCCCTCATGATCTCATGACTCCCCGCCATCGCCTTCTCATTGCCTACAGCTCAATTCCTAGAGGTTCCCGGCTTTAGATTACAGAAGGGAATTGTACTAATAATAAGCAAATCCTATCCATGTGACTCTTGTAAACCTCTTTATTAATCTAGGAATCCTTCCATTGCCTTGCCTCTTGTTTTCCGATTTTGTGTGGGTTTTTGTTTGTTAAAAAATTACTTTCCGAAAGTTATGACCATATATTCACTCGTGTGTCTATAACTATAACACTCAACGTAGTCATCTGGTGTCAGTATCAACAGTTCACAACAAAAAATATGTACAATTAATGTACATTATTTTGCAACAAATTAAGAGATTAAATTAACATTAAACGATTAAAATCGGTACACGTTTAAGTGTCAAGTAAAATCTTTTTGCTGTAGGACTGTTGCTATAAAATCAGATCCTATACTGAGCATCAAGAAGGAAAGTAATACTAATTTTAACAATGGTAATTAATGTGTTAATGACCATTTAAACTGTATAATTCATAGAGATTAAATTAGCCTGTAACATGGATTATACCTCAGCTTCACTCAGTTTATGAGACTTGGGTTACTTATCTTAGTTTATGAGACCATCTCGATGAAGTTTTGTGTCCAGATTCCTTTAACCTTTGAGCAAATTCTGAGATTGCCCGTTGATTTTCTTCAGGACAAAATGTAACTTCATTATCTGTGCACGTTTTCTAGAGTTCTGTGGGAAATATAGTTATTCAAATTATAGTTCTCCATGTTCTGGCGGCAGTAGGACGATTCCTTCACGAATGACATGATGCGGGATAATAGCCGAAATGTGTAGCTGATTTGCCTTTGCCATTTTTTTTTCACGACAAGAAAGAAATATTTTCTAGTCAATTCTTTCTAAAAACGCTCGTTTCCACCTACTTTCGCAATTCAACTTGCAAATAGGTTACGTCACACAGTTGTTAACTGTTTTTGACATTAAATAAATAACTTTTGAAAAACGCTCTAATGCCCTTCTCAATACCCCCTCCTTAACATCCCTCTTCAGTGCTGCAGACCGAGAGGTCTTAGAATTCGTGTCCAGACCGTGCACATTTTGACCATCTAGTTGGAGAAAAGTCCATTTTCAAATGTATTCCGAAGGATTACCTGGGGTATTTGTTGGTTTTTAAAAGGCCCATGGTACATAAAATAGAAATTGATTTCCTTCAGAATCCCTTGAAGCGGCAATAGAAGAAGATCAAACATGCACCATCTTGCGCTGAAACCGTACGGCGTTGTCACCGTACAGGTGACATTTACGTTACATTTACATTTGACTACATCTCGTGTTGGAGACCAATGTGCGTCAACTGTCTCTTATATCACAGTGGTTATTCACGAATTATGGTTTTGAATGTTTTTTAGTAGTGCCTCTAAGAACAATCAAGTAGTGATTTTGATTGTTCGTGGTGTGTTTTGAAAATGTAAGTAATTTTAATGTTTTCACTCTATTTTACAAATTTGCCTAAACTTTCATACAGAACTTCCCGTATTTGACGCTAATGACTATATACTATATATTAAAGCTTATTCATGAAAGATCAGCTGCGCATTCAAGAGTTTTTAATCTTTTTCTTTGAGGGGCGCTCAATTTAACAGAGGATATTATCTGTTGTTTGGTGCGAAGGCTCAACGGAGACAAGGTAATGATGCCGTACTTTATGTTTTACGCGAATTAGGTGAAGAAATGTTTACTGATATTTGAATAAGTCCTATGAAAACTCAAATTTGCTATTTTTGGTAGGTCAATATCAAAAGATTGGAAAAATGTGCGAAACATAAACAGCGTTTCATGGAGAAATTACTTATCATAGCTTCCGGAAGACATCAAATTTTATATACGTTCATTGAAAATTACTCTATGGACTTAAAAATCAGATTATGTGAGTATACGAAGTCTTTGACCTTTACTTAGCTTCTTTTTTGTGTCGTCCTAGAGCTAAAAAACAGAAAGTAAAACCGCCGTTAAATTCATCGACTGAAAACTGGGAACATCTACTGAAATAAAAATACGAAAAGAAGGTAAAATATATTCTGCTTATATTGTGACCATCCGTTTGCCGAGGTCTCGGAAAACGGAGCACATCAATATTCAAGAATAAGATGAGCTGTTTGAACGCGCGCCAACGCGCATGAATACAATCCGAAAATGAAAACTACGAACTATATCCGTAAGGGAGCGTCTCGGTAGAGTATGCGACACCGAGAGCGGGAAAAAAACGCGCATGAAACAATCCGAAAAGAAAACTACGATCACGAGAAGGCGGCACCTCGTACTGCTACGGACTTCAGGACTGCATCTACGATAAAACTCTTCAAGACATTCGAGGAGGTAATTATCATATTACAAGGCATTAAAACAATTCATCAGGAAAAGGATGAAAGTATAAGTGACGCATTTAAAATCTTTGTAAGAGAGAGGAGTGTGAATAGCATGAAACTAACGAGGCCATTCATTTCTTTTCTTTGCAGTTTTTTTTTATTTTATATTTATTCTTCTTATACGATAGACTCAGTTGTCGTATTGTAGATTCTTTTAAATATGGAATTAAAAGCTAGTTACATTCTATAAAAGAATACGAAAAGAGTATCAACGGAAAACGAGACGGAGGCCACATCGTGAGTTGAACAACGGTACTGGAAAGGGGCGACCGTGCGGTTCTGCAGAGGGGCGGCTTTGCTCCTGACCGAGCTGCAAGGACAAGGACACCGAGCGACTGGAAGAGTCGACGCCGTAGATTTCTCTACGCCGTGAAAAGACACAGTAAGGTCGTGCCAACTTGAACAATTTGTAGATATTAGAAGGAATAATTTGTTTCGGAAAGAAAGTATTAGTACAGGTTCTTTATACCGATATTCTGTAAAAAATAGAATCAATCTTTTCTTTCAAGAAAAACTTAGCTAATTGTAAAGTTGCAACTAGGGAATTTACGACTGGAATGATTAGGCAAAGTTTTAAGTATTCTTTGAAATTGATTTAAATTAGTAAGTGGAAAGTGATTCGACTTGAGTTTCTGTGTAAATGCATTCAATCCACAACGGCCCACATGACCCTGATCCCCGCTATTCTAATTGTATTTTTTTATTTTGCGCCCACCTTGAAAACCCATTCTGAGCTAGCCGGCGGAGGGGTGGGTCGCAATATATGATACTTCTAATTGCTTCTCCTAACAGAGGTATAACAATCAAGCATTTGCGGGAAATGTTGCATCAAGAACCATATGTAAAAGTGAAGGAAGAATATCTTTCATTTGGAATATCTCCTTTCCCATTCACACTATTTGAATGTCTTCTGCTCATTCTTCATTGACTAGAAATACGGACAAGTCACGTTAGGGAAGATCAAAATGAAGCAAACTATCAGAAAGGGAGACAAAAATCCAAGAAACCTTCAAACATGAGTTAGTACTTTTAGCCGACATGCCTAAAACACCAAGTGCCAATACCAATTCACCAATAACTGGAATAAATCTGAACATAACTTCCATCTCGAAATAGTATTGGATGCTCATAACTCTCCATAAAATTATATTCCATGCAAGAGATATAATAAAAAATTGCAATCTCCGTATGGAAAAAATCTCTGAAGAAGCCCAAGAAGGAAGAAATAAGGACATCAGATTACTCAGGGAATTATTTACAAAAAAAAAATAATCAAACGTACACACTAACACTGATCTCATGAACAGGCTTCTCATAAAATCTTATCCATTTCCAACGAGTTTCCAGGGTTCTTTAAAAACAAAGAAAGAAACATACAATCAATTATTAGCAAATGATTAATTTGCAAGTCATTAATCATCAAACCACTGAAGAAGCCGTTACCTAGTGCGAAGATTTCTCAGATGGAAACTGAAAATTTAGTGGCTTGTAATAAACTTTTTAATAAATAAACCAACTTTTTGGATCTAATCTATCATTTTTTGTTTCTCTCATTGATTCAAATTAATAATATAACAATTTCTTTAATTTATTAATTATACCGAGTGAGTCACGTAACTTTAGCACATTCTGGAGTTTTTGAACGGTTGAAGTTTGTGCAATGCAGTTTTCTCGGAAAAAATTGGTAATTAATACATTTCTATTTTATCATTTGTATTTTTTGAGATATTTACGAAAATTTTATTTTTTAAATAGAACTATAAATATTTTTTAGTTATGACGAGCACGAGAGGTGCCTAAATAGGTTTCCTCAGCCAATGTATCAGATGAAAGAAATTAGTTATAAATTAGTTTTTAAGCCATCAATATGCGACAAAGTTTTTATTATAACTGAACCATGTAAACCTCCTAAAATGTAAAAAGATAATGACGGGCGTAAAAAAGACGAATCCAATGATAAACATAATATCATGTTAGATAAGCATTTTCTAGAGTAATTTTCACTTTTGCGATTCGTACGTAACGAATATTGTAACTCTCCAGGCACGTGTTATCAGGGAGAGCACTGCATGCTCTTGGTTGGTTGACTGTTACATTTAAAATATACGATAAACACGAGTCGCAAAAAATCAAAATTACTCAAAAAATGCTTCTCTAACATATGACAATATGTATATCAGTGGATTTGTGTTTTTACACTCGTCATGATAGAGTAAAAATATGTATAATTTTACTTGAAAAACACTAAGTTACCTCAATATCTCTTAAAATACAAGTGATAAAATCAAAATGAATACATACATCAATTAGCCCTATTCCCTCATCACTTTCTTGAAAATTGCATTGCAATTCAACCGTTCAAACATTACAGGAAGTTCTAAAGTTACGTGAATAACTCTGTACTAAACCGGGTGTCCCACCAACTGTGAGCCACCCTCTTATCTTCTAAACGGTTCACTATACCAACATGTAGGTTTCGCTCAACCATGCGGGATTATGGGACAAGTAAAATGCCATACAGATATTTCTCGTTTTATTTTTAGTTTTTGAGAAATTTAAATATCTTTGATTTTTTATGGAACTGTATATTTTTCTCACTGGTAATGGACAATACAAAATGACGTAGATTTGCATAAAATCAGCCACCTAGGGCAATCTGTTGCAAAGATACAACGAGAAACGTGTTTTGCATGTTTTATTTTTCCTCAGCTTCTATTGCGTGTATCAAACTGGAAACATTTGCAGAGACGGGGAACATGGTTCAATTTGAAGATATTTTTGTCAACAAATTTTGACGTCAAATTCATGTTGTTTTTTTTTTTTTCAAATTCATTTTCAACGAGATAACGTTGGAGTTCTGTCTCAATTTTTCCCCCTAACATGGGGCTTATAACATTCTACAACATATATTTTTTACAGATTTTTAAACAGTATGGATGGTAGTGCAAAAAAAGTATAACCAATTTTTCCGTTTAAACGTTTGAAATCCGCGCCAAAATGTGAATTCGCGCCAAACTTGTTTCACCAATATTTTAACAGTTTATATTAAAATTATTGAAAGGTCTTGCTTACCAAGATTATTTGAAACTTTTTTTCTGACAAAGGTTTGTGTTATGTGGAAAGTATATATATTATCGAAATAAAAGTATCAAACCCCCTTTTGTTTGTAGATTTATCTATTGTTTCTAATATAGATCAAATTACTCTGTTTTAGGTATAATAATCATTTATGTTTATAATATAAATCAAATTACTTAGTTGTAGATGTATTAATCATGGGCAATTAGAGAATCATAGACAAATTATCATTGTCACTTTCTTCAAAAACAGTGATCACGCACTTATTTATGAAAAGTCTGCTCAAATTTTTTTTAACATTTCTATTTAAAAACACTTGTTTAACAATTTTCGCTATTAACTAGCGTGTGCCAAATGTGTCTTTAAATAATCGCAGCAGTGTGGCAGCAGCATCCGTAGGTGCCACTTCCGTTCGCACGTTGACAATATCCTATCCCTCCCGATATTCCCATGGAAAGACATAGGTGGGCTTCTCCGATGGACCAATTTTTGCTCGTTCTGCACAGCACCAGTTTCCGTCACGAACCATGTGTTCACTTACTTTGAAAAACGAGACCAGACATCAGCCGTTATATTTCATGGAGTGATAGAAGTTCACTTACTTTGCTTGTCTTGGTTGAAATTTTACATTACGGTTATAAATTATATCGAAGAGATAGAAAAACAAGAGGCGGGGGCGTTTTTCTCTGCGTCAAGACCTCGTTAATAGTTGGGAATAGTTGGTTTAGTAACAACTTTGAAATGTTAGGAATGGTAATTGAAGTACTAGATAATTCCGTGGAAATTATTGCTTGTTACAGGCCGCCAAACGACGGTTATGAAATTTTAGATGAAATCGGTGATAGGGTGGAAAACAGAAACGGTCGTTCTATTCTTGTCGCTGGCGACCTAAACTTTCCCGACGCTAACTGGAAAGGAGAGGTATGCGACAGGAAAATTCAAAAGCGCGTCAATCGACTAGTATGGGAGCAGGGTTTAACGCAGGTAGTCGACAAACCCACGCGGCAGAGCGCAATTTTGGACATTTTCCTTGTTCACCCTGCAGAAATGTTCCTTTCTTGCGACGTCTTTCAGGGGATTAGCGACCACAAAGCAGTGATGGTAGAAGTACAAACAAATGTAATTACGCGACCTAAGGTGAAAGGAACGATAGTCAGGCAATATAGAAAAGCAAACGTCGAAGGTTTACGTAGTTTCTTAAGGGAAAAATACGACTACTTTCTAAGAACAGAAGGTGGTATGGAGGAACAATGGGGGGCTTTTAAAACAATCGTAGAAACAGCTTTAGATACGTTCGTTCCTTGCAAAATACTGAAAAGTAATTCTGATCCTGAATATTACAACGGGGCGGTACGGCGTTTAAAGAGAAAAGTTAGACTAGCATTTAATAGGAGACATCGCAGCATTGCTGACATGATAACTTTTAAAAATTCTACAGGAATTAGAAAAAGAAAAGAAAATTGCGCATGAATTATTTTTAAGAAATATTTTGGAGACAGGAAGAAATAATTGGTCAGACTTTTACAAATATGTCCGCAGACGCCGGGGAATAAGGAAGAAATTCAGGAAATTCTAGACGCAGATAACGCGCCATTGCACGGCGACCAAGCGAAAGCAAATGCGTTCAACGCGTATTTTGTATCAATATTCAAACCAAAACGGGCGCAGGAGCAAGTTCATTATTTTCCAATAGAAAACCAGTTCAAGCTTCATGCATGGGAACTCCGCAAACGTATAAAATCACTGAAAAACGGTAAATCACGCGGACCAGACGGCATCTCGACAGATTTTATTAAACTCGGTGGGGAGGCAGTATTGCCGTATTTGTTAAGATTATTCAATGTTTCAATCAATAATGCAAGTCTACCAGACGATTGGAAGACAGCTATAGTGGTCCCTATTTTCAAAAAAGGTGATAAAACGAAAGTTTGTAATTATAGACCAGTATCGCTCACATCAGTAGTATGCAAAATAATGGAGCATTTAATAGCCGGGTACATTCGCCGCGAATGGGAAAAAGCGAACTGGATTTTTCACGGACAGCATGGGTTTAGAAGTAAATATTCGTGCGAAAGCCAAATCGTTTCTCTTTGCAAGATCTAGCTGACGAAGTTGACGCGGGTGGAGGGTGGATGCAATCGTAATCGACTTTGCGAAAGCATTCGACGTAGTACCGCATAACCTACTTATCAGGAAATTATTAACTTCAGGAATTGATGCTAGAGTTGTGAAGTGGGTAAGCGAATTTCTTAGAGACAGGAAACAAAAAGTTCGAATTGGCACTCAGTTTTCGACTACGGTTATTGTTACTTCAGGGGTTCCACAGGGAAGTGTCATAGGGCCATTACTTTTCTTAGCGTACGTAAATGATCTCCACGTTAACATACAATCAAAGGTGCGTTTATTTGCAGACGATTGTGTTATATACCGAAAAGCACTCAGTTTTCGACTACGGTTATTGTTGCTTTTGACAGCAGGATTTAGAACATTTACGTGATTGGGCTGAAAAAATGACATGGGAATTAACGGATCGAAAAGCAAAACAATAACGTTCGGGCGGGACGAAATTATGAGGAACCAGACTATCGTTTAGGTGAGGTCATCATCCCAAGAGTCTCATCATGCAAGTATTTAGGCATTCATATAGATAGTAAATTAGGTGGAGAAGCATATAAATTAGGTAGTTAGGAAAACGTGGAAGTCTTTGCATTTTGTAATGCGAATTCTAAAGAAAAGCTCTGCAAACGCAAAAGAATTAGCATATTTTTCGCTGGTTCGCCCTCTCATGGAATACGGAGTGGCATGTTGGGATCCATACAGAAAGTCGCACCGGAAAAATCTAGATAAAATAAGAGAAAAGGAATAAGTTTACCTACAGAACTAACGCGATAAAAAGGCATGGGAATCTAAAATGAGAAGAACAAGGGAGACAAAATTCAGATCTTGGGAAATTTTCCTTTGTAACAGAACAATTAAAGATTGGAACAGTTTACCCGCAGCAATTTTCAAAGCCTTTCCTCTAAGTGTCCGAAGTTTTAGAAATAAGTTAGAACAATATGATAGTAATAGACATTAAATGAGTAAGTGCTGTGAAGTGCGGTGAAGTGCGGTGAAGTGCTGTGAAGTGCGGTGAAGTGCGATGAAGTGTGTGTAGTGTAGATGTAGTGTAGTGTAGTGTAGTGTAGTGTAGTGTTGTGCAGTGCAGTGTCGTGCAGTTAATTGTAGTGAACGCGATCAATGAATTAAAAACAATAAATTTAGCCAATATTTATGTAGCTTGTATTAAATTTTAGCATCACCGACATATAATTATAATTATTATATATCATACGAGTTGAAATATTTGTTATAATACTGAATATTAGTGATAGTATGATTATTGCATGTTCGGCTTGTACTGTACTCCTTTATTATTATTGTTATTATTATTAATATCGTTATTATTATTAATATTGTTGTTATTATTAATGTTAAGTGTTATTATTATTGTAATTATTGTTAATTAACTGCCACCGGGTCATACCCAATTGCAGTTCAAATAAATGTAAATAAGTGTTGAGAATCATTTTTTATGTGGCATAAATGTACAATTTTCAACAGTGACTGACCAAAAATAACACGATGAAAGGGTAATTGCAATAAAATAAGTAATATTTTTAAAAAGTGCTTATTTCTATGATTTTTAACTGCGATAATGTTGGCATTTAAAATTCACGCTAATATTATGACGCACACTGGTGCCTGAAGCTCATTGGCTGAAGTCGGATGCGCCAGAGGCCACTCGTCTCTTTCCACCAAAGTTTCTCCGATTGAGTTCGATACGTAATCGATGCAACACCTACAATATTTCGAGTTCATTTGTCGTGTTTAAATTTGTGTTTAAATATCGCTTACACCGTTTTTTCCAAATCACATTTGGGCGTGAATTTCAAATTTTTAAACTGAAAAAATCTGTTTTAATTTAGTTTCACTACCGTCCACATTGTTTAAAAATCTCAAACACTTATGTTATAGAATGCTATAGGACCCATTTTATGGGGAAAAATTGAGACTGTACTCCGAAGTTATCACGTCGAAAATGAATAACTTTTTTTTCTATATAAATTTGGCGTCAAAATTCATTGACAAAATGCCTTCAAATTGAACTATGTTTTCCTGTCTCAGTAATTTTTTCAGCCTGATATAGGCAATAGATGCCGAAAAAAATAGAACATGCAAAACAGGTTTCTGGTTGTATCTGCAACAGATTGCCCAAGGAGACTGATATTTTGTGAATCTACATCATTGTGTATTCTATTTCATATGAGTATCGCTATTATCGATTTGGTGTGGGGGCACTTTTCACCGCCTTACTCGGCTATATCCTTTCTCTCAAAATACTAACATATAACACATCATTGCATTCCTCTTTTTATTATCTATCCACTCCTAGTGAGAAAAATATACGTTTTTTTTAATCAAAGGTAATTAAATTTCTCGAAAACTAAAAGTATTACAAACCATATTTGTACGGCATTTTACTTGCTCCATGATTCCGCATGATTGAGCGAAAACTGACCCTCTTGACCCCCTTCTTGTAAGGCACTCCTTATGACTCTCGTAGCACGTATAGCTAGTATAGAGAGTACTACAAACATCGAAATGAAACTTTTGGGGATAAAGAATTGTCCCTCATACCGAAAAAGCTTGCTGTCTGTGTGTGTCCGTCTGTCTAACCGTCTATTCGCATTTTAATTTAAATCTTTTAATGACATAGATGCTACACAAATATAAGGAAATACATTTACACAAGTACACAAGTGTAAGGAATTTGTGGAAATATAAATGTTTTCAGGTTTCAATATTTCTTTTCCGTTGTAGATAATGAAAGTCATTAACATTAGCTTATGGAAGGTGAGTGATTCATTCCTAGGGCTGGTAAATAGGAAGCCTTGTTTCGGTTCACAGGTAACTTTTTTCTTCATTTTTTGTGGAATGAAGCAAAATGCACTAAAAGTATGGTGTAAGATGTATTTTCTTCAAAATGAGAAAATTGCAAATTTTGTTTTTCCTTGCTATTTTGGTGAAGAATTCTTCAAGCGATGATACAATCTTAAGATACGACACAAAATATTACAATATTATTGGACATACAAATGATGCGAGGAAGGTCTGCTAGTCATAGCTCCATTCGTTTGGTTTGATACAAGTCAGAGCATTTGAGTACATTGTAGTTTCACGCGTTTGATTCCTTTATCTTTGCAAATTATACAACTTATATAAAATTCATTCATCTCCCACAAGTTATTTCTCTCTGCTAGACTATGTGCAGAGGACTGTGTTCAAGACAAATCAGGACTCAATAAACAATAATTTTGGTGCTTAATACTTTCGAGAATTCCGATCTTCTGTTAGTGCCATACCAACATTTTAAATTTTAATACTTACACTAGGCAATTCCTATCTGAATGAAATATTTGATTTTGTAAATATCCGTATTTCATTTATGTAATACTACATTACAACTTTCATGTACTCGTATATATTCCAAGGGTTATATACAAGGCCTTATTCGCGTTGACAATTCTTCATGCATATTACTGAATTTTTTACCGAATTCATTGATATAATTAAATTCAGCGATGTGTATTTCCTTTACATAGTATCCTGATTATGTGATACACAAGTAAAAATCGCTAACTCGATGTTCAGTGACTATTATTTTGATGAGTTTTGCGAAACAATAAAACACCGTAGTCTCTATATTCCTGGGCAACACACAGGTCTTTACGACGTTTATAAATTTTGAAACTTTGTGAGACATAACCCATTTTTATGTCGGAAGTCATACCATGGTCGTAAAAGAGTGGGATATCTTCTTTACGTTTGGCCTGAACAATCGATCATGTAGGAAATAGGATTTTTATTAGATATTCAACTCTTTTTAAAATTTAAATCGTCGTATATTTTATTCTTTACCATACATTTCGAATCTGAAGATTTTAAACATTAATTTCTAACATCTCTAGTATGCATATCTGAAAAATGATTATTTTGTTGAAATTTTTGTAAAAGTAGAAAAATGTAAAAAAATCTGCCTACAGTTGACGTAGTTCTCACACTTTCATGTAAACTACAATCTAAATATCTCGACTACAAGTGTACTACCAATTATAATAGTTATCTCTGAGCATTTCTTTCTGTCATCCACTATTAATTACCTTCTAATTTGGATTTCTTAACGTTTTGTACTATTAATATATTTCAAACCACTACGTTCATTCTATACACAGTGTTAAAAGAGCAACTAATTCAAAACATTTTGATTATACATTTTTAAGAAAATTTTAAAATAAATGTAACAATCAATCCAAAAAAGATAAGTATTAATTCACTATTCCACTTTTGTAACAGTTTTGAGTTCGTGATTTGCATTATAGTATGGATGCACAACATGGAACCATTCCATTGCGCTTAAGCGTTTCTATTAGCTAAGAAAGACGTTGATGCAAATGACAGGTGGCAGATGGGATCACGTGAACGTTTCACTAGTAGTCTGTGGACATATGATTTTTTTTTAGTGTACGATGAACACCTTAAGAATTAAATAAAAATGTAATGGAAAATAAGTACGAGTAACCTCTACGTTCTCCTTGGAGATTAATTTCAGGCTTGGCAACCTGATTAAATATTCAGTCAAGAGGAAAATCACATTTTTTTTACTCTAAGATAAACATAATTCGTATAATTAAAACAAAAAATGCTTTCTAGTAAGATGCTGTGTAATTGCTTTTTACGTAAGTTGCACGATGTTTATGTCTCAATAATAAGGAAACTCCGTAACATGGAATCACACACATAATGCAATTCGCTTATTTTTGAATACAACAATATCTGTAAATTGGCAGTGAAGAATTTATTTGAAGTATATATGTAACCGGCTGGGGATAAATCCTTAATTTTACTTGCAGACAATTATTAATATAATCCTTCATAAATTCGCGCCGGGAAGATCACAAAAACATGTTGTAGCGCCTTATGAATTATCTTTCTGTGGTCGTTCACTTTTAGACAAGCTCGGGAGAAAATTCATTTTATTTGATGACGTGCTAACATCGTGTTTTTATGATGCGAACCTTCACTCTTGTATTCAGGTCACGTCTCGTGTAAAAACTGTCAGTGGCATCTAGTGCATAAAGATAAGCTTTTCTTCCTACGAGGTAACGGCATGTAGGATGTAAATAATGCTACGTGATAAGTGCCGCTTATAAGCGCACGTTATAATGAATTTAGGTATCCAAAGGCAAACGAAAGTAATCACTCAGTTATTGAAGTAATAGATGGCAATTTAAAATGCACTTCAATAAAATTGTTTGCAGGAAGAACTTTTAGAATTACATTCGTTATTGGAATTATATTCTAAGTAAAATACTTTTATGGTAAATCCAAATGAAACTTTTATCTCTAAAATAGAACATTTGTCTTTTTGACGTACATTTACTGTATTAAAGTATTAACGGAGATATATATTGTATGTATTAACTGTTTCTATCCCATTAGAAACTTTAATGACCACGAAAAAGGAAAATTATTTAGTTCCCAAATTATATTTCATGACTTGGTTAATATTTGTACTGTATATTTTTAAAAAACTAAATATGCATGTAGCAAGTAATGTACTTCAGCTTCCGAGTCAACGATCCCTCTCAAGCAAAGTTTTTGTCCAGTTTCCCCGATCAATGGGTCAATGTTGAGATGGCTTCTGGTTTTGCTTCTAGTTTTAAATGTAGCTTCACTATGCTTACGTTCAGTTTCTTTTGGTAGTTGTGGTACGAGAAGAGTTAGCAATGTTGGTTACTATTTTCTTAGCAATAGTATAAAATCAATCCTGTAATTCATTTTTTGATGCAGATATTTTTTCTGTGATTTGGGAGCGAATTTTTCTGACTTTGAAATGTTGCTAATATTGCATTGTTAGTACTTTTTTCCATCATTTAACTATATTTTGTAAAATCAATTCTGGAGCTCAAGAAAATATTCGTGGATTTATACTTCTCCCCTAATCTTCACTCCGTTTTTAGAGATTTTTGACGAATATATATCCAATCAAATCAAATTCCACTTTTTAAAAATATTGACATAAATTACTTTAAGCTTACATTTTTTGTTTTCTTTTATTCCAAGCTTTTTATTTATCTTCATTCTAAAATATTTTAAATATAAAAGTTTCTTCTTCTGGCAACATGTGTTAACATTAAGAGGTATCGAAAAAAAAATAACTTTAAAAATAATAATTTACAAACACTGATAAATGTTTTATTCGCAGTTTGCCAGTTGCAGGTTACAGAAGAGATTAATTTCTTCCGACAAGTGAAGTATGAAATGTATTACACCATGTCAAATAATGTCTTAATCTAACCAAAAATTCGAACAACAACTAAAAAGTTCATTCAGTTCTCACACACAGTGATTTCTCAAACGCATCAGAACAAACTTACGAAGTCCGCCTGCTCCGTCTGTCCGCTACTTTCTTCAGTAACTTCAAGGAGAGTCATTAATCAGGAACCTGTCACAGAATCGCATTGCGTTGGAGCCTTTGTTTGCCATCGGTCGTTTCAAGAACTCCTGCTCCTTTTTGCCCAGGCAGTTCCTCAGGGGAGATCGGCCGGCAAGTTGTTCTCTGCTGGTTCTCCGTTGCCGGAATATCGTTATATGCATGTTCTATCCGTTCCCTTCATCTCTTCGGACACCTGTTTTCCTCGAAAATATCTATCCTTAAGCCAATGATTCCCTTTTATATTTTTTTATCGTCATCTCTCGTCAATACCGTTCCCAGTCCCCGACAACTCCACAATGACCAGATACTTCCGCCACCAAAATTGTTTCCGGTTTACCACCCTTCTAAACATGCTCGTAATGAGCGTTCTTATCACCGACATTACATTACACTTGTCACTTCCGGTGAGATTTCTCCGACACTTGTCACACCCTCCATCACGTCTCCCCGATAACACAATTCCTCACCAATTTCGTTCCCTGCCCTCATCTCTTTCTATTATTTTCGCCGTGTTAGATCCGTACTCCTACACTAAGCGTTTGTTTAAAAAAACTCTCAGCGTCATCACTCCTTACATTCCCACACTCCTTTCCAAGAGTAGCTCCTATTTTCTACATTTTTTCAACTTCAAAATGAGACCAAGCACATTCAAATTGTGAACAAGCCATTTCAAATTTTGAACACAACTTTTCACATTAGTAGCAGGCTCGTTTATATCGAGACAAAACACGTTCCCTACAAAGGGAAGCGAATCCCTTCAAATTGAGATTAAACGTTTTAACTCATTCATTTTCAGATCGACAGCATTTAAGTGAAGAAAATGCAATTAAATAAAAATAAGAAAGGAAAGTGAAGTAGGAATACATTTGATTGAAATGCATAAATTAGAAAAATAACAATGTGGATTAAATTTTTACTCAATCATATCAATTTAATTTAAAGCATCTGGTATGATCCTTTCGATATAAGCAATGAACTTTGAACAATTTATTGACATTTATTGTATTGATATTAATATTTATGTTTTTTCTAACTTGCGGAGCTGAAATTCTGTTTGAGATATATTTGGTTTTTCTTCATCAGTTATAGTCGGCAATTGCATCGACAAATCTGTCTTAACAGGTTTGAAAGATGAGCGGGTATGTTTAATTCGATTGAACATAGGACTATAAGGGCTTAATCTCAAAAGGCGATATCCCATAAGTTCTTCCTCCACAAATATTTTTTTCAATATTATCATGACAAGAAGCACTGTTTACTATCAGTCGTCTGGTAGATATTTTCAGCAGCGCGGCAACATTGACGAACAAAGTTGTTAGAATTTTCTTTCCTAAAAGCACCTCTTCTTACTTCGTGATGAATTAATCCAACATAACCTACACAACCGATAGCATAGACTTTTGAACCACGAGTACCTGCTTCTCTGTAACTGTATGGAGTTCCATTCTTAGATCGTAATTGCTTTTGCTAAATAAATAATTTATGTTAGTTTCGTTCATGTACACAGTAGGAATATTGTGTGCTTGATAACGTAATATCTGCTGTACTTACTTATCCACTTTGTTTTAATTTCATCGCCGTTGGTTTTCTCAGGTCCTCTTCGAATATCCATAAGTGTGAATAATAAACCATTTAAATATTAACGTAAACATTCTTTGGACACAAGAATTTCATGATTTTCTTGAAATTTGCGTTGAAATTCCATGAGTGTAATTGAATTCTTCTCAATATAATCAACAATTAATTCACGATATTGTTCCGCAATTTTCACATTCCTCCGTACAGCCCGAGGATTGCTTTCGTCTTGGTTATTTACCCATTTATAAGCAGTAGATTTGTTTCTCCAAATATATTTTCCAGACCTCTCCAATATCCTTTATTGTTAAATAAAGCATATATTTGCTGTTTGATGCTTTGTCTCTTTTTTAAGTATACGGCATAATTATTCAGCGAGAAAAATTGCCTTGAACAACAAAACCGATCACTAAATAACCTATTTTTGTCAACTAAAACTTACCGGTTTACTTATCTTTTTAAAGTTTTTTGGTCTGGTATGTTAATAACACGTCTGCATTTGAGTGTGATTTGTCTCAACATCAACGAGTTTATTCCGAATTTGAGGGTGTTTGTTCCAAATTTGAGGGTGTTTGTACCAAATTTGAGAACGTTTGTTCCAAATTTGGGAACGTTTGTTCCAAATTTGAGAACGTTTGTTCCAAATTGAAAGCGCTTGTACCGAATTTGATAGCGCTTGTTCCGAATTTGAAAGCGCTTGTTCCAAATTTGAAAGTGCTTGTTCCGAATTTAAAAGTGCTTGTTCCTGATTTGAAAGTGCATGTTTTCGATTTGAAAGTGCATGTTTTCGATTTGAAGTTGAAAAAAGTATAGCCTTCCTGTGAAAACTCAAATTCTTCTGCCTGGCCGTCCCCACTTTTCGTGTCCCCGGTGCCGTATACGTATCTCGCATTCACTCACACGGCGATGTTCCTTGAGTACTAGAGTCTGGCTCATGCATCTGTAGGCCGATGGTAAATTTCGAACAACCGTTTCCGGCCTCAGCATTACTCACCGCCGAAGTTGGAGCTCCCGCTAAGGCTGTCCCGAGCGTCGAGCGCGGCGTCGGGACAGAGTTCCTCTAGAAGAAATTACAGCTCTCTCTTATCTATAGCTCCAAGGGCGAAGTTGGTTTTTATATTACTTCTTCTTTCCTGCTCGGAATACTTGTCAGGGTGCCGGCTGCGCTTTAAACCGATATGTTCAGGCGCTAGACGCTGGAGTTCTGGGCACAGTCTTGGACTCACGACCGGGAGCGGTATCTCACAACGACTCACGACCGGGAGCGGTAGCTCAGTGCATCAACTGATGCCACTACGGCGCCTCTGACAGGGTGGTCCTAGGTTCGAATCCTGACGGCGGCAGGATTTTCGACACTAGCTTTTCAGCTTGGTCGAATTCGGTCGCTGACTGGAGGATAATTCTAGCGGCCGGCTGCTCTGATCGGTACTTTTTCGTGGTTTCTCCGATCAACACCAGGCGAATGCCGGAGCAGTATCCTACCAAACGGGCCACGGTCCGCGTGTGATCTTTCCTTCCTCTTCATTGTCCTATCCTCTCCCCTTACAACATATACACACTTACAGTAACATGCACTAGACTATCACATATTCCGGGAGACCGGTCCGGAGCATAGGGGTTGTCCCGGCTGGGGCGGTGCCCAGCTGGTAGAAGAGTCCTGGTTAGGAGAAACCCCACTAGTCCACGGTAGGACAGCGCCGGATCTCGCCATCCAGCGCGGGAAGATCACCGCCATCTCCCGAGAAAAAACATGCCTATCACTTACGGGACTAATGACCAAGGCAGTTGACGCGCCCGGAAACACGAAAAAGTCAATCAAGCAATCAAAAGCAACGATTCACTTAGCAGTCAGAATATTGCCTCACATTAAACGGATAGATCTTCTTTACAGGCAGTGGTGTAGGCTCAATGGATGCGAGTGATGTGTCGTATCCCGAAGTTTTTCGTCTCTTTTAACACTTTTGTTAAAAATATTTTTTCTGTTAAAGTACATCGCTTTCTTCCATTTGTACTTTTCGTTTTTATCCCTTGCGCTTTCCGGTAGACGCCTGTCACCTCCATGGATGTGACAGGCCGAGAAACATCCCTTCGACAACTTCGATTTGTTACCAAGGTCATTGAACTCTCGCCATGTGCTGTGTGCAAGATGCCAGGTTTCGGGCGACGGTGATGCGACGCTGACTGTCGCATCTCGGACTTCTCATTGACGCTTCTGTATTCCCCCTCCCAAACCTTTGCCATCGTCTCCCAGTGGTCAGGTGCTAAGGACTGTGGCCTCCATTGCGGGTTGGGGGAGGGGGAGTTTGACCACACTACACATGCATGCGCGTATTATGGTTTTATTATTGTGAGAGCACGCAATGCACATTTATCAATTCTCAAATATTCTCAAAGGTACACTAGGTATGTGCATCGTAATATAGATAGACACCTTAATTGGTGTACCTTGTTTAATCCGTAAAACTGATCGCATCCCCATGATTACTGAGTAGGAGACGCCACTGTTTACAGGTGGTTTTTCTTCAAGACAGACAAATTAACTTGCATGTGAAGTATGTGATTCTGATCAAATGTTTCAATTGAATGGCAGTTGTGGATACAATATAAAATCTGAAAGTTACAGTTTTCATGGTTTCGAATAATATATTTCCACTTCATCATTAAATATCCTATGATATTCATAAGGATACGAACTCATAAGGCTGAATTTATAACATTAAATAAAATATTTAATACATTCACCACATATTCCCTCTTCACAATCAGTGATCCTGTCGTCCTATGTTGCCATTTGTCAAGCACAGCGATCTTGGGATACAAAATAAAAAAGTGTTTTAAGTTGTCATTAGTCGTGTTCCTTGAAAAAGAAAAAAATGCTGTCAAAATGATGTTACCTCTCGGGAAACCTTAATTCTGTTTTGGAAAACACAATTCGGTATTACTGAAATTCTTGTAAAACATTTTCCATTCTTCAATGGCAAATATTTTTAAAAATTTCATTATATTGAAAGGTATGTATCTTTACGGCATGTTTGCGGCTCAAGAATTTCATGGTCCGTTGCTAGGACTTTAAGTTCTCTTAGGTACAAACATGATAAAGTTCGGCGTTTAATTTACCATCTAAAGTAAATCGTAAACTCATTTTCCCCAACAATGTTTCCAGATACTTAAAGCATATTAATTGTGTAAAACAGTTTCTTTTCTGTATTCCTAATTTTCAATCTGCACAGAAATTGAAATAAAGCTATGTACACTCAGTCCTGGTGTTTATAGTTTTGTTAGATACACATGAACGCAATAAATGGAACACATTTGATATGAAAAATACAAATATTCGCATATATATATATATATATATATATATATATATATATATATATACTGTGACGTCATGGGAATAGACAACTTCATAACGCCACCATCAGCTACGAGAAGAAGCCCGCGAACAGAAAGAAGTCGAGTACGCGGCGGAACGATGGCTTGTGAACGCGCCGTCTACCCACAGCTTTTCGAACTCGCGAATATTGTTTTGTATACGACCGATCTAGCGAATAATGTTTTTCCGGGAGGTCACGAAAAGAGGGGAATATTCACCCCTCCAAAAATTTCCTCAGGCGCGAGTACCATAGGTATCGTGGCGCGCCTCGGAGGAGCTCTCTATGATATCAGCAGCGACGGCGACTAGACTGAGTTCTGAAGTCGTTTGTAACTTGATAGCATAGGAGTTTATTTTAACTTCGTAGTTAAAAGTTAGCTTGAGAAGCGTATCAACGAAAGTGATGTAATTGAGAAGTGGAGTGCACGAACATTCTTCGCATTAACATTCACAATATTTGAGAGAGCAAGTGAAGTGATTGTTTGACTTCGAAATAATTTCAAATTTGTAAAATTGGGGCAGAAGGACATTAACTAAATACAGCATCTCATATTGCACGCTGAGACAACACACGCACAAAGTGTGGTAGGAAGGCCGAGCATTTAAAGCATAACTTCAGCAACATTAATTATTCGAGGCTGGAAGCGCGAACAAACTTGTACGAGGCACGGCAGAAGAAGGACGACCCCAGGAAGAGCGAAGCGTAAGTGAGAAAGATTTGGACTGGAACGAGAATCGAGACGGAGAACGGGAGAAGGGTGTGGAAATTGGAAGCGTGGCGGAGTCTAGAGTTCGAGGGAAGGAAACTGGTAACGTCGTGAGTCAGCAAGCGGAGACGGGTGGCAACGCGACGCTGCGAGCGGCAGAAAATCCACAAGGTCACCTACGGGCGAGCGATGCGGAGCTGTTGAGGTAAAAGAACTGGCAAGTTTTATGCGGCGATCAGTTGGGGAAAGAGATTAGCAGTAAATACAAAACAATTCGTGTTAAAAGTGGGTGAAAGATCAGAATAGGTAGGAGTAGTATTCCGAACGATGTGAGTGGCAGTTTCAAGTTCATTTACTGCACGTGTTATTAAATTCATTCAAAGAGGCCATACCTTGTACAATTTTACTTAAATAATTCATGATTTTCATATGTTGTACAGTGATGTTATCTGGAAACGTCATAGTGTATTGTATTGTGTCAAAAGTAATTGCTTTCTGTGATATGTAAAAGGGTCAAATTTAAGTAACGTGTATGTTATGCTTTATTTTTTCTCGCTTTAAAGTTCACAATGTTATAGTGAGTGCGAAGCCCAAGGCTAGCACCTGTGAACGGGATACCTTAGAACACCTGTAAAACTCATTTTAAAAGCCGTGTACGGAAAAACTAGAGAGTAGAAAGTGTAAAATAATGTGGTAGATAAAAATTCAGAAAGAGGAATGAGCATATTGTGAATTGTAATTTTTCAAAGTGTGTTCAGGCAGTCGAGGTGACGCCAATATTTTGTTTCGTCTTGTTTTCTGTTGTTGTTTTGCCAGTGACCAACTATTTAAAGTTCATAATCCTGTTATATAATTGTGCCACTGTAATTTTCATTGAATATATGCTCATTTTATTCGTATTTTATCTGATTCATTGTGTGAAGGGTTCAGACCTTTCAATACGTTCATACGTTCCCACATTAATTATATTTTATTTGATGAACCTGAAAAGCGCAGGGTTCTTGGTAGAAGTCGTTGATAGAGATCGCACGAGAAGAAAACAATGACACAATTTGCAGTAAAAGTGGGATTTATTCAATCCTCGAACGAAAAGAAAAAAAACATAATACATTCAGTTAATAAAACACAGAAAACTCATTACTCGTACCATTGAAAAATAATACCTTTAACATTTTCTGAATAAATTGGACCCATGTGCAATTTATCAGTAATATCTTCACTCTATATTGTTTTACGTGTCCACACACTAAAATTTGTTATTTTTTTAACTGTCTTCCATATACAATTTAAAAAGGTATCTCTTTTTAATCGCACAGCATTTTAACGAATCCTCATCCAAAATGTATCCTAATTCTAATTGACAAATGTTTCAATTTTAAAAAAATACAGTTTTTAAAAAACAACTACTGATTCTTCTCCTTTGGTTCTTTCATTTGGTAATCTAAAGAAGGTCTGTTCAACTTCTTCGAAAATTTACGAGTTTATAGGTTTACAATAATATATTTACATTAATTTTCGAAACTGATTTTCACTTATCTTTTCCCACTCAACGCACTGAAACAAAACTCTCAATACTTAGCGTTTCACCGTCTGCTGCTGACTCCCCTTCCACCAGCTCCAACGCCTTTGTATCTGGAGGTTAATGAAAGACCGAGTTTATACAACCGAAGTCGAGGATCGTGATGACCTTCTTCGGCGCATTGAGAGCCTGGTGGCAGAAATAAAGGTACAACCCTGGAAATGTGTCCGCGTCACTTACGCCATGCGGTGCAGATGCTTATCTTCCGTTCACGAAAGAGGAGTCTATTTTAACCACTTGTAGAACATCTGTTACACGAGGTGAAAATGCGAAATTTTGGCTCTATAGCAGATATGATAAACTCTCCTAAATAATTTTTTTCTCACCTTTCATATTAGTTAAGTAGAAAATAATAGCTACAGGTAATAATATTCAATGAAATATTTGGACTACATTTTTTTCTAAAATACCAAAGAATTTTTTTTTCAAAATTTTGATTTGGGTTTACACTAGTTCCTTTTCGACATATGAATCTTCACTTAAATAATAGTTTTTAATAGGACTGAATCACCCGTATGCAGTATTCATGAAGACATTTTTTGTTAAAATATTTAAGTCATTGCAGAGGTGTATACGAGAGTATTGTATTTGTTGTTTTCGTGCAGTGTGCGAGCTTGTTTTTTGGAAAAAGATTTTCATTGTTTTGAATCAGCAGCAATTTCTGCTGCGGAACACTAGATTTCACTACTCTCCCTTATGACCTCTTTCATCTCGTTAGATCGTTAGCTATTTCGATCTAATTATATTTTTAGAATTCGATAGATCTGGTCTTAGGCACATTAAGCATTATTTTGTCCCTCATAATGTGACCTTCTGCTCATGGCAGTTTATAAATCACACTCTCTTGTTTTTTATGTATTTCTTAGGATGAATATAATGTCAGAGCAAGAAAGACCCATTCTAAATCTACAAAACCAACTGTTGGGATCAGTAGACTTATTTGTGTGGTACATTCTGGGTGTAAAATTTTGTGTTAGTGTGGTAGTATTGGTAGTGAGTTGTGGAGGTGTTCCTCCTCAGCTGGACGCGAGATTGGCGCCATCTTACATATAGGCTTGCGAGGGCATTCTCCTCCAGATATTTCTCACCAGGAAGGCTCTGTGCTAGCTTGCATAAGCTCGAAAAACCCGACTAGTCTCCCTACATGAGTGGTAGTTTACTGTGTTTGTAAAGAGAGGATAAATGATGAAGAAGAGGAAGGAAATATCTCACGCTCGTTTGTTAGAGCATTCATCTGGTATTGTTCGGAGAAACCACGAAAACCTACGATTCAGGGCAATAAGGCGCTTGTATCCTCTCCACACAGTGACTGGATTCGACCTGCTTATGTAGTGAGTGTCTAAAATGCGCCGTCGTCGGGACGTAAATCTAGCTTTTCCCATTCAGAGTATCTGAAGGGTCTACCGGGCAACAGGAGCCTCCAGGGGAGGTGGCTCAATCCATTAACTGATGTTACTGCAGTGCCTCTGATCGGGAGGTTCGAGGTTCGAGTCCGACGGTGGCAGGATTTTCGACACTAGTTTATCAGCTAGGTCGAATTTAGTGGCTGTCTAGAGAAGAATTCTAGCGGCCGGCTGCTCTGATTGGTAGTTTTCCGCGGTTTCACCGATCAACAGCTGGCAAATGCCAGAGCAGTACCAAAACAAACGGGCCACGGACCTCGCGCGATCTTTCCTTCCCCTTCTGTGTCTTATCCTCACCCCTTACACACACCCACACACACTTACACTAACATATACTACACTACCACACATGTCGGGAGTCCGATCAGGCGCTTAGAGTTTGTTCCGGCTAGGGCGGTGCCATTCTTGTGGGAGATACTTGGTTAGGGAAAATCCCATGGTCAACGGTAGGTCGGCGTCGAATCTCAGAGGGGAGATCACCGCCACCTCACGTTGAAAAAATAAGCACTTCACTTTCGGGACTAATGTCCTCAGTAGTTGACGCGCCAGGAATCACTAACAATCAGCAATCAGCAACAGGAGCCAGCTTGCCTGAGGCCAGTCCGAATGTAACTGGACTCGGGGCTCCTTCCCACCCCACACGTGGCCAGAAAAATTCCAAATCAATAAGAAGGCAGCCCAGGGCCCCTTGCGCTGGAGATAGTTGGCACGGAGGTGGGAGGCGGGAGTCAAGGTGCAGAGGGCTTTTCCTGCGATAAACGCACCTCCCACCCCGATTTGATCTTCCTCCGTGATAGTTTGGTCTTCCGCATTGCAAAGTCTTCACCCTGTAACTACTTGTTGCACTAACGCTACCTAGATCTTACGTGGATCGGGCCTCTACAAAATAATGCCCGTTGGGAACTACTTAAATCTAACAAAGAGAGAAGAGGAGAATGTTATTACTTGTATCTTATTTACAGAGTTCTAAATTTCTTTCTTGCAAATAGAAGAACTAGAAGATTGAGTATCTTAATCGTAGTTTGTAATATTTAATTTTCTTGTATTTTAATTTTGAGAAAGATACAAAATAAAATGTACATTAATTTAGGTCAGAACAAATAGTTTTCTTAGCTCACATTCACTACACTGCCACGCATGTCGTTAGACCAGTCGCGAGCTTAGTTTGTCGCGTCTGGAGCGGTGCCACGCAGGTAGAAATTACCAGAATAAAACCCCCGCAAGGCGACGTAGGTCGGCTCCGGATTTTGTCAGCCAGCGGGGAAAGATCCCTGCTTCCCTCCCCCAGCGATAGAAAAATACACTAATGACAGACGCGCACGAATAACTAATCAATCAGTCGTATGTTATAAAGAGATTCATTAGCAGCATATTATTAGCTTGTAAAAAGCGTATTATACCTTGGAAATAAAATAAAATATATTTATTGCTACATTTCTTTCACACATTTTTGTTTTCATCAACATTTCTAACCTTCCGTTCACGAACTCATTTTTCGATCAGTTAGCGACCCCAACACCTGGTACACCCGTTTCTAAATTGCGCCTCGACGCTCATTCGGTGTGGGAGAAACACGTGCGTTGAGGGGATGGCCCCCTCCTCTCCTGGCCTCCTTCCCCACCAATGCCCGCCAGCCTACGCGCCATTGCTTAATGCAGCGCGTAACTAACATTGGCACGACGGAAGCAGTCATTTTGACGGTTTTGCGGTTTCCAGATTCTCTTAGAGCCTTTATTTATTGAGTTGTTTTACTTATATGAGAGTGCAGTTTAATGATCTTTCAAATACTTATATAGAGTTTTTAGAAACCCCTTAGTTTGATACATAATGCTTATTTCTTCTTGGTTTATTTTCAGCGAACAGTTGGCGTTCAAATTACCACTCGTTTCCAGTACAATTGAGACGCTACTAAATTGTATGCGATATAGTTTAACAATACATCTAGCTTCTCTCTGATATTGATGTTTCGGTGAGCTTATCGAGGAGTCACATTTCGATATTGAATGTAGTATATACTTATTGATTGATTAATTAATTATTGACTTGAAGTTGTTGTAAATGATGATAATTAATACAAATTATGACCACTCTGATCCATTGCACGAACAAAATGTTAAACGAAACATAGTTTGGCTGCAGAATAATAGTCGTAAAAGTGGTGATGCGATTGAAGTATTTGGGATTTTCAAATGTAATGACATTTTAGATTAATAAATATGACATACACTTAATAAAAATGCATTAAAAACTCAACAACAAAAAATTATGGTCAATAGTTGTAGAAGGGCGTCCAATGTCGTCGACACTTTCTATTTAGTTATAAATGACTTCAGAAGGGAATTTTCATTTTAAATATAGAACTGTAAACCTATTATTTTATTGAGGTTTCGTTTATTCAAACGGCGATTACTCGTGTTTGGGTTTCTCCTTGCTATATTACCCGCAAACGGAGAATATGAAACAGCAAAAATAGAGTTCTAAAATTAAATATTTGTAGTAATATTTAGAAGAATATTTAAAACATTAATATCACATTAAAAGGAAGTTTGCCTTCAGCAATGCATTTTAGTCGGCCCGGTGGCCGAGATCGCTAAGGCAGTAGTGCCGTAGTGATCTCGGACCGAAGGGTCGCGGGATCGAGTCCCGCCTCGGGCATGGTTGTATGTGCGTTCGTCCTTTCACCCCTTATCATCACCATATCGTTTCATCCATATAGTTACCATACCGTTAACAGCAATAGTGGTCGCTAATGACCAAAGATGTTGCGACCTTAAATAACCAATTTAAAAAAATGCAGTTTAAATTTCAATCATTGAATCTCCGGGAATTTTTGGGTGAAACAAGAGAATCACATGTAGGTTACGCGAGTGCACCTTTAACCCCTTTCTTTTATTTCCCCACCCGTTCAGTCAGTATTGTTCTCATTCATCATTTCAGTTTCATTCATTAATTTCCCCATCGTATTCATTACGTTGATAAATCATAGCGGATTCAGAGGATGGCAATAAGAGTTATCGGAATACGGCTATAGGATTGTGCATCTTTCCAAACCCACAGAGTATGACAAAAAGTTGTACATTTTATAATCTCACAAAATGCATTCTAGCAATTTTATTTTAAAATCTTTTTCATAACAAAACACTTCGGTGTACGTTCACCACTCATCACTCTACTAAGTATTTTGCTCCTGTTGTTTTATCTGCTCCCTTGTTTCTATTTATTTTGATAAAAAAAACTTTCGAATGTAATGAACGATCGTTCCGCAACCGTTTTTACCGCAGTCGCTCAATGAATAATCGTTCAAAAGCTTTATTCTCGGAAAGGGTTCATTGAGATAGGGATCAAACTCATAATTGGGCTTCTTTCTCCTTGAAAACGCTTTAATGGCGTCCGGTTCATTTCATCGCAGCAGATGCGATAGCTCAGTGAGAGCTTCGTTGGCATAGGATCCTAAGATCTGAGTCTCGACGGTGGCGAATTTTCGACACTATCTAGGTCGAATTCAAGCACTGTCACGAGCAGGAACGTGAACGGTTTTTCCCACAAGGGCAGACAGTTTAGGTCATACCATGGCGACTACGGTCTCCCCAAAAGACTGGCGAGCAAGCCGTGGTGCAGTAGTAGAGATGCTGCTGATAGTTAGTGAAAGACAAATGACAAATGAGTACACATACAAATAATTTGATTTGATTTATTTGGGAAAAAAAACAGAAAAAAGGGTATATGACGTATGAGGCAGAGAAATAGCTGCGCACTTTTTCTTGAGAACCAGACATCACATCCCTGCATTGTAAATATAAATAGTTGCAAAATTAATGAAAGTGAAAATATTATTATTATTAATTTTAAGTAATAATTTTTAATTAATGTAATAATGATAATAAAAAATTAAAAACTCGAGATTAGCAAAATTTGAAAAACTAGATATTTTTGTTCCTGAGTTTTAGAAAACCTATTTACTACGATAAACGAACTGCAGATTTGATTTTTCTGCATTATTAACAATTAGTAACTCACCCTCAGTCTATTACCACTACAACAAAAGGGAGCTCAACAAAACTGCGCATAGTGAAGCTAATTTATGTCCAGAAGCAAAACAGGGGGCCATCTCAGCATTTGCTCAATGGATCAGGGAACCTGGACAAAAAACTGATCGAGATGAAGATCATTGACTCGGAAGCTGAATCACATTACTTGTTACATTAAGTTATTAAATATTATGTTATAAAAGGCATATGAAGTCACTTTAAAATTATACAATACAAATGTAAACTAATCCATTTTATATCGTTGTTTTGTTAAAATAAACATTATTTTTCTTTTTGATGATCAGTATAGTCTCTAATTGTATAGAAACAGTTATGCAGCAGAAAATATTTTACTTTTAACTTAAAGTTGTGTACCGACTTTAATTGTTTAACGTCATCTGACAATGCATTGTAAAGTATCATTAATATATTGTATGTAGATTTCTTGTAAAGAGCTGATCATACTGACACTTGAAGAACGTGATTTTTACGACGTGTGTTGTAATTATAAATATCAGTATTGCGTGAAAAATATGTTCCTACTGTTAAGTAAGTCAGTTTTGAGAAATATTACAGATTCGAAAATAAATAGGCAAGGCTATGGTAAGATTCCAAGCTCAATGAAAAGAGGCTTGCAGGGATCACGTGAATGGCTTTTTTTATTTGAATAATGCTAAATGTCTGGATCTACTGGATCTAAATGTGCAATCTAAGGTACTACAGGATAAGCTTTCCCAGAATATTATGCCATATCTCAGACATTTGCAAAATACACTCAACGATCTGCATAAAGGCTGACAGAATTTGAAAGAATTCTGAATGCTTAACATAATGAACTTAATTTAGTGTTTAATTAAAATGTCTAATAAAAACATGAAGTTTTTATTAGACATGCTAACATTTATTAAAAACCGTTATTAAATTTAAAAAATACATAATTCGTAATGTAAACTCGCCAGAACAGAATCGTAACAAGCAGGCCACGGAAGAGCGTGATCTTTCCTTCCTCTACCATGTCCTATAACACCTCACTCATACTTACACTTACATGCAATACTCTACCACTAATGACGGTTGAGAGCTGGTCTCGGATATAGCGGTGTCTTGCAAACCGACGTATATCTCAATGTTGGATCTGACCATCCTTGGAGGGAAGAACACCGCTACCTCCCGGAATAAAATTTCTCTTCACTAACGGAACTAATCACTGTAGGAGTTGTCATCCTGGGAACATCAATCAATCAATCAATCAATCCAACAATTCGCCTCAAATATTTAGATGTTTATTTAGTAATAAAGTAAAAAATTGTATGTGACGTATGAGGGAGAAAATCATCCACGCTTTCTGGAGTTTCAGGACCCCACCTAACAATTTAACTATTTAAAGTTAAAAGATGGGAAGAAAGTAAAAAAAAACACGTTGGAGTGGTATGCAACGTCATGCGACACGCACGCTACGCTGTGCTGCGCTCCGCTCCGTTCCATACTCCTTCGATCAAGAAACCTCCCCGGGAAGAAATCCCCCGTCCTGAAATATATTCTGCGCAAGAAGGCCGACAGTCCTGGAGAGACTTTGTGCGTAGATGGGCAACAGATTGTGCTCCTGTGTCGCTCGGCGGCAATGGGGGGGGAAGTGGAAGGACATGATAGGTAGAGGGGCCATTGCGCGATGAACCATTGCGCGATGAGCCATTGCGCGATGAGCCATTGCGCGATGAACCATTGCGCGATGAGCCATTGCGCACTGAGCCATTGCGCGATGGGCCATTGCGCGATGAGCCACTGCGCGATGAGCCACTGCGCGATGAGCCACTGCGCGATGAGCCATTGCGCGATGGGCCATTGCGCTATGAGCCATTGCGCGATGAGCCATTGCGCGATGAGCCATTGCGCGATGAGCCATTGCGCGATGAGCCATTGCGCGATGAGCCATTGCGCGATGGGCCATTGCGCGATGGGCCATTGCGCGATGAGCCACTGCGCGATGAGCCATTGCGCGATGAGCCATTGCGCGATGAGCCATTGCGCGATGAGCCATTGCGCGATGAGCCATTGCGCGATGAGCCATTGCGCGATGAGCCATTGCGCGATGAGCCATTGCGCGATGAGCCACTGCGCGATGAGCCACTGCGCGATGAGCCATTGCGCATCGTTTCCAGCCATGCGCAATGAGCTTGAGGCACCAGTTTGCGTCACAATATTAGCGGGAATTTTAAATGTAGCCACATACCAAAAATGCTGCCTTGTTAAGTCATTGAAATAGGTATATGAAGCATTTCTTTTATAAATTTCATCTTGTATACCTTCAGTGTGTTACTTTGGTTGGCCACCGTTGAAAATTGTCACAAAAGACCATTTTCAAAATGTTTCTCAATTCTTCTCCCTCTTCATGCAACATGACGGCCAGCTTTTCCAAGGAGGTTATATTACAATCGAATCAAGTTTTATTCGTATGAACGATTCCTCGAACAGAGATGCTCTATGTACAATTAATCCTATTAAAATTTAATTCAGTATTGCTGTACTTATTTACTTTTTCAACTTAAAAATAAAGACCGTATGTGATGGAAGATGAAGAAATATAGTCCGTTTACATTTTCATGAGCTCTTAAATCCTTACCCAATCTCTTATTATTCTATTTATTTCAAATTATGTGACATAAAATTCCCTTACAATTTATTTCCTCAGGCCATCATATTTGCTGCACAGGGATTGTTTTAATTTACATTAACAACTCAAATCACAAACATACAATTGTAAATAACTAAAAGAAAATGCATTTCAATCAATAATGGGAAAAATGGTAACATTCATAAATTCAAACATTTCTTAGATATATACAAACAAGGACAGTCCAACATCTTTGCATTGTTCGTTTTTTAGAAAGACTGAAGGGAGTAACAGCAAATTGAATTAAATATTTGATACATGGAAATTTATTTCAGATTCGGGATGTTGTTGGGAATGAACCAAGGTTGCAATGATACGTTGTTGGTATAATATGTAAGTAGGACGTTCCGGCGGCGCTAGCCGAATTTGTTTACTACGCTTCGTGAAGTCACGAAGGTTAAGCGAATTCGAGACTCGCGGGTTCGTGGTTGGGTGACCGGCCAGGAACCCCGGGATCTAACGTCGTCGAGCCCCTGGCCGAAGGGATAAAAGTCACTGACTGACTGCGACGTGACGAGACTTGACTTAGTAATTAACGGGGGATTACTCCAAAAGAATGCCCTCAACGCCCCTTAAGGGGCTTGGAGACGCGTTGCGTCAAGATGTGGACGCAACAAATTTTAAAAAAAGTATGTGAAAAAGGAGTTTGTACGTTCGAACATTGTTTGACGGATAATTTCTGTTTTTAATTCTCGGTGTAATTGAATGTTTCTAATCAATCAAGGGGAATACATAAACAGAATTCTATTTTGGAAGGATTGTTTTCCTTTATATTTGTGGCAGATGTGTTGTATGCATACATTGTATGAGAAAAATTATTGCTTTGTAAAGAAGTAGTGTACATTCCCTTTTGAGGGCGGTTTTCTGTTAAATATGGAATATTGCTTTATAAAATGTCTGACATTAAGTTCGAGGTTCAAATTATTTAACATGAATACATTTTTAATGAAATTTTTATTTGCGTTACTTAAGAATTTATACTTATCAATGGGTACACTGTATCATCGTTTTTAGCTTTACGTTTTGCGTTTATTTTATCTTCCGTTTTCTATTTTCGTTTTTATCACATACCTTAAGCGATGTCTTCAAAATTGGTGCTGAGATCATGCCTTACTTTGCATCTGAACACTAAATGTAGCGGGTATCCCTCTCAATATCACAAATAAAATTCATTATTTTGCGAATTAACACGTTCACTGTCCTCTGATCCACGTGTTTCACAAGACATAACACTCGATGGTTTTACTACGTTAGTAAACCCCATGTAAGTCACAGACGTTTACAATTTCTACTTCAAACATTTCCATTGAACTCCCCGTAATTGCACAGACGTTGACGTGGACTTGCTCGAACGGTCGTAGAATTTAGAAATACACCAAGACGTGCAGAAAAATAGTTTTATTTTTGAGAATATTACATTAAAATTTTCTTACATTCAGGAAGGTTTCGACGTGGGGAGAAATTTTAATGTTTTCATACGGACAAGGAACCTAGGCCCGGCATGCACGTCCCTGTATGCCGATAAGGTTTACTTGCACAGGTCACTTGTATAGGTAAACCGGAAGGTGTGTGCCAGCCGCTGCAGGCCAAACTGCACAGGTGACCGGAGAGGGATCGATGTTCAATTCTTTCTGCCTGCGCAGACGAGTAGACCGGAACGTGAGTGTGAGATACATCGGCACGCCTGTACAGTTTGTAAGTTATTTTTGGCTAGTTCCTTGAATACATGAGGCGGTCGTTTGTGTATGTAAGTGTATACTAGTGTTAGCTAGTGACTGCGCCTGTGATACACTTTTTCAACACATTGGAGATGGCTTCACATATGTCCGAAATTATTTTGTCAAGAGCTTGGGGTGATATTATTGTAGAATACTTGAAACATTCGTACGATCCACACCGTTGCAAGAAACCTCAAAGTAGCAGTCAGTCTCTCATGAGGGAGCAATAGACATTTTCATAACTGTATTTTTCTTTTGTATTAGAGGAGTTACACGTGACAACAGTTTTCGGTAGACTTTTTCTTTCATTGACAAAATCATTATGGTAATCTGAAGGATCTGAATTTAACTCTTTCTTAGTAATTTTGTATGAGTGCATTCATTTCTCTTTGTAAACTAGTCTTTTCTCGTTTTCGCTTACTTTTACACTTCATGGCAACTAACAAACCAACAAAAACGATCGCTTATTGTCTTATTTGCTAGCCATCACTCGACTGAGTTAAAATCTTCAGGTTTACTGTAGCGCGTGTGTGCTCTAGCTTTCACAGGTAGACGTTTCCGGTTTACCTGACGGGTATATCGTAAACGTGTGTGCCGAGTCTTACGTAATAAATTTTAAACTTCTACTGACAAAACAGCACATATTTTCTTCCATTATTTCAACTACGCAATGTTATTCTACTACATGAACCTGCTAAAGTTTTCCCAACCAGCAAAAGTATTTCTTCCACACCAAGATTCGAAATCAAATCCTTTGAGTTAACACGCTAAGCACATTACTGCTGCATCACCGCTCTCCTTGCTTTACTTACTTTTCCCGACCTTTGAATAACCTGTAGTTTCTGGCATTATTTATAACTCAGGCAATTTTTGAAAATGTAGAAAGTCCTACAAAAGTGAGACTTGCACCGTTTTAAGCGTCTCTATTAAAGAATGTATTACAATTTCAGTGCTTTTTTTTTAATAATTGCATTAATTTCAAGCAAAAATGTTGAGGAAACGATTTGTATCTTCTCCATCGCGTTTCTTTTCGTTCAACTCTTTTTCGGCCAACTTTTCATTCTCACCGATTTCCAAATATTTTCTTCCGTTTTCGTAATTGATCCTACGGTTTGTACATTTATATTTATCAGACGTTTCTTGCCATTGAATTCAGAAATCTAAAATATCCACTCACAAATGTAATGCGTTTCATTGAATCCCAAACTCCACCATCGCTTAGCAATATTACTGGTTTCCATAGGTGCATTCAAAATTCCATTACATTCTCTTCGTAATTCCACGAAAATGTGGAAGTTTCAGAATAAAATTTAGCTTTGATATTCTACATATTCTCAAAAGTTCTGCTATAAATATCAATTTTTGTGCATTTATTTTTAAGAATTTACTTCAAAACGTATGTCGTTTTTTTTTTATTTTCACCAGAACTTTGTTGTTTCAGAGGTCTATGATAAATTCATGTGGGTGCACCAGGGAGAAATTCTGCAATATGTGACGAAAATGCATCATAAATAAATATAATTTTATATGAAATATTTCAGACGACACAAATGTTTCAGTTTATTAATTCTAGATACGTTTCTTAAAATCTTTTCAGTGATTGTTTGATCATGATTTACAATATGTTATTGCATGCCTCAGATCAGCCTACGCGACAAGAGTGAGAAAAAGAGCGTGAGAGTGCGACAGAGACAGCGAGCGACAGAGCGCGCGAGAGAGAGAGAGAGCAAGAGAGCGTGAGAGAACCCGAGAGAGAGCGCAAGAGAGAGAACGAGAGAGCGAGCGAAAGAGAGCGCAAGAAGAGGAGACCAGAGAGCGAGAGAGCGCGACCGAGAGAGAGAGCGCAAGAGCGAGAGCAAGAGAGCGAGAGCAAGAGAGCGAGAGAGCGCGACCGAGAGAGAGCGCGACCGAGTGAGAGCGCGACCGAGAGAGAATTTCGAAAGAATGCGAACCAACAATACCCGGGAAATAATACTTTTTACTTTTTAGTATACAAATGTTTGCGTAGTATAGAGAATGTTATGTTCTGTGGGAGAAAAATAAATGTTCAGATTTTGTCGGAAATAAGCTTTTTGAATGTCCTTCATAACAAAACAATGTTTTTTAAAGCATCTGCCCGTCTGTTTGTAAGTCATTCAGGTCGTTTGGTCGTCATTTTGTCCGTCTGTTCGTGAGATTGTTGCTATTAAGAAAAGAAACTGTATTCATCGTATGTGGCTGTCTTATTCAGAATACACTCGTTCACACTGAAGATGTGCAAAGATGAGAAAGATAGGGAAAGATGAGAAAATAGGCTACGCCGAGCCGGTGACGCGGCAGGTACGGTGACGCGGCAGGCGGTTTGAATTGCGCGCTCGGACGTAACATTTAAACTCAACCTTCTCGAAGCAATTTCTTTTTCTTCGGCGTAATTGGATCTACCATTCTTCATAAAAACCAATATAGAATATGGGGAATTTTTGTAGCAGGAGCTTGTGGTCACCTGTAAAATGTGTTTATGTTATATTTGCCTTCCTCTTTACACAAATAATAGGAGTCCGTTTATTTAGGGTAGTTAGAAATTGTCTCAGTTCGGTTCGAGAAGCCGTGCTGTGCACTTCGGGTACCCCAGCTCGTGGCCGAGTGCTACGCGTGATTCGTGCGCAAACAGTGCTTTCTAAAGCATTGTACTTGTCGATTAGCTATAACCTTATAGAGTGTATCCTATTCATTTACTGAAATCGGCAGTGTTTTTCTACCAGTGACCATTTACTTGTGTGCCCTGATCTCGGACGGAGCATAAACGAAGAAATGCAAGCAGACAGTAATGTGCCCTTGGATCCATCAATGTTTCCAAAACTGTTATTAGCAACAAACCCACTTCTAATAAAATCATAATCATCAGTTTCAACTACAAATGCATTAACTTGCAAAAGCTTCATCAGCAACAAATGCATTAACTTGGCAAAACTCCATCAGCAACAATCAGATTTCCTTTCACAACAAGAGGCAGCCGCTGTCGCATTAGAGTGTTAAATCTAACAGCTGTAAAAACACTACGATCTGCAAGTAAGTGAATTTTGTTCAGAAAGTGCATTTTAAAACAATTTTACTGATTATGATCAAAGTCAACTTGTTTATAATGTGTCGGTTTCGTCTTGATGCAACGTACTCAGTAATCCTAACCCTGAAACAGTAAATTTGATGACATCAGAACCCGTATTTGTGAAAGTTTCACTTACACTTATTTCCGCAGGTGATTGTACTAATTTAGTGCAATATATCCAAAACATTGCAAAAAGTGACTTCACAACTAATCTATTTCAAACACACAGAAAATAAAGTTAACTTCAGATGAATATTTCCGTGACTTTAAAAACTTAGTGACGAAGAAAATACTCAGTATCAATTAAATACAGAAATCAAATCAAAAATAACTTTCAGTAGTGATTAGATATTTCAATTACTTAAAGTGAAAAAGAAATTCACGATAAACGTATTCGATTTTAAGTATTCCAGATTTAAAAGTGAAAATATATTAAGTAAAACGTATTGTATATCAAGGACTGAAATACCATTTATGTTTGTGTTTATGAAATACCTTATATTTATGTTTATGTTTAACGTATAACAAAGGGGCTACAGTTGTATTTTCATTTAATATATTTACTCATGTGTATCAAGAAAACTTGTTTAAAAATTCTTTTTAAATAAGCATGGCAACAAAATCACATGAAATCTACTTCATTTCTGGAGAAAGGTTTAATATCCCAGAGCACATTTACTTTAGAAATGATAGAACTTCAAAAGTCTCTTCCTCCGGTAGTATATCTATTTCCAAAGAATTCAAACATCAACAGATTTCGACTCCGAAATCTATAACCCATGCATAGGTTGGAAGAAATATCCATAAACTCCTTAAGATTAAAAATAATAGCTACATTCAAACCGCCGATCAAACTATTTCTATTACTATTGTATTAAATATTTTGAATGAAAATACTTCAACAATACTTTCCGGATATTTTAATAGTAAGAATTGTATTTGGGGTTGTGGCTCAATACCATCGCAAGGCAAAAATTAGCAAAATTTGTATCCTCCTCGAATATAAATTTACTTTCCCCACGAAACTACTCGCAATGCAATGAACTCCAATGATATCTCAGATTATATAACGTTCTCACTAAAAACATTAACTTCCCGATATACACAAGAATGTATTACCAGAGCTCGTCTCAGACCATTGCTCAGAGTTCATCACCCGTTCCCTCAGAGTCCAATTGAAAAATCTGGCGAAAATGAATTAAAACGAAACACATACTGTGGAATTATTTTTCTCGCCTGATATTTTACTTTTGCCCAATCTGAATAATATTACAACGGACATCTAATACTATGACGGGGATTGTTTCCACTGCCATTCTACCATTGTTACCAATGTCATTCTACTCTTTCCCTGCTGTACTCACAAATTCTCTCAATGTTAACACTAATTTATTAAATTTACTTCCAATTTAATCATGGGTTCGACACACAACATATCACTCCTTACCTATTGTATGTGGATGTTTAATTCTAAACAGAATTAGGATTCCTGGAAGTTCTATTGATTAAAACCATTATTGATGGCAACTAATATAAATTGAAGCTTTTAACAATAAAATTAAATTATTCTTACATAGTTACAATTCTTTCGATCTCATGAGAATTGCTTTTTCAATGTAAACATTAACACACCGTACGGGTTTCAATATAGCTCGTAAGCTTACTATATAATATTTTGATAGATGACGTCGCGGCTGACTAGCATAATGTTGTCCTTGAAATCCTTGTTGTACCAATTCTCGCGTTCTTGCCTAAATTAAAAAAGTATCAGAATATCCTCAACGATTTGCTTTTACTAAAACTTACTCTTCCCACAAATTGAATACGCGGTCGCAACTCTCCCTATTTGTGTTTCGTATGAAACACATACTCGCGACTGACTGTATTAAGATACATATTGAAAATCTTTCCATCTACGGAGCTACCCTTATATACATCCCCTCGAAACTCAGATTCTATTTTAATTCGAAATTCCAACTTCTACATTCATAAACTTTCTAATTACAATTTAAAACTACAATTTAAAAACTACCAAGCTCTCAAACTTCAAACTAATCACATCTTTCCGCCTCACTCTCATTTAAATAATACCCAATCTATGCTGAAAATCCGTTGGCACCACACCAACCGTTTACGTGTGTTCGCTTCAATGTTTTTCTAGAGAATGATTCCTTGCGCTCTTCTATAAAATCACGGCCATCCAATGCCCTCTACACCTTTTGCATTTAATGTGTTCGGGGCCGTGTCCATCTACACAGCGCTATGACACCAAGCATAGAATATTAAATTTTGTTGATCGCTTGTCCTAACAACACGTATGCTTTGACTTTTGAGTCTCAAAACAGTGACATTATTCCAACGTTGGACGCCGATTTTAGCATTCAAATTCAATTCAGGATTCTTGGCTTATCGCACTACTGGAAGAAATGAGCCAAGTTAATGCTTTCCAAATATATGGACATTATACGACGTTAATTGACAGACATTTTGTTTTCCATATTTATTTAACCGTAGAATGCCCGAAACCCTCATTTTGACTCGGAGGTGTGAAGTTGTTTTTTTCTTGAGAACAAAAAGCAGTAGGGTGTTGGTTAATGCGAGACATTTCAGAAAATTTTAATCAAGTTTTTTTCATGCACTACCTTAAACGATCAAAGGTCATGAAACACACGGATTCTCTAAGATCTTATCCAGACTTTTCTAGGTCAATCTTATCTGAAATGTCTAAATCAAAAATACATGCGTGAAACTCCAGTGAAAACGTTTCCTATTGAATTCAAGATCTGAAATATTTAAGTTCGGAATCCCAGCAGTTAAAACGTGCTGTATTTATTGCAATGAAATAGAAGACGAGCAAGTATATCATGTTCAGTTAGTTTTGTCTCGAAGATTCCAGTTGGATTGAATCGAGTATTAATTTATTTCAGCGAAGTGCTCAATACCACCCTTCAGAACTCCGAGGCTCACACGACAGGCGAATAATCCAGTGATACTGGTTGACGATTTGGAAGGAAAATACTTATTGTGGCCAAAGCAACGATGAACAGACATCACGTTCTGATGCTCAACTTCATGTAAGAAAATAATTGATCGTTATAATACAAAAACATATGAGCCGGGCTGGTTAGCCGGGGTTGCTTAGGCACTAGTTGCCTCGGCTCGAAGGGTTGTCCTTACGTGTCGTGTTCCCCTACAGTTACCTCAATGTAAATAATCAAATTGCTGGCTACATGACCTAGTACTTTAAAAGCGACCTTAAAGAAATAAAACATTACGAAATATTTCTGAAATTAATGGAAATAACAATATAAAATTAAGTGTCAATATCCTGTATCAAGTGATGACTACGCGGCATATAATAGGTATATGAGATGGCAAAGCAATTGTTTTTCAAACTATGTGGTTTAGAAACAATAACTTGTTTGGTTATTGATGAAGAATTTTGAGAAGAATGCACGAAAGAAATATTTTGAAATGAGATTCGCGGCCTTTGCAGTAAATACTTTCATTACACGTGAGTAAATTCCCTTCAGAGTCTCGTTCGAGTTGATTTTAGTTTCTCATATTGTACAATACACATTTTTTTTAAATGGGTGATTTTAGTCCCTCATATTGTAGGATACGTATTTTTTAAATGATGTAGTGAGTCAAGAAAATGTTCAATAAAATTCATATTCATTTTTCTAATGTTCAAATTCTGCAATTTCCACAAAGAGCAGTTGTAAAACAGCAGCCATCAGAATGACGGACTGAAGGCATTCTAAGTAAACCAAACACGTATTAGTGTATAAAAAAATATGCTTTAAAATATTGTTTGTGCTGAAGAGGCTTTGTAAGCATAATGGACGAGGTTGGCGGTTTGCTTTGAAAAGAAGACTTTTCTGGAGAAGTTTTTTTTTTTCTTCAACAAGAGATTGCCCAAAGAGCTGATGATAATATGGGCTTCTTGAAATAAGAGATTATATTTTAATTTATTTATCGCCAAAAACATTAAAAGCAGTTATGTATGGCGAGAATTACAATCTGCAACTGTTTTCTGGAGCTTTAGACACCCTATTCCTCTCTTTTACCATACATAGTTGAAATTTATATGAAACATTGAAATTCGTACAAACGAGTGTGGTTAGCAACATTTCAAAACTGGACATTTTCGTTCTAGGGCAATAGAAAACTTACTTCCATCCATTAGAGATTTGATTTTATCGTATTGTTGGTAAAAATAAAAACCTCCCCACCCCGATCTCCACCTGCATAATTAAAGAAACGAGTTCACAAAACGTGCACTTTGTGAAGCTACAGTCGACTCTGGTTATAGTGAACTTCTGGGGTCTCACATGTTTGGTTCACTATATCAGAAGTTCACTGTATCCGATGATGTCAAAATTAAGTAGAATTTCTTCGCAATGATTGATTTCATTCATACAGAGATACAACAAATTCATTAATAACACGAATTGAAAATTTCAATATCTTCATTTGTCCTAAAAAATAATTATTTTCAATTGTTTGCTTTGTACATTTTTCATTAGTAATTTCTCTAATCCTTCCCAGCAAAGTTCGTGCTCTCTCCATTCTTGATTTGCATTGTTCCCTGTTTCTAAGTATCGTAATGCAGTCTTGCACCTTTCAATGCCTCTCCACTGTTGGAACACCGTCCTATTCTCCGAAGGCCCTTCTACTCGAACTATAACATGACAATGTCCAAGTAACGTGTCCAAAAACATGTACAATTAACATCCAGGATTTATTTCTTTTGTTCATTACAGCCGAGGATCAGGTTCACTATAACCGAATCAATTTATGCATATTTGGAATGTAAGTAAAACGGGACCAGTGTCCAGAAGCAAATCAAAGAGCCATCTCAGCTTAATTTGTCAAGGCAAACTGAAAGGAAAGTCTGATAGAGATGGGATCACTGACTCAGACGCTGAGGAACAACATTTCTTAACGGCAGTATTTCAGAATTATACAATACAAATTATAACTAATGCATTCATATCAATATTAAAACAAATATTTTCGTTTCTGATAGTTCGTACATTCTCTGATCACATTGAAATTATTATGTAACAGAAAAGATTTTACTGCGTAATTAAACGTGTGAGTCGGTTTTAATCCCTTTTAATTAGTAAAGGGTTCCAAGATAATGAACATGTATTGTTGATGCATCGTAAGCGTGCAACTGTAACTGTTGATGGATCGCAAGCAGAACCATCTTCAACTATTTTAGACCATAGGTGATTACTGTGTGCAGTGGAGTTCTAGAACACTTTGCACGCAACATCATAGACCGTGTAGCTTTTGTGCATCAAAATACCGATCGCAAATCCATTTCGCAGTGCACCGCGATGGCTCCCCGCTAGCCCCGCGGTTCAGCGTTGGCAGCTTTCATCTACTAATGTGGGCATCCACTTAATAATTCTCGGCAGAGAACTGACACGAGATAATCATAATTATGTTTGTTCTCATTAATGCACTTTAAAATATTATATATTGAACACAGTTTGACTGAACCAGTGGATAGAATTTCTCTGAGCAAAACTAATGGAATGGACGCACTAGTTTTATGTATGGATGTTGGAGAACCGTTAATGTTCTTTTTTGAAGCGTATGTAATGGTACAGATTAAAAAGTTTATTTCTTTACTTTCGACATGACGCTTATTAAATGGAAAGCAATTGACTTATTCACTTTTTAAACGTTTTCTATATTCTCATCCTCTCCTTTTTATGGCGTTCAAATCTGTACTTACACGTAAGTTGCATTGTAGATAATGTATTATTGGGGAAATATCTTCAGTTTGATAAATTGCATATATTTGATCAATTCATTCTTTTTTTTTTTTAATTTTAATGTTCGTAAATTATGATGTATTTCAATGTGAAAATATAAAAATGCCAAAGCAATGAAAATGAAAGGCGGGCGAATAGTAAATAATTTGCACACTCTTGGCTCCTGTAAATGAAGATGGTAAAGATGCGACATGTATTACCTCAAATGCTTTTGCTTTTGCTTCCGGAAACTTGTTCATAAAAATAAGAATCTACTAAAGACACGTACCCCTCCGGGACCGAGTTAGTGAAGGATATAAAGGGAATTTTCATTGAAGGTTTTTGGGTAGTAAAACTGGTAAGAGAATACGAAGGCGTGGTACGCGGAATTACCTAACTTAAAATTTTTATCATAATAGTTGGGGTTTGAAGTTTCTTTATTAGTACACTAAACATATATTTTCAACTTTAAAAGATAGATTAAGCAAAATGTTGATCACTTATTCTTATAAAACTTCTACCTTACATTCACATTATGAGCAAATTCGTAAAATAATAAATAAAAATGAGACACGATAAGGAACCGTCAGCAAATTATAATAACATCTCTTACAGCTAAAGCGTGTGTATTCAATTTAATTGTCAATTCTCAGTGATATTGATTCATTCTTCAACATTTCAGATCAGCCAAGATGTACTGCTTAATTTTTTTTATGATGAATATACTTCATGATTGAAATACATGTTTATATGTACTGAATATTCACGGCACTCTAATCAATCAAAACTCTTCTTGGAGTAGAATGATATGCAATAATTATTTTTTCTTGTTTTCTTTTATACAATTAAGAAATACATTCGAAGTTACATTTGCTACAATTTATAGCTTTGTATTGTGACCATCCGTTTGCCGAGGTCTCGGAAAACGGAGCACATCAATATTCAAGAATAAGATGAGCTGTTTGAACGCGCGCCAACGCGCATGAATACAATCCGAAAATGAAAACTACGAACTATATCCGTAAGGGAGCGTCTCGGTAGAGTATGCGACACCGAGAGTCGGGAGAAAGAAAGCTTTCTTTTCTGAAGTAACAGCTGGAGAGTGAGGACCTACCGATCACGAGAAGGCGGCACCTCGTACTGCTACGGACTTCAGGACTGCATCTACGATAAAAACTCTTCAAGACATTCGAGGAGTAATTATCATATTACAAGGCATTAAAACAATTCATCAGGAAAAGGATGAAAGTATAAGTGACGCATTTAAAATCTTTGTAAGAGAGAGGAGTGTGAATAGCATGAAACTAACGAGGCCATTCATTTCTTTTCTTTGCAGTTTTTTTTTTATTTTTATATTTATTCTTCTTATACGATAGACTCAGTTGTCGTATTGTAGATTCTTTTAAATATGGAATTAAAAGCTAGTTACAGTCTATAAAAGAATACGAAAAGAGTATCAACGGAAAACGAGACGGAGGCCACATCGTGAGTTGAACAACGGTACTGGAAAGGGGCGACCGTGCGGTTCTGCAGAGGGGCGGCTTTGCTCCGACCGAGCTGCAAGGACAAGGACACCGAGCGACTGGAAGAGTCGACGCCGTAGATTTCTCTACGCCGTGAAAAGACACAGTAAGGTCGTGCCAACTTGAACAATTTGTAGATATTAGAAGGAATAATTTGTTTCGGAAAGAAAGTATTAGTACAGGTTCTTTATACCGATATTCTGTAAACGATAGAATCAATCTTTTCTTTCAAGAAAAACTTAGCTAATTGTAAAGTTGCAACTAGGGAATTTACGACTGGAATGATTAGGCAAAGTTTTAAGTATTCTTTGAAATTGATTTAAATGAGAGAAAGGAAACAGTGTAGTTAATTATTGAGAGTGTAAGTTGTTTTCTTTTTCAGCAAGACAAAATTCTTGTATATGTAAAGTGTTTTATGTTCATTGACTGTAACAGCAATTTAATTAGAATATACTTAAGTAAGTGGAAAGTGATTCGACTTGAGTTTCTGTGTAAATGCATTCAATCCACAACGGCCCACATGACCCTGATCCCCGCTATTCTAATTGTATTTTTTATTTTGCGCCCACCTTGAAAACCCATTCTGAGCTAGCCGGCGGAGGGGTGGGTCGCAGTATATTGTTATAACTTTCACTACTTTCTTCTCTCTCTCTCATATATATATATATATATATATATATATATATATATATATATATATATATATATATATATATATCTTCTCTCTCTCTCTCTATATATATGATCCTTACTCCATTTCTCTTCACTACCGGCTTCGGAGAGCCTCAATAGATCCCTTGTAGTAAATCAAGGCATTCAAAAATAGAAGTTAGAGAACTATAAACTAACTCCATATTAATTATTACACTCCATTGTTTTCCGTGAATTTGGGAAAAGAATATAGTAAGTACATCTAAAACAAAGCGATTCTTAGTATTATCAAATATAATACACCGTCGACATACGTCCAAATAGAAACTCTATAGTCAAAAACCACCTGCCTCTAAGACAGGCCCTTCAAACTGCGCCTGCTGGAGTTCCTTGCCCACCTGAGAAGACCGGCGCTCCTGAGAGCACAAGCTACTTCGCTGAGCTCGCCTTTTATCCTTCAACTTCAGAAAGGGTATACACCTTGAATTGGTGCACATTTTGCGCTTCCATTCTCCAAGTATCGCCAAAAATAGTGGCTTCGTACGAAATGATGTTTGCCTCATGTTTTCTATCAAAAAACCGATATTTGAAATAGATTTACATTCTTAACTACCTATTATTTTAGTTCATATTTTTTATTTTTAAATTCTGCTTCAGGACAGCAGTAAGTTTGACATGCGAATTCTGTGCTTATTTTATTTTTCTTCTTTTTTAGTGAATAATTTTGTCATTCGTAACAAAAACGTGAAATAAATTAATACGTCTCTATGAATTAAAAAATTCGCTGTTTTCCGGCGAACGATTACATAACTTTTTCTTCTTACGGAGAACTTTGAAAGGCGAGAAAGAAAAAAGTCTTACAAGCTGACTGCCCTTTAACTAAGAAAAATCTTTGTTTAACCTTCCAACCTGAAACTGTGAATGCAATTATTACTCCCTTAAATCACAATTATAATATCAAGATAATTTTGATTTTCAATGTTTTTATTGTCAATTGACGAGTTCAAATATTTCAAATTGATTTCATTTTAATGTCATATCTTTGCTTTAGTACCGGAACGATTATACAATAAAGCTTTTAGGGCAATAATTTTCGATTGATTTCTCCAAAAGACTTTCATAGGCCAGGCAAGTGACGTCACCCGAAAGCAATTTGTAAAACCCTTACTTTTAAATCTCGCGGCATTTGCTTAAGACGCCCGAACTCTAGTGGGTGAGTTACCTTGCTCGCGAACTTGACAAGCCTGCGCTAGAAAAACAGTTAGCTTTAAAAACTTGCGTCAGTTATTCAAAATAGCCTTCAGACACTCAAGGTGGGGCTTCTGTTGTTATTCATGATGCAGCAGTTGCTCCAAAGTGAAATTTGATACGAAAGTATATGGCCATTATTTTGAAATTAGTGAAGTATATGACAGAAGATAGGAAGAATTAGATGCTTATAAAACATTGCCTTTTTATAGAATGCATTGGGCACGTTAACATGCTAACATTTTGTTGTCGAACGATATTGTATGTGTAAAGTACGAAGGGTGACACTTTAGACGCCAGGAAAACAATAATGCCGACAGAATTTAAAAGGTGACTGTCCGTTAGTACTAAGCGTGACACTTTCGTCCTTTCTTCAGGGTCACCGCTGTGAAGCAGAAAATAATCCCCCTTCGTATTGCCAAACTGACGGCCTCTGCTTGTGTGTATCCAAAGATTTGTCACCATGGGGTACGTGGTCATTTTGTTTCTTAAGACGCCTGTTAGATTGATTGACGTTTCTGGGCACGTCAACTGTTATGGCCATTAGTCCCGTTAGTGTAAAGGATGAGTTATCGCGGTTTGTGGCGGTTTTACTCCCTTGTAGGATGGTGAGATCCGACCACAGCCTACACGTCGACTTGCCGGTGATTTCCGCTGGGAATTTCTCCAGCGGAGCGTTGTGCCAGTCATGACATGCTCTAAGCTCGTGACTTGTTTCCCCGACATGTGTGGTTGTGAAGAGTACTGTATGTATGTGTGTATATACATAAGGGGTGCGGATTCGGTGGGGTAACGGCTAGCGTATCGGACTGTTGTACTCGAGTTGTACCCGATCGAAGCCGTGGATTTTTAAGGGCGAAAAGTCCTTCGTACACCTTCCTTCGGTGGGGAAGCCGGCTGTCCCATGTAGTAGATTTACTGCATGTAAAAGATCCTCAAGCCTAAATGAAGCATCTGAGCAAAATTGAGTTCCACCTGTTTCGTCGCCCAAGATAATACCTCTTTTCTCCACTAGGTGGTGAAAGGAGCATAGCGAAATTTGCGTGGTTAGACGGAGGAGCGGTGGCCCGAGTCTCGCCACGTAAAAAAAGGCATTAACTAACTAACTATATACATAAGGGGAGAGGACAGAACAAAGGAAGAGGAAGGAAAGATCGCGCGCGGTGTGTGACTCGTTTGTCAGTGTTCTTTTCCGGCATTCGATCAATTACAGATCACAGCAGCCAGCCGCTAGAATTCTCCTTCAGACTGTGATTGAATTCGTCCTACCTCATTTTCAAAGGACTGAAGGCAGTGTTGAATCACACTATAGATGCTTAGGTCGTTCGCGTCAAAATCGCTCATGTTCTCCATTGCAAAAAGTTGCACTCACGTCCTCCGTTGCCTCCCTGGGGCTGCACAAAAAGGTTAACGACCGGCGCGCCGCGCCTTGCCGCCTCGGCGGGTGGCAGCTGGCGCCGCGGCGACCGTGAACGTCAAACCCGGCGCGGGCGGAGCCACGCCTCGCCCGACACCCCGCAGCGGCCGCGCGCAATAAGGATAATGCGTATTAATGCTCGGATCGCGTGCCCGGGTGAGACTCGGCGACGCTGACGCTTCGGAAACGCGAGATAACGCGCTACGGATCGATGGAAACGTTACATCGTGCACACCTGGCTCCGAGACTGCCTCTGGAGATGATATTCGTCTCGATGTTTCTTCTTCTTCTTGATTAATTGTTAGTGATTTCGGGTGCGTAAACTACTGTAGCTACTAGTTCCGTAAGTTTAGGTGTTTTCGCTCGGGTGGTGGTGGCGGTCTTCTCCCGCTGGATGGCCAGATCCGGCGTCGGCGAATGGGGGCTTTCCAAACCAGGTATCTCCCACCAGCGGAGCACCACCTCAGTCGCGACATGTTCTAAGTGAACGACCGGTCTCCCGGCATGTGTGGTAGTGTATTGCATGTTAGTGTAAGTGTGTGTAAGGGGTCAGGATAGGACAAAGAAGAAGAAGCATTTGCCTGTCGTTGATCGGAGAAACTACGGAAAAATACCGATCAGAGCAGCCGGCCCCTAGAATTCTCCTCCAGACAGCGAGTGAATTCGATCTAGCTGAAAAGCGAGTGTCGAAAATCCTGCCACCGTCGGGACTCTAACCTAGGACCTCCCGCTCAGAGGCGCTGCAGTGACATCTGTTGATGCACTGAGTCACCGCTCCCGGGTCATCTTCTTCTTCTTCTTTGATATTTCATACGCATATTTCTCAGTAAGCATTGAGAGCCTTTCATCTATTCATACGACTTAGCCTCTGTCAAATGCAACTGGTTATGACAGATCTGAGGAAAGACAGAGAAGAAATTCATTTTTGTCCGTTGTTCAATTTAAGAATTTTTACGCATGAAAAGTCTGCAGGATTAAAACTTTCTGAATGGTTATGCAAATTTGTTTTGACAATTTTATTTTTGTAATAAATGAGGCAAATATATCCGTCACCACTCCTGTGGCTAAGATGATTTAAACCAAGAATACTGAATTAAACCAAGAATATTATAATTTACCAGAGCATGTTACGAAGTGCGTGAAGGAAGTTGCAGAATTCTGTTTAAACATAGCATATTTTCTAGCATTTTCAGTGGCGGATATCAGCGATTCTTTCACTTCGGTGTAACCTAACTTTTAATGCAGACAACCATGAAAATCCTTGTGCGTTTATTAAAACCGTAGAAAACTATTTATCGTTTGACTATTGTTCTGAAGATAAAGTCGAGCTAATTTATTAGATGCTATAGTCTAACGCTAAAATTTGGGCTGACACGCTTGAAAATATACATGGCACATTAGACGAGTTTACAGTGAAGTTTTTCTCGCGCTATCGGTGTAGCGGATAACAAGTAAATTTTAAAGTAAGGCCTCTGTAGTACTCATGGAAGATGGGATCTGTTAGTATGCAAGACTAAGGTGTCCAAAATTTAGTGCGGCTCAAATTGTATCCAAAGTATACCTGAAGGAGATACTCTCCTTGCTGATTTGCCATTTCCCAATATCCATACAGAACGTTGTTGAAAATTTTCTACCCTCCTCTATCAGTTGGGATACAATAAGCCAACATTCGAATTCAGTGAGTATTGTCGTTCAGTGTTCACATGCGTAGGTCGTAAGTAACCTGAGATATTCCGGATGCGAAAAAATTATAAAAAAACGTTCGTTGTACCTCTCTCTTTCTCTCCCTTTCTCTCTCTCCCTTTCTCTCTCTCCCTTTCTCTCTCTCCCTTTCTCTCTCTCCCTTTCTCTCTCTCCTTCTCTCTCCTTTCTCTCCCTTCTCTCTCCTTTCTCTCTCTCCCTTTCTCTCTCTCTCTCCCTCTCTCCTTCTCTCTCTCTCCTTTCTCTCTCTCCCTTTCTCTCTCTTCTCCTTTCTCTCTCCTCCCTTTCTCTCTCTCTCCTTCTCTCCTTCTCTCCCTCCTTCTCTCTCCTGCCTCCCTTTCTCTCCTCTCCTCTCCTTCCTCCTTTCTCTCTCTCCCTTTCTCTCTCTCTCCTCTTCTCTCTCCTCTCTCCTTTCCTCTCTCTCTCTCCTTTTCTCTCTCTGCTCTCCTTTCTCTCTTCTCTCTCCTTTCTCTCTCTCTGCTCTCCTTTCTCTCTCTCTGCCTCCTTTCTCTCTCTCTCTCTCTCTCCTCTTCTCTCTCCTCTCTCTCTCTCTCTGCTCTCCTCCTTTCTCTCTCTCTCCTCCCTTCTCTCTTGCTCTCCCTTTCTCTCTCTCTCTGCCTCCTTTCTCTCTCTCTCGCTCTCCTTTCTCTCTCTCGCCTCCTTTCTCTCTCTCGCTCTCCTTTCTCTCTCTCTCTCCTCCCTTTCTCTCTCTCGCTCTCCCTTTCTCTCTCTCTCGCTCTCCCTTTCTCTCTCTCTCGCTCTCCCTTTCTCTCTCTCTCGCTCTCCCTTTCTCTCTCTCTGCTCTCCCTTTCTCTCTCTTTCGCTCTCCCTCTCTCTCTCTCTCGCTCTCCCTTTCTCTCTCTCTCGCTCTCCCTTCTCTCTCTCTCTCGCTCTCCCTTTCTCTCTCTCTCGCTCTCCCTTTCTCTTTCTCTCTCTCTGCTCTCCTCTGCTCTCCCTTTCTCTCTCTCTGCTTCTCTCTCTCTCTCTCTCTCTCTTCTCTCCCTTTCTCTCTCTCTCTCCTCGCCTCCTTTCTCTCTGCTCTCCTTCTCTGCTCTCCTTTCCTCTCGCCTCTTTCTCTCTCTCTCTGCCTCTCTCTCTCTCTCTCGCTCCTCTCTCTGCCTCTTCTCTCTCTCTCTCTCCTCTTCTCTCTCTCTCTCCTTTCTCTCTCTCCTCTCTCTCTCTCTCCCTTTCTCTCTCTCCTCCTCTCTCTCTCTCTCCTCTCTTCCTCTCTCTCTCCTTCTCTCTCTCTCTCCTTTCTCTCTCTCGTCGCTCTCCCTTTCTCTCTCTCTGCCTCTCCTTTCTCTCTCTCTGCGCTCTCCTTTCTCTCTCTCTGCGCCTCCTTCTCTCTCTCGGCTCTCCTTTCTCTCTCTGCGCTCTCCTTTCTCTCTCTCGCCTTCCTCTCTCTCCCTCCTTTCTCTCTCTCTCTCCTTTCTCTCTCTCTCTCCCTTTCTCTCTCTCTCTCCCTTTCTCTCTCTCTCTCCCTTTCTCTCTCTCCCTTTCTCTCTCTCTCCTTCTCTCTCTCTCTCCTTCTCTCCCTTTCTCTCTCTCCTCCCTTTCTCTCTCTCTCCCTTTCTCTCTCTCTCTCTCTACATTTAGTTGTTTTTTTAGATGCTTCTGTTCTATTTAAATGATTTCTTTAAAAGAACTGATTTTGTGTCAGTTCTTTCAGTCGCATCCTGGGACGTTCATTGTCTACCCTCCTGGGAACCTTTATCTATGTAATTAATTGCTGTATAACATTCAGTTCTCCTGCTTCTTCTATTTGAATATATTATATTAATTATCGCAATGCTAGACAATTTCCTTTATTCTGACATTGCGTACAGGTATCGATCCTTTCATTGTGTAACGCCTTCGCAGAAGTCAAGCCTGTCGGGCTGGTGAAACCTGCGATTTATGGCGAATGCAATATTAGCTGTCCAAACAGTTAACGACACGGGCAATTTAGGGTTAAATTGGTTGGGGAGATATTGCACTGGTGAGCAGGAAGTGAGGGCTGTCAGCGACTTTGGCACCACCTGTATTTTATCCCTAGGGACGGAGATTTATGTACCATTCCATGAAATAGCTATGATAATGAGAATAATTATTTTATAATGAAACGCTATATATTACTTTGTACTTTACTTGTGTGGAGAAAACGAGACAGTTATGTACACCAGTTATTTGAATTATTTGTTAGTAAATTACTGAGACAATTAACTGTTGATCCTTGCGTTTAGTATTAAAAATGAATGAAACTAAAGGAAGGAATACACACACATACACACTCTCACACACGTATGAGAGAGAGAGACGGGCTCAGTGATATGCCCAGCACCATAATAAAATACGACAGGAGAAATGGGAAACGTTGTCCGAAGATGTTGGTCTGCGAGCGCGAACATTCGAACCTGCCGCGTCTGTGACGTCATTGCTCGACGTCAGGAGCAAACACCGAGCGGGTCATTGGGGAAATAATAAATTGCTGATAAGGAATGGAAGTTCGCCATTGACCAATCAAAAACGAAGAAGCCGCGAGCTAAAATTCATTCCCAACGAAAAAAATATTTTACGATAGCAGCAGAAGTGAACAGTAATAAATGATTATTCGTCGTTGAGTAAGATCACGCGAGTCCTTATAGGCCAAACGTTTCTATCCAAAACGTTGAGCCGCGTAGTACGAGAAAGTATCTTTCTCGCCACGAGTTGTGGTATGGAGGCGATGCACAAAACATTCGTGCGATGCGCCGAGAAATAATTGTACAAACTACGCTGCATTAAACACGGAATTTAAGAGAATTTTGCCACGATCGGTCGGCAGCAGTGTTCGAGAGAGTGGCGAGTGCCTACAAGAGTTACAATGTAAGTCATAGACACCTTCTTGTACTTTTGTACTTTCGTGAGGGAGCGAAACACAGCCTCTTCAAAACGAAGCCCCCCAAACCAAATCTTCGTTTTGATTGATTGATTCATTGATTATTTCGTATTTCCGGGCGCGTCAACGGCTTCGGTCATTAGTCCCGTTAGTGTAGTGCATGCTTTTTTCTCAGGAGATGGCGGTAATCCCCCCCCCCGCTGGATGGCGAGATCCGGCACCGGCCTACCGTCAGCTAGTAGGGTTTCCCCCTAACCAGGACTCTCCCACCATCGGGGCACCGCCCCAGCCGGGACAAGCTTCAAACTCCCAACCGGTCTCCCGAAATATGTGATAGTGTGGTGCATGTTAGTGTAAGTGTGTGTGTAAGGGGAGAGGATAGAACAAGGAAGAGCAGGGACAGATCGCGCGCGGTCCGTGGCCCGTTTGTTAGGGTACTGCTGCGACATTCGCCTGGTGTTGATCGGAGAAACCACGGAAAACTATCGTGGTTTCAGCCATCAGAGCAGCCGACCGCTAGAATTCTCCTCCAGACAGCGACTGAATTCGACCTAGCTGAAAAGCTAGTGTCGAAAACTCTGTCGCCGTCAGGACACGAACCTAGGACCTCCCGGTCAGAGGCGCTGCAGTGACATCAGTTGATGCACTGAGCTACCGCTACCGGTCCAAATCTTCGTGGATGCCGAATACAACGACACGTATAACTGACGCGCATATCTTGGTATGCGCCCTCGGTACTACGGAAAGCTGCGAAGCAGCGTAGAGGAGAAAACATATTTTGTTTTTACCTCTATTTCAACAAGATAATTCTTTGTCGTATGTTTGTGTGTGTGATCCATTATAGCATTCTAATCGGCATTCAACCCTCTATAATATTTACTAGCTTTGGAATTTGAACCTGAGGGCATATGCATTGCGATCAATTTTCTAGTCATTTGTTTTACGTCAAAAAACAGTTAAAATTGTGTATGACGAGCAATGGGGAGAATTGAATTCTGCGCACATTTTCAAAATCCTGTGATCCTACACAAAGTCATATACTACTTGAATTTTGAATGAAAAAAACCGCTCGTATGTAATAAAATCTATTTTCAAGGATAAATAAGCAATAAATTTTGGGCTCTTATCCATGATATCCTTCGTCAGGGAATAATATTTCCTGCCGCGACAACATGAAAATAATTTGAATAATTATATTTCCCACTGAATTCTAGAAGACGGGCACAGATAATAAAGTTACATTTATGTCCAGAAGCAAAACAAGTGGCTATCTCAGCATTTGCTCAATGGTTCAGGGAAACTTGACGAAAAACCTGTTCGAGATTGTCCTATCCGTTACACCGACAAAACTTGTTAGGACTGCCAACGTAGCATAAAAGAAACTTTTACGTTTCGATCTATAGAGACATTAATGAAAATCGGAATTATTCTTTATCATTATTAATTGGTTGCTCTCTACCAAGAAAAAGTTAAAAGAATAATATCTGTACGATTTGTAGAATTTTTAGAGTATTTTTTTAAATTGTCACGTCTTCACTCAAATTTATGTAAAAACTACTCGCATAAAAGTAGTACATATTATTATTTACAGATCCAATATTGAAGAAAAATGTTTGTAAGAAAATTTTTCTTCTTCAATTCTGCAGTGTACATAGGAGAGGATTCGAAAAGAAAATTCGAGTTTTTGTAGAAAATGTATCTGCGCCACTTTTATAAACACACAAAAAATAGAACCATGTTTGAGAAAATTTGAAAAATGACAATGAATTTAATGTAATCTACCTCCAAATAAAATATTTGTCCATTAGCATTTCGCAGAGCCGTTAGTTTAGACAGATCGATCTGGGAATATCTATGTTCGTGAAAATCGTGTTCGCGATTATCCAATCGCGAACACGATTTGGTTTACTTATCCTCAAACAATATTTAAAACTATATGTGATGTATGGGTGATAAGCTTTTATTCTAGTGGGGAAAGAAGTGTTTAGTAAATTATTTAAGATCCAGAACTCTTATCTAAAGCTTATAAAATACTTGAATTATGAATAAAGGTACTAACAAAACAGGATTTGTAATGTTTAATAACTAGAAAGTTTCGTTTCCGACAAATAGAAAAGTTATTTGCATCGGCTAATAATCTAAAAGTTTTATTACATTACTGAGAAAATAAAAACACACACACGGGCCTACTCACATTACAACTAAAAAAAAGAAGGATCATTAAAACGTGCATGTTTTAGCTATACAAGGGGCCATCTGAACATTTGTTCAATGGATCAGACAAAACCGGGAAAAATCTTGATTGTGATTAGGTTTAGTTGCTGGTATTGTTTGCACACGGACGTTAAAAACACTTTTTCAGTACAAGAACCTTTTAAAACTGTATAGCGACACCATGTGTATAAAAAGGTTTATACTACGTATAGGAACCTATTCTTCCAGCATTATAGTACTTTCTGTAGACGGTATATAAGGAGAAAGGCTCAGAGTACGAACAGGCAATCCGTTGCAGAGTAAATTTGTAAAATCAGTTCTTGATTGTATGGTTTTATTGGCATTTTAATTTTCTCGACACTCTAGCTTGTCTTCACTTTCTAAATATTTTAATTAAAAATTTCATTTCATATTTTCTATTCGCCGTTTATTTCAAGAAATATTTATCCAGACCAATATTAGAGCTTCTCGAGCTCTTCAGCAGGTGCTGAGTAAATATGTACTTACGCAACCAGTCTAATTTGTTGTTAAACGTATGCAAGAATAGAAGATTAAGCAAAATCATAAGTTTTAGGAATAATCCTTTTAAAATGTAACAGGAGATATTCCTCTGGTTACGAGTAAACGACTCTTATTATTGTAATTATTACTATTATTATTATTATTATTATTATTATTATTATTAACTCTTTACCCTGAAATCAATAATTATTAAAAAAATAATATTGTAGCTGCACATACTAGTGCCGTGGAACGTATACTTCGTATGCAATGTATGCATGTATTCGTATGCAATGTATGTCTCTTATTCAGTGAAGTGAAGTGAAGTGTAGTGTGGTGGGGGCACGGGGGGGGAGGAAGTGTAGTGCAGCGCAGTGAAATGAAGTGAAGTGAAGTGAAGTGGAGTGAAGTGTTAGAAAAGCTATAAGTCAACATATAGATAACTCAAAATTAATTATAACTAGGATATTAATCTCTAATTCTAATTGTAATTATATTTGTAAATATTCTAATAGTTTTGTAATTGTATATCTAATTGTAATAATGTTTGCCACCGAGCATTAGCTCAAAGCGAACTTTAATAAATCTATCTATCTATCTATGCATAGAGTTATTTTGAACTAAGCACCATCAAACCATTCGTAATAGTTTTTAGCCATGTTTTCCATATTCTGGGTAAACTGTCGTGTCGGCAAAGTTGAAATCTATACGGTGCGGATTACGAACGAATGCGGGCAGAAATCCCAAGGATGCAAAGGGGCTCTGCAGACGGCTGATAGCAAACATGCTTTCGTCTTTCCGCGAACACGTAAGGAGGAGATGAGAGGAGAGAGAAATAGTAAGAGATAAAATCATCTTTTTGATAACAGGAAGTAGTAAAAAGAGGGCTGAGTCCAACAAGGGGTTTCTTATTTCTATTGACCAGTATGTATAAATGATAAAATTAATGTTTTAGTAGTAAGGGCAAGAAAATGTTTTTCTGCAGTATGAGAAGTGTATCAGGAAGGAATAACCAATCACACGCGAAATGTGTACAGTGCGAATAGACAAATTTCAAGTTGAAATTATAACGAAAAATAGACTGTTGAGACAGAAGCTCTGATAATTCAGTGAAGACATCAAAGAGGAGAATATCACTAACCTCCGAAGATAAAGCTAAATAGAATTTATTGACTAATTCTGATCTTTCTTGGTGAGCTACAGTCGAATTTGACTAAAGTTTTTCTCCATCACATACCATTTTTTCATGTGTGTGTTGTATGTGTTGTAATTTATCAGTAAGCTGACAAATTAACATTACTACTATTATTGGATTCAGAATATATCAATTATTGCCTTAGTGCAAAAGTCATCTGCTTCATTATATTGCGCCCAACATTCAGACCAATAAAATGTGCAATGTTAGAATTTGTTTTAATATTTCTGCAAAAATGTTAACATTAAATATTTATCAGTTATTTTATTAACATTAAATATTTATTAGTTTATTTATTATTCTTTCCTTCACTTGTCGTGTTAGGGCACATACCTCTAGAAAAAGACTAGAAAATGTCTACTAGTTATTGTGTTTATTCACCAAACCATTTCTGTTTAATTTGAGGTGAATATTTCTTTATAAAGAAACTAAAAAATAATAACTTTCTGAAGAAGAAGTTAAGCTTTTTTGGAATGAACTTGGGTGATCCAAAAACAACAACAACAACAACAACAACAACAACAACAACAACAACAACAACAACAACTGAAATCCTCCTAACGTGTGAACAAAAAGTGAAGATCTTCTTTTGAGCTAAATGTAAGGAACACAATTGTTTCGTTTAGGAATTCAAATAATATGGCGTAAGCAAAGAAATAGTAATGATGATGCTATTTATGTTAAATCCATGTAAGTTTATATAAACGATGCAAGAGAGAAAATGCTTTATGTTGATATAATTCGTTACGTATTTCTTCAAATAATGCCGTCTCGTGTTCTGCAATGATGTGTGTGGTCTCTTGAAGAAATTCGGAATAAATAATGTAGATTTAAAAAAATAATTAAATTTTAGGCGGACTATCAGCGAACACTAAATCCCCCTGCCTTTTTTGCTCGTGGATGTGCCATGCAAGAGTTTTCACTGAGTAAATGATTCTTTCTGACTAGATGAAAAAAATTAATGTAATGTTTTTTGTGCAATCCATCCCTGAAATTTTCTCCTACCTCTTCACATTAAGATAATGCAGTGCCTCTTACCGGGAAGATCTGGGTTGCAGAATTGCACTGGCTTTACAGGATTTTCGCCACTGGCTGGTCAGCTAGGTTGAATTCAGTCGCTGTCTGGAGGAGAATTGTAAAGGTGAGCTACTCTGATCGGTAGTTTTTCGAGGTTTCTCCGATCAACATCAGGCGAATGCCGGAGCAGTAGCCTAACAAACGGGCCACGGACCGCGCGCGATCTTTCCTTGTTCTATCCTCACTCTTTACGCACACTTACACTGACATGCACTTCACTACCACCCATGCCGGGAGACCGGTCGGGATCTTAGAGCTTGTCCCGGCTGGGGCGGTGCCCCGCTGGTGCGAAATACTTGGTTGAGGTGCCTGCTAGCCGACGGTAAGTCGGCGCCGGATCTCGCCACCCAGCGGGGGAAGATCGCCGCCACCTCCCGAAGGAAAACATGCATTACACTTATGGGACTAATGAACTCTGTATTTGACGCTCCCGGAATCTCTAACAACCAAACAACCACATTGAGCTTATACCGAAAAAATGAAATCGCCGTCAAAAGATGGAGAAGGTTTCAGATATGTGATCCGAAATTGAATTTTTTGTGGGGCCTGATGATCATAGATTCCAGTCAAATGAAGTACACTCAAGCGATGAATAAAACAAGAAAGATGGCCTTTGAATCAAGGAAGCGGGCCAGTAATTATTTCTAGGTAAAAAACAAAGATCCATACCAGAAAATCATTGTAAAAGTATGCGTATTGCATTCAAATTCAGAGGTGTAAAATGAGCTCTGAACGTTCGACAATTAAACATTCACGATTAAAATCAAACCATAAAGTAACATAATAATAAATGATATTAATATTGATGTAATCAAACTTGTCAAAACTCAACCGCAGTTGCAAAATAAAAATATTAAAAATAAAAATAATAGTATGATGCTGTGAATTGGGGGCAGCAAAGTAATAAAAATCACAATGAAAAACATTCCCTTTTAAAAGTGCTTAAATATCATATCATATCATATATAAATATCAAAAAAATCCTTACTGAGTTGCAATTTTTATCACATACAAGTGTAACAACTTTTTCATTTCACCTGTTAATAAAATCGAAGAGCCATGCCAATGTAAGTTGAGAGAATTTTGAAATCCAACGTTATTTCCTCGACCATAGATGGGAAAATTAATGAAAAGAATTTGATCGGCGAAGTCCTCGTGTTCTAGCAATATATCATAAAACTAGAGGTTGAAAGTCAGCAGTTCTAAGGATCTATTCCTGGCTGTCGAAAGCCCCATTCACTAACTTTTCAACTTCACCAGGAAACAGTTCCGGAATTCTAAGGCCAACGTCAGAACTATACAAGCGGTAGCCCCGGTGTTTCATGTCCTAAAGACAAGCGATGGAGGTGGGAGTGGATGGACACAGGTAGATACTGTCGCTGGAGTAGCAAAGCGGTGAGGAGGAGTTGGTGGTGGACGGAGTGGGGAGCGAAAAGGAGGAAGGAGGAGATAGCGGCGGAGGGAAAGGAATGAGGGCGGCAGACGCTTGGCCAGCGTCGGGGGAGTGGGGGGGGCGGCGCCAGGGAGATCACGTCTCCCTCTCCGTCATCCCCCCTTCACACCGCCTACCTGCCCCGCCGTTGCTGCCGCCGCCACGGCCGCCGCCGACTCCGTCCCGCCGCTGCAATCGAAGTTGCTATTGATTGGCGATAGGGAGGCGAAGCGGTGATGGTGATGCCTGAACGAAAGCGGTGCTGGCCGGTACAGTGAGTGCAATATGCTAGGTGTTCATTCTAATTATACATGTCCCTAGCCGTAGTAATTTCACCTCTCTACTTTTTCTACATTACGCCATTCTGTAATTTCCTGGTAATGTTTGCTACTGATATCTTGGAAGAGAATCTAGACGTTCTGAAAGGTTTCAATTTCTAATTTCTCCTTTTTTCTTTGGAGACAGATTCTTTGGCCTTCTCATCACAAAACAACCATAAATTTAGGTAAAGATTAAATTACAGAAAGTTATTAAAAAGTACAAAAGAATGAAACGAAAACGATAAATTTAAGAAAATCTAAGATGAAGCAATAAATTATGGGTAAACGTACCGAAACAACTCGCGCTTCTTTTGCAAATAAAACAATTATTCCACAAGAAAATTGTTCAGGCTTTCACTCAACAAAGCAATGTGGCCTCCCAAAGAACCACTGTTGCTATAGAAAAATACATATTCACGAAACAGTTGTCACTACTAAAAAGCACCACTTGAGGTACTTAAAAGTTCTACATTTAAAGACGAGGGGAAAGCAAAAAAAAATAAATTTGGTAGGTGGTCGCAATACTATGGCCAGGGACTGATTTATTTAGCGGTTTAGGGTCAAATTAATCCGCCGTTTACCTGTGTTCCCAGGCTTGGGTCCTGACTTTTTAAAATTATTATTCACGTCTGGGGGTAAGGAAGACATGTGGTGAGTAGGGCATATTCGATTTCCGTGCCTACGTTTTTTTGGCTTGAGACGTTTTGTTTTAGAAAACTACAACTTCATTTTTCCCTGCCAGGAATCGAACTAGAGATCGCCTCACAGAAACCTAGCACGCTGGCCCACCCAAGGGTCTCTTAATTGCAGATAAAATTAATATAATTATTAATAGTAATAACTATTATTATAGAAATAATTGGTATTAATTCTTATTACAATAATCATAATAAATTGATATAAGGCAGTAATTGCTGATAGATATTTTAAATAAGTTCCCCAGGTACTGAATCATGGCTTCTCATTCCATTTTCAGTTCCATTTTTCCAGTTCTATTATCAGCGCTCTTGAATTTATTATCGTATAAATTTTGAATTATTTTTCGGGCTGTTTCATTTTCCGTAACAAATTTAACTCCATCGTGGTTAGACACTGATTTCCGCAACTGTGATTATTGTCGGTGAAAAGACACATATAAGAAAAGCATTAAATTATTTCGTATTTTCATCATCGTTAAGTGCTAATGATTAACAATTTCTTTCTACGTCCGTAATTATATAAACTTATGAACTAATATAAAAGTTTGTTTTAAGATATTTGAGTCCCCCATTCACCGGCACCTCTAACAACGATGTTAGTCTGAATTTGAATGAAACTCCTCTTCGGAATTGGTGAACTTTGGAGGCGGCGGAGGCGGCGGAGGCGGCGGCGGGAGGCGGCGGCGGCGGCGGCGGCGGCGGCGGTGGCGTGGCGGCGGATGCGGCGGCGGAGGCGGCGGAGGCGGCGGAGGCGGCGGAGGCGGCGGCGGCGGCGGCGGCGGCGGCGGCGGCGCAGGAGGCGGCGGCGGCGCAGGAGGCGGCGGCGGAGGCGGCGGCGGAGGCAGCGGCGGAGGCGCAGGCGGCGGCGCAGGCGGCGCGCTGGAGAAGTGAGCGCTAGTTAGTCTCTGACCAGCGAAGGTGAAACTCGCTCAATTCCCCTTCCTCGCCTGGCACTGTAATTCCCCGGATGCCTCGTCTTCATCGACTGCTTCTTACAGAACGGTCGGAATGCCTGGCGGCTCTAGAAGGGGTTTCGAATGTTGTTCCCAGTTCTCTGAAGGAGTTCTGGAATAATGTTACAAGTTTTTTGGATGTCTTATTTATACTTACTTTCCTGTATTTCATTGTTTCTTACTTACGTTGTTTAGAAAATATTCGTATTTCCTATTTTCGAAATGAAAATTGGTAGTCAAATCACACAGTAGGAATATATGTATTATTAGCGCACACATTATCATCTTAGTTTAGAAATATCATTAGTATTTCATAATTCATTTTTTTATATTTTTGATGTTGAATATGTTTTCATCATAGATGACAGTAAAAAGTCATAGTTACAGAAATATGTACACTACTTTTTCTTTAAGTCTTTCACATGTATTTCCCCTAAATTTTTCAATAAGTGATTTGTTGGAAAAGTTATATTTTAACAGTTTGATTATTTCAGAATTTCTTTTAAAATATCATTTAAAAAATATGTCTTGTCTTCCACGACAAGCTTACTCCTTGGACGTGAAATCGTTTCCAGTACATATAATCATTCAAAGTTCGCTGGTACTCAACACGTTACAATGTTTAAGATCGTATCATATAGGAAAATTTCTGAATCAATGTCCTAAACTTTGGTCTCTTGTTTTTATTTTGTATTCGTTGTTTTGCTACAACTTTAGTTTTTCCCGTGTTTTTTTTTTTTAATTTTCGATTTATTTAACTTTACTTTCTTCGAATTATACTTTACTTTCTTCGAATTAGACTTTACTTTCTTCGAATTAGACTTTACTTTCTTCGAATTAGACTTTACTTTCTTCGAATTAGACTTTACTTTCTTCGAATTAGACTTTACTTTCTTCGAATTAGACTTTACTTTCTTCGAATTAGACTTTACTTTCTTCGAATTTTACGTTCAACGAATTTTACTTTCTTCGAATTTTACGTTCTACGAATTTTACTTTTTTCGAATTTTACTTTTTTCGAATTTTACTTTTTTCGAATTTTACTTTTTTCGAATTATACTTTCTTTTTAAATTTTCCCCTGTGTAGAAAGAAGTAAAAATAAATGGCTTGGGGTAGATATAAAATAACTACACCTAGCGCAGCAAGCTCCCGCATAGTTATATCTCGATTTTGTTCAAAGTTATCGTTCATTGTTACCTTGTTACTAAACCTGTCTTGTTATTTACTAAAGGCTGAGAGAAATAAGATGCGACGATAAAATCTAGTTTTAACATTTTTTTGTTTCCCTAGAAGTTTGGCTGTGGGCGTTGTGGCTTTTTTTGGTATTGCCCCAAGGTCTTCATATGAAGGAGGGTTTCCGTCTATGAATGATGTCTAATCTTGTTTAAATACAAGCAAAAAAGTAATTGGTAATTGAAAAAGGAAAGAACATGTATTTCGCAAATACAAGTTTTGCACTAAAATGCGAACGTTATAGATTAAATACATCGGTTTTCCTCAACCAAGTGAGGTCGAGCGTAGCCGCAGCTGAAATATTTCATTTCTCTTTAACGACCGTACATCTCATGTCATTCGAGCGAATGAGTGCAATAAATACGTCGTACTTTTCAGTAGCTGATTTATGTTACCGCTCTAAAAACGCAACTTTCAAAACCTCACAAACCCTACGCTACATGTTTACACTTTAAAAAGTCTGATGACACAAAAGAGAAGTAACAAATCATCCGCCACAATCAATAAATGTATTTGTATTACAGAACAAAAAGGAACAACCTCGTAGATTCGAGTTCAGTTCTTAAGAAAACAAGCACATGTGGTGTTTCATTTAATATTTATTTAGGAGCATCACGATTGTGCAATGGTTCCACTTACATTGCGGTCTCAACCACAGGCGTTAAATATAATTGGTTAGACTGACCATCGGACCTTCGTTAGTCACTTTTGCCTATGTGTTTACAAGAGACACAAGGTTTGTGGCTCCAGTGACCACAATGCAGTTGGAGGCGTATTGGCAACCTTTGATGTTGCCTTTGCTTAATTACGCTCCGCGGTTTGGGAAAGGGGTTAGCAGATGAGCAGAATTTACAACGGAATTTCTGGCTCTAAGCCATTTCCCTGGAATCTGCACACTTCCATCAAATTATTTCGAGTCCAGTTGAAAATTACCGTGATCGCGCAAATCAGTCCCGATCCGTTGAGGGGGGAGGGTTTCGTGATGATAGACTAGCGCCTACTATTTCCACTACTGAGACCGCAATTTTATCACCGGTCAAGCCATGTCACCGGCAAAGGTGGCTCAGGGTATCAACTGATATCACTGCAGTGCCTCTGACCGGGAGGTTCATGAGTTCGAATCTCGAAGGTGGCAGGATTTCCGACACTAGTTACACAATTAGGTCAAATTTAGTCGCTGGTTGGAAGAGAATTATAACGGCCGGCTGCTCTAATAAGTGGTTTTCTTCGACATCAGGGGAATGTTGGAAAAATCTATTCATACTAAACTGAATGCCACAGACAAATGATTGCTATGCTCATCGATACTTAATTTACGCCGTGTCATAAAGTTACTGCACTACCGACGCGATTCTACGGCAGGGAACGTACTGGATCAGCTTCTTAGTTTAAACTCTCAAGTCACGTGTATACTCGAAACGTCTTCACGTATTTTATTGTCTATGTGTCAAAAATGATTGGATGCGATGGTGGCGGATGATCTGGACTACAAACAATTTCAACGATGTCGTGTCGCTGATTAACCAGATACAGGCGTAAGGTAGAATTCCCGCATCGGGAGGTGTGCCGAGGGGCTGGACTCTTGCTTCGACCTCCTTTACTCCCCCGCCTGGTGGATGTAAATAAATCCACCTCGATTCGATCATTTCATTTCATCCCTCGACCTCCAGACGACCTCATCTCACTCCGAAACTGGAGAAGTCATTCCGTGGGGTGCGCTTGGCAATAAAGGACGTGGTGGAAGCGCTGGATTCGGAGCGAATAACACAGACGATGATATTTATCGCCTTCTCAGTCCTTGAAAATGGTGTGAAGGAGACTGAAAGAAACTATTATCGCTGGTTTTCAGAGGATTCTTCGTTTAATATCACTCGAATGCCAGAGCCATACCATCAAAAATGGGCCACGGACAGAGCGCGATCTTTCTTTGCTCATCCTTTTTCTCCTTCTCTTTCTTATCCTTATTGTCTTTTCTCTCCTTTTGTCTCCCCTTCTCACACACTTATAGACTCTACTTAACCAAATATATCTAGAGATCAGTCGAGAGCTGGCAGCTTGTCAAGGCTGGGGCCGTGTCTCGATAGGAAAAGCTGACGTGTAGCTTGGTCCGGATGTCATGTTCCAGATGGGGAGAAACACTGCCACTTCACGCTTGTAACACGCACTACAAAGTGGTTGGCGTGCCAATGAACACGAAATACTGGCTAGAAAAGAGACTGTTGCCTAGGATGATGCTCATCATCGGCTCTCTGCTAATTGAGTAGGTCACTGCTTTCTTTTCTCTGTAGACCTTACCTTCTCTCACAATATGTAGATTCGTTTTCTTCTTCTGTAAATTCCTTAAGAACGGCATATTTTCAAATCGTTCTATTTCCTTTTAATTTTTCTTTTACGTTTAATTGCGAATACTTGTCATAAAAACGATTCAATTTCCGCAAATTATTTTTTATAGTGTGATTTTAAACACGTACCTTTTCAGTATCAAAAAATGTTCATGGATGAATTAATGTCTACGTATTATTAATAACTGTCTGGCTAATTTTTTTTGTGAGAAACTTGTTAGAACACGTATTAAGCTTCTGTAATGTATTCAGCAGAGCAAATACATAACGTTGTATAGGGAGAGGCGATGAAATAGAAGTAAAATTTGTTCTCAAGAAACTGTTTCATACATCCATAACTGTAAATGTGTATAAATATATTACTTTTATGTGATTATTTATTATTCTGAAATGTGTGCTGACAGGGTGAATAAGTGGAATTTCTTTTGGCAAAAAACAATACATTCTTTTTTTCAAATATAGAGAATTTGTGAGAAATTAACATAATTAAAACCGTTGTAATACCCTTCGTAATACAGGTAGAATAGAATAATTGTAGAAATAGAATTGTAGAATAGAATAGAATTGCAGAATAGAATAATTGTGCTCTATATTGAGTTCTTCCAAATCAATTTATATTCCATGTAATCTATTTGCGTACACATATTATAAAAAAGATTTTTCCGACGAAACAACCGGAGCAGAGGTAGAAAAGAAAATGTCCTTTCGCGGGGATCCCGTGGAGAGCGACGAACCCCTCTCTAGGTCTGCACAGTGCGCAGGCGGCTGGCGAATACGGAACGACGAAGCGAGCTTGAGCGAGCCCACCCTCCCGGGACCCTTCCTCCGCGCCGCCCCGCGCCGCCCCCGCGCCGCCCCCGCGCCGCCCCCGCGCCGCCCCCGCGCCGCCACGAGATCGTCGTGACGTCGCCCAGCTGCTGGCGACGCGGCCCTCGCCCTTCTCACCTTAACGCCCCGCGCCAAAAGTCCTCAGTCGCCCCGCGCCACCCAACCGCTTCGCCCGCCAACCTGACGCCCTCGCGCTCCAGCCGCTTGTCGCACCATCCTCGTCAATCCGTGCCCAACTCGCCCTCTCCCAGCGCTCCGCACGGTGCTTCTTCCCCTCCTCTAGAAGCTCCTTTCCCTGCTGTTCCCCCCCCCCCTTTCCAACCCTTCCATTCCATTCCCCGCGCCCCTTTCCCCTTCCCTCATCCCCTCCTTCACTCCCGCTCGCCCTCACTGCACGCTCGCTCTTCACTGCACGCTCGCTCTTCACTGCACGCTCGCTCTTCACTGCACGCTCGCTCTTCACTGCACGCTCGCTCTTCACTGCCCGCTCGCTCTTCACTGCACGCTCGCCCTTCACTAGCCGCTCGCCCTTCACTCCCTGCTCGCTCTTCACTACTCGCTCGCTTCATACTCCCTGCTCGCTTTCCCTCCTCGCTCCTCCTCTCTCCTCCTCGCTCCTCTCTCCCCTTTTCCCCGCTCGCTCGAATTTCCCCACTCGCTGGACTCTCCCCGCCTGCTCAAGCCTTCCAGCCCGCTCGTCTCTCCTCGCCTTCCCTGCTCTTATTTCTGCACGCGACCCTCCCGACACTCCCACATGTGCTCCCCTCGGCTTATGCATTTTTGCTGTCCCCGGGTTCCTTGCAAACCCCACTTCCCTGCTTCCCCGTGTTTCGCTCCTGGTCCCCGTGTCCCCGCTCCGCCCGCGGCCTCGCTGTCTGCACTCTCCGCCGCGCGCTGTCTTGCGTGGGTGGTGTTTATTTTCTTCCTGTGAGAGGGTGGCGCTGAGAGGGGCTTGTCGGGGCGCTGCAAGAAAATCCGCCCTTTTCACCTTCACTGACGACTATTTACGCGCACATACTGATGTGATGTGATAGAAGGATAACGTAGCTTTCGAGCTGGATTTGATCTATGAAAGGAAGTGTCAAAGAACAATTTTATAAATATCGACAGGGGGTGTTCTTTTGTCTTGTTAGGAGCGAACAATATCAAACATGTATTCTTATGAATTATGTGGGGAAATTTTTCTATGCGTATTTCAGGTTTAAAAACTACAGAATATCTAAACTGGATTTTTTAAAATATGTGTATAACGTTGCGAATTTCCAATGCGCCCAGCATCTGGAAGTAAAATATGCTGCCTGTGCCCATGTGAGAGATGTTTGGAGATCGTTATATACGCAGAAACTCGGGAATATCCAAAAACAATGAAACAATTTTGATTTTGAAATGCAAATATTTGAGTTTTTTATTCCGCCTATTATCAATTTGCGCGTATTAACTGAATTCTTAACCTCAGTGCGTTACTGCTTACGACATAGCTGACGCGTGCAACAGCAAGTCTCTAAGGAAGAGGCAATAAGTATTCGCCATTGACGCATTGCTTCATGGAACAAAAACTTCTTGATTTGTAAACAACTGATCCTCTTTCTATATTCTATTCTAAGTTATTACAGCATTTGGTGTCGTCGGTATTGCAGAGTAAGTTCTAAAAAAAGATATTATTGATTACATAATTGTACGAGAATACTGAATTGACAACTTGCATGCTACTTTTTGGAAGTTATTACCTATTTGTAAGAATCTAGTTACAAAGGTTTCGGCAATGCCAACAACAGAGGACGAAATTTACCGGACTTAAAGTTTAAAATCAAGTAATATAATATGGCATAGTATTTGTTGTTCAAAAAAAAATGTTTCCTGTATCTTTCTTTCGTTCTTTGTTACTGCCTTTTGAAATAATGGAGGTTTTTATGACGGTCCTCTATTTAAAGATTTCAAATTCCAGGTATTAATTCTCTTATATATTTCAACTATTCATTTCAAAGTAATAGAAGTGGATGAAACAACTTTTGAGTGCCTTTGAATTAAATGTACACGTCTGGAAATCGAATGTGGCACATTTTGAACACGTTTCTCTACAATGCGGGAATGTGAACAAATTTAATTTCTTTGTTTGATTTCATTATTTGATGCGTGGGTTTGTATGCTTTTAATTAAAATAAATCGTATTTATTTGGCATTGTCAGAACACTGTAAAAGCCTGTGATTACGTAGAAATTGTTTCATAATCAGTAAGGAAATTATTTTACAACTTACACCAGATACATTTGAACTGCTAGCCTCGGTAATATTTCAAAATTACTATTACAATAGTTGTTGCTCCCTCTGAATCGTTGATTTCGTCATTCTTTTCATTTGTTTTCAAACCGTTTAATAATGTTAACTGAATTAAAGCGGGGACTGTTTCGTATACAGTTTATTTTTATGATAAAAATACGGGTAGTTAAGCTGTATTGTGCAATATTTGTATTTCCACATTTCATACAAATTGTGTGGAATTACCACGCAAAATACTCATGTCATGAAATATTTTTGCCGTTAGTCTGAATCCACATTATGAGAATAATAATTTTTCCTCGACGCCCATTGTATGACGCCCAAAATTAAAGCTGAAAACAGGAAACGCTTATAATCTGGATTGTCAACTTTTTATCCCAAGCAACAATATGGACTGCTGTTAGTACTACTGTAAAAAATGTGAATTATCGGAGTAGATGATTTTTTGAAATCCGTCGACATAGTTGTGCAAGTAAACTAAAACTAATTCAATGCATCCTCGTGTTATGAACTCACGTCTCAAAGATTCAAAAGGATCTAAGAGAACGACCGGGAAAGGTGGCTCAGGGCGTCAATTAATGTCACTACAGTGCCTCTGACCAGGAGGCCTTTGATTTAAGTCCCAATGGTGGCAGGGATTTCGACACTAGTTAGATCGCTAGGTTGAGTTCAAGCGCTGTCAGGAGGTAAATGCTAGTGGCCGGCTGCTCTGATAGGGTTTTCCGTGGTTTCTCCGATAAATAGCCGGCGAATGCCGGAGCAGAACCCTAACAAACGGGCCATAGACCGCGCAGAATCTCTCCTTTCCCTTCCATGTCTTATCTTGAGCCCTCTTACATACACTTACACTTACATGCACTAAACTACCACACATACCTGGAGACCAGGCGGTAGGTTAGAGCCTTTCCTGACTGTGACAGTGCCACGCTGGTGGAAATTACGAGGTCCGGGGAAAGCCCGCTAGCTGGTGGTAGGTAGGCAGGCAGGAGGCAGGCAGGCAGGCAGGCAGGCAGGCAGGCAGGCAGGCAGGCAGGCAGGCAGGCAGGAGGGCAGGAGCGGGCAGGCAGGCAGGCAGGTAGGTAGGTAGGTAGGTAGGTAGTTTCGTACCTACCTACCTACCTACCTATCATCCAGCGAGGGAAAGATCACTGCCACCGCCCGAGAAAAAATAGATTCACTACATTATCGGGACTAATGGCCTCAGCAGTGTACGCACCCGGTATCACTAATCGATCATTCAATCTAAAATAACGGTAATCGTTTAGATTCTTGCGCTTCTACTGACAAATTTCAGCATAGATCAACGCATCAATCATTCTTTACATGCACGTGCCTGTTGTTTATCCTTTCCTCTTAGCATATGGAGGGTTGCGATCCCAAGGTCACACTGTAACCTCCTTAACTACCCTTCTCTTATCTGACTCCCGAGAACAGCAGATTAAATTCGTACATATTAATGACGAATACGTGTTTTCCGCATGCATAAGTTATTCCATAGAATGATGTTTACAGGGAGGGATGTCGACAGCACCAAATCGTATGGTACTTGAAATTAGAAATTAAATGTGAAATAACGTGACAATATGAATTGTTCAGTAGAAAACATCTATAATTTTTAGGAATATGGAATTCGCGGACATTCATTTAGTAGGTATTTTCTCTAATAGTAAATATTGGTGTTTGACACACAAATGAATACGTCGCACACTTGGGTCGACCGGTTTGTGATCTCCGTCCTTGGTCGAGAGGGCAGACGGCAGAAGTTAAGATTATACAAATTGCAATAGTCACCAGTGGCAAAGAGAGGGACATAGTGTTTCTGTAAAATGAATTAAAATTTCAGCATTACACTTTATTACTCAAATCAGCACTCATTTAGTCAATATTCTTATCAAGAATAAGTTTACACACTGAAATCTTGGTTTATTTTCCGGCGCTTGCAGCTATGCTATTTTCCTCCTAAAAATAACGATCATTGGTGATTTCTACGGCCATGATTATTGCCAACATGTTCCCCATCCCTATAAGAACATTAAAATATATCCCCACGTCCAAACCTTCCAGACTGTAAGAACATTTTACTGTAATATTCTCAAAAATATTTTCCCCGCACGTCTTGGTGTATTTCTAAATTATATGACCGTCAAAATCTGTGCAGTTGCGGGAATTTCAAAGAAAATGTTTCCCGTAGAAACTTTAAACATCTGTGACGCACATGTGGTTCACGGACGTAGCAAAACCATCGAGTGTTATATCTTGTGAGCCGCATATGGATCACAGGACAGTGAACTGTTACGTTCTGCCTTACTCCTCTCCGCCTGAAATAGTGGCCACCCCTTCGACTGGAGTACGCGTTGTAAGCTGACTTCACATGGAAAGAGACTCATTTTGTGACCAATCCTACCACTGAGTTCCGACCTCATATTCCCAGGCTTAACTGACGATATCCTCCAATTCGCTATACCTGTCCTGAGCGTTCGTGCACCACTTTCTGAAATATCCTGTACACCCTTTGATGCGGCAGTGCTAATCCGAGTCCTATTGGATGTTTCTCACTAACATGACCACACGCCCGGTCAGTTTTCTCCCGGTGGTGTCAATGCGATTATCACTAGAACCTTTCTGGGAGTTCGTTCATTACGTATGTCACACTGCAGATTAAGTGCTCTCGTATATGTCAGAGAATGACCTGTAAGGTAACACACGTTGCAGTTGGCTGTCATCTCTTTACTCCTCTGGTTACCAAAGTTCAAATGTAGGTCAATCTATGAAGAGTTAGTGGTGGACAAAACGGATTCGTGTCAGGGTTTTTCTATACTCTTCTATTTCCCTTCTCAACAATTCCTGATTACGAGAGGGCTAGTTGTTTTCTTTTTCCTATTAGAAAACTCTTTTGTTTGCCAAATAATAAATAAAATGTTTTATTGTATACACATTTATATTAGACTTGGTTATTCATTCGCTTTAAAAAAAACTAACATTTTAAATTTTTTCACACATTATCTTTTGTTACGAACAGGAAAGAATGTATATCCAGTGGAGCTTGATACTTTTGATCATGGGGTCTTTACAAAATACCACTTTACGAAAGAAAGGAAAATAACCGCTGAAGTTCGGTTGATGGTGGGCCGGATAATGCCGGAATTGATTTTTTTGTCAATCAGTCAATGATGACGGGTTGACCTTGCTGATGGTTAGTGAACATAATCAGAAAGAATGAGAACCAATCTCATCCCTATCTGATTCAATAAGTGATGTTCTGGTTAGTGTGGACATGGTATCACTTTAGGAAATAAGAGGCGGTAACTCAAATAAAACCACCTTCAAGGAAACGAAAGGGCGGGGAGATTGTAGTTTTAACCAGCTCTCCATACGAGAAAAAGCTAGAAAACGTATATGCTGAAAAGCAAAATAGTTGTCAAAAAGTCCTAAGCCATCAGTGGAAAACAAAAAAGATACATGTTGCCCACAAAAAGGAAAACCAAGCCAAGAAAAGAAACGGAAAAAAATCTTCTGACAGTGAAAGTTCAAGTGATTCTCCTCTAGGCTCTGGCAGTGATAATGACGTAGATATTTGTGATATTGAATTGATGGACACCATTTTAACATTGTGCAATTAACACACTTCAAATGACGTCTCCGGGTCGTAGTGGCTACTCTACTCAACGTTTCATTTGGAATCATACATTTAAAAATATTTTTTCTGGTATTTTTTAAAAAACCTCTTTGTGTCATATTCTGTCTTTTATTTAGCATTTTTAGAAAAAATAAAAAACTACATAACCAACCTTTTGTTTTATTTTGAAATGTCCCCTAATTCTGCCTTGTGAGCGGTAATAGGACCACGGGTATGCAATATTAGGTACCAATGTACAAAAATTTATATTTGTAACTTTTTTAGAAATTAATTATTATCATAAACTAAAATAGGTTTCGGAATGATTTAACCTCAGGAAACTAAAGAATGGTTGCTTGCAGGGTTCATTTAATTTTCAGCTTGATTTTCCTACTCAACAGACTGGGACACCCAAAAATAGTTAGTGTAGGTACACTGGCATAATATAACATTTCACATACGACATAACATAATGTAACATTTAACATCAAAAAGTGCATTTTAACTCATCTCAGAGAAAATCGCTAAAGACTAGTTACATTTCAGAAAGGTAACTGAACGTTTGAATTTGTACGTTTGAGATTGAAAAATATATTACCAGTATTTCAGAGCTGTGACAAAACGAGGTCCAATTATTTATTTTTAAATACAAAAATATTTCTTATTCAACATTGTTTAAAAAAGTTTTAAATTTGACTCCGGCATTGACTTGCCTAATTTTGCAATTCACTACTCGTCCATCATGCAAAATCTTTATTTTGCCTGTCCTACTCTTCTATTACTGTTACATTTATCTTGCAGTTTAAAAAGCTGTAGTCTAGTAGCAAATTCGAGAAACCTGTGTAAAAACTGCTACCTTTGGGGGCCTCCTCAAAATCAATTCCTATGATAAAAATTATCTAGTACCAAATTATGTGACCAGTAAGAACTGCTTGTTTGGTGACAGCTTTCGGAGACCGAAATCGACGCGATGTCTCGTCATTGATAACTGCGTGGGCCCCTTCCTCTGACGTGAAAGGTTAACTATAACGCTACCTATTGCGCTTATCGACACATCTCAAACATTCTCCAGTAGAAGTCAGATGCTTCAATTATGAAAATGTCGAAACCTTCCTCGCTCGTAAAGCAACCAACCGGAATTACTCTATCAGCGATTTCGCGATAATCGCCAATAACCCACTTTCCTTGAACACGCATCAGTGTTTGATCCCACACAGCTAAATTTGCGCATTCGTGTGTAAAGGGTGATTCAGTCCTCGTTGCTCATACAGGACTCTATGATAGAGTACACTAAATTATTCATGTGTGCTAAAGAAAATAATGTGAACCCTATTTAAATTAATTTTTTTTTCATTGTTTATTTTTTACACAAAGGTAACCCACATATTACATTAAATACTTGTTCCCTGTTGCTATTATTACCTGCTTCTCTAAGGAATTTGAAAGGAGAGAAAAAATGAATTCTTTAAGTGTTCTTTAGGGTTCTTCATTAATATTTGGGTATACAGCTAAAATTTCGCATCTTCATCTAACTTTCGTGTAACTTGGGCTCTCCAAGGGTTCGAAATGACCTCCTCTTGCGTGAACGCAAGATGCCTGTGCCTCCGTGGCGGGCACAACTCTGTAGGGTTGTCCCTTTATTTCGGCCGCCACGCTTTCTATGCGCGAAGAAGGTCATTACGATCGACGGCTTCGGGAGCATAAACGCGGTCTTTCATTAACCCCGAGAAAAAATCCAGCGAATTCAAATCAAGAGACCGAGGCCGCCATACTATTGGGCCTCCACGTCCGAATCTGAAAATTGGATACCTAGGTATTCCTACACTCAGCGATATTTATGTGGGGCTGTGCTATCATTCTGGTACCACATATGTGCCTCCACAAGTTAAATGTGGAGGGCTGGGCGCCTTTCAAAGGCGTAGAGAGTACCTGAGTTATATGATTGAAATACTGAACGCTTCTCAAGCATTCCAAAAAGAAGTGAGGTCTGATGATAAATTCATCCACAATGCCTATCCACACAATTACAGTGAATCATTCTTGGTGACCTACGCTACATGAAACATGAAAATTTTCCTCGCCTCCCTTCTTTTGACATTTTCTCAATATGTCGGTTTCCTAATAGTAGAAGCGAAATATTACTTTAAGAATATTAAAGAAGAGTAAAACCTCAACCTATATAGCTATTTTCATTGAAAAATTTGGAGCCATTTTAACAAAATGGAGTTTAAACGTTACTGTAAATACGAAACAAATAAAAGTATCCAGTTTTTTAATGACAATAATTTATTCAGTAATTTCACAACGTTTCGTAACTCGTTTTGTTACATCTTCAGGTGCTAAACTAATGGGACACAGAAACTGTTACTCTACATATCAATTTTTATATACAAAACAACCAAAGAACAACACAACAAAACAAAATCAATACAATACCAAATGGACACTCACCTTAGTGAGGGAACGCTATCCCATTGAATTACCACCTCAGCAGAACATTCAAGGAGACATTACGAAATACCTCACTCTCACACAGTTGATACCATATAACTAACCGTTACGAACAGACACTCCTCCAAAGTTTGAATTACACCAACGGGCGTATGAATTACACCAACGGGCGTAACAGTTTCTGCGTCCCATTAGTTTAGCACCTGAAGATGTAACTAAACGAGTTACGAAACGTTGTGAAATTACTGAATAAATGATTGTCATTAAAAAACTTCGGATACTTTTATTTGTAAACATATATTGACAATCAAGAAGAAATATTGATGTAAATACGAAATTTGAAGATTTCAACAGAAACGGTTTTTGAGATTTCGAAAAACTTAATTTAAATTCATTAAAATCACTTCCACCTACATTAATTTTACGTCATATTTAACAGTGCAATTAGCAACACCCGTTGGAAAAGTTTGACCAAAAAAATGTGGAGCCATTTTTCAGAAAATGGCGTTAGAAAGTTTGTGAAAATAGGGAATTTTGACTTAATTTTCACAGAAAACTGTTGAGTTTTTGAAACATTTTGACATGATGTAAAGCACATGTATACATTAATACAATAATGTGAAGAAATCACTGGTAATGTAAATATTAACGATGTGAGAGACAAATAAAAATACATTTTTGTAGTTATTGAAAAACAAAATAATAGAGCAAAATTGCGTTTATGTCGTCTCATAGGACGCAATGAACACTATTCTTACCAAAAGTTAAAAGAACAAATTTGGAATCGGGTTTGAAAAAATCTTGTTTTTGTTATTTTCTTAAATTGCACATATTGCGCGAAAACTATTAAAATTTTCAAGAAAATGTACGTGACCTTAATGAAAGAACTAATTATGGAGAACAAATTTCATTTGAAGGAAAAATCTCAATATTCCATTTTGTAGTTGTAGGAAGACGCGAGAAAAATTCAATCTTCTGCAATTTTCGAAAATTCAGAGTTAACCGTGACAATCGGACCTATGTCACCTTTATAAGCTGGATTTTCATGCAAAATACTCCCAAATTTTTAAGAAAGTTTTTCAAAATTGCAGCGCTTTGAGTTGAGTCAGATCGACCGGAGAATATCCATTTTGGAAGAAATAGTACAGCGCTAGTGGTGTTCACAGACGGACGTTTTGAAACAAAAAAACAACAGTGAACAAACACTTGATAGGTATCAGGGGCCCCCAAAACGTGTATTTCCGTTGAAATCTCGAAATAGATTTTCCGCAGCATTACATAACATTCTCTATACTGCGTATTACTCCGTATTACTCCGTATTACTCCGTATTACTCCGTATATACGTACGCATACGAGAATGTAATAACTGAGTTAATAAGAGAGAATACTGAGAGAGAGAAGAGAGAGAACTGAGGTAATAAGAGAGAATACTAAGAGAGAAAGAGAGAGAACTGAGGTAATAAGAGAGAATACTGAGAGAGAGAGAGAGAGAGAGAGAGAGAGAGAGAGAGAGAGAGAAAGGAAAAGAGGGAAGGGGGCCCAAGGGGTGAATCCGCTTGCGCTGGCCCGGGTTACTCGAACACAAGCGCATAGTCCAAAGTTAAATGCTAATTTTTTCACAACTCAACGACGAAGTGTATCCGATTTTGACAAATTCAGTCGGTACATTACATATGGGATGTGTCTCCGCCGTATTAGCAACGAGGACTGAATCACCCTCTATGTGCCTGAATGTGGCTTGGAGAGGGACCGTTGAGCAAACTGTAATCAAGTAGAGCGTGACTGTTTACTCGGCGACTATCTTCAAAGGACGAAATCTACTGAAGGCAGCAAACGATAGCTCTTAAAAACGTGTGTGGGAAGATCTGACGGCTTTATGTGTTGCTGCAGCAGTCCCGCTCCATCACTGCGCAGAAAGATTCTCTGTCGCTTCACAAAAATATATGTAATATCTCTGTCTTTTGTACCGTACTTAAACACCATGCTTCTTACGCATCTACCCATATTCAACGACTGAGCTGGCTCAGAGGATCAATTGATGTCACTGCGGTTCCTCTAATCGGAAGATGTAACTTCATTTTCTGTGCACGTCGTCTAGAATTCAGTGGGAAACATAGTTATTCAACTTATCGTTTCCATGTTGTCGCGGCAGGAAGTATTATTCCGAAGGACAACATGGATAAGAGCCAAAATTTATTGTCTTTTTATCCTTTAAAATAGGTTTTATTACATGGGAGGTTTTTTTTCAAAATTTAAGTAGTATATGACTTAGTGTAGGGATCACAGAATTTTGAAAATGTGCACACAATTCACTTTTCCCCATAGCACGTCATACGCAGTTTTTAACTGTCTTTTGACGTAAAAAAATAAAAGATCGTAGTATTAGAGTCCCGACGGTGTCGAAATTTTGATAGTAGCAAAAGTGCTAGATCGGAATCAGCCGCAGTGGGGATGAGAATTCCAGTGGTTGGTTACTCTCGCCGGTGCCTTTCCGTAGTTCCTCCAATCAATACCAGGTGATGGTCGGAGCAGCACATTAACAAGCTCGAGACCTTTCCTTCCTCTTCTTATCCTCACAACTTACTGATCACACTGAGACGCATTTCACTATCACACGTGTGTGGGGACCAGGAGGGAGCTTAGAGCTTGTCTCGTTTGGGGCAGTCACTGGTGGGAGACAACTGGGTGGGGACGAGCCCGCAAGTCGATATGAAGGTCGCCCAGAAGGGGAATAACATCGAAGTCACCCATGATAAAAACATGCACCACTCTTTCAGGACTAACTCACACGAAAACACGGATCAATCAATCAATCAATCCATCTATATTCGAAGCTTCAGAGATAAACGTCAATTTTCTGAGCCATTTTGCACAAATTTGTCAAACAAATGCGTTATCAGTAGGAAACGGAATTAAGGGTAATAAAAATAGCAATGTATGTGCATATGTGTATATTATACTATGCATTTTTTTCAAAACGTGTAAGAAAAAATAGAAATTCAGAATACATTAGTCTCTAAAATTACTAAGATATAAGCTTTAATTGGTTGTCACGTTATAATTCTATTTAAATGTTTTTCAATCCCTTTCTAGTTTAGGACAACCTTATTACAATAAATACTTCCAAAAAATTTATAATATACTTTATTCGTAGTTTTTACATATTTAACATAGTTTTATTATTGTCATTAAATTAATAAATATGTTAAAATAGATGTATGAAAATACCTATAGAAATATGAATGTTCTAAAATAGAAGAAAGGGAGTCGACACCATTTAAATATAACTCTAAGATTGCGGTGTAGAAGCATTAGCCGAGAGCAGAACGTCTCCGATCATATCTAAACAAGGATTAGAAGGCGGCTGAATGAAAGTTCTACCTATTCAGATGTAATTGTACAATAATCTTTACCTCACGAGAGTTTTATTCGAAATACATACGTACGTAGATACAATGTTATTTATGAGGAGCTGTGGCTTAAGTGAAGCCGTGAGCCAGTGAAGGATTCTGGACGGGGCAAAAAGATAAAGGGAGCATCAACCTTCAATCGAACAACGCGATAAAATTACTATTTGTGAAGAAAACTGTTATTTTTCGATCGAGTTACGAATGTACTGATTAAAACATAGCTACGACGTTGTTGGAATTATTTCTGATTCACTAACATCCTCACATCCTTCACTCAGTGTCAAGGTAAGTTGGGCAATTTGTAAGTCAAGGTAAGTTGGGCAAGGAAGATACGGTGGACACAGCAGCATTACATTGCTTTGTAAGAACGATGATTCTCAAACGTATATTGTAAAGCCGCATCTCAAATGATTCGTTTCGACAATAAATATATTAAAATGTAACGAAGTGTGTAGTAACAGGTAAAATATGTAACTATATGTAATTACACCAAAATATGCAAGACTTTGCAAAGTAAAAATGGTTCTAATTCATTTAGGATATCCTTTAAACTCTAAAAGAAATATTAACAATATAGCCCTATATCCCTGTATCCCATATATCCCTATATCCCAACCCCCCGCCTGTGGATTCGCCACATTTTCTAGTGAAGCCTCGCCTCGAGTGCACGCTCTTACCGTGCCACTCCGGTGACTTTTGTCATCTGTGCAACGCAAGAACACGCTCCAGCCTAGGCGTAAATTTTGAGCAAAGTGCGATGTTTCCAAATACAAAACCCGCCGGCGTGAGCTAGTCGGCTCCTTTTTATAGTCGCCTTCTCGCCGTCACATAATCGCCATTGAGCGTGGGAGGGAGGTTTGCATACTACCACGTGACAGTCCAAGCAACGCCGGCGTCCACTTGTCTAAAAATATCCGTACACCAACGCCGTGGCGCCTAGGCTATTCAGCTCTTGGGTACGCGAGACGTCCGCTCCTCCTCCCAGGCAGGGCCGCCCACGTGACACTACAATGTGCTGACTTGGAACTCACCCTCTCATCGTCTATCAGAGGTAACCCGTAGGCCCGTTTCCGTGATTGAAGCAAGTTTCAAAGGTTACCCATGGGCGTAAGGTAGTCGATATCGTTTGGAGTCACTTCACAATGATTCCGCCCAGCTTACTGATAGACAATGATGATGCGACGATGTGAAGTGTACCGAATGAAACGAAATCACAAAAATTAATGCGGCAATCCCACCTTGTTTAACCTACTTCGAGATAGAGCATTCCGGTTTAAACAACGGGTCCTATTGAAGGAAAATGTATGTACCTGCTGATAGCTGCTATACTGGTCGCAGAGGTATCATTCAGTCAGGGATTCCGGGTTTACAGGCAGAAACGCACTTGCCCTGAATTCACAACCTTTGCGCAACCAGCGATGCGCCATTCTGAGCGTTAGCGAGTGAAAATTATTAAGCTCGGAGGCAACGATCAAACGGTGCTAAGACCAAATATGACCGGTGACGCCCTTCAAAGACTGCAATCGACGCGATGCATCATCGCTAGCGCGTGCGACTGGTTTAGACATTTTGTGAAGTGATGACATATCTGAGAACTTCATATTCTTTTCCTGCTCATGTCCCGTCCCATATCTCTCAAAGAGAAAACTATTAAGTTCTCTCTAAAAATTCGAAATGCAACGCTTCCACATTCCTGTCCCACGCTCTGGAACGTTATTTCATATCCATCCTGTATAATTGGAAAGCAGTTTCGTCGTCATACCAGAAACTCCTGCGCATTTGCACGCCGGTACGGCATCCAAACGGCTCATCCGATCAGTGATTCCGCGAATATCACCGCGAATGCACTTTCCGTGAGCACGCACCCGGTGCGGATCCCACGGCGTCCGATCAACAGGGACCGCGTGGGGCGGGATTTGGGGCTTGGCAGCTGGGAGGGAGTGGGGAGAGGCGTAAATCGAACAGCGATGTGGTCGAGAGGGACTGATCATTCGGAGACAGGCGTCAAAGGCCCTCACGCGAAGCGACGTGACCGAAAGTGTCGGTGGAGTGAAACTCCCCCCTCCCCCACGGGTGCTTTCGCCAATGCGCGGCGCCAGAACTGTGGAAGTGTCTACCTGGTGCCGCCGCTCAGGGCGTTCTAACTTCCATCTAAATTGATGACGGTGCTTTATCCTTGGAAGTTCTTGCAAAAAATAAAAGACCGAATGCTGCCTACGTTATTGAGATGGCGTGGGTCAGACGTTGCCGGGTGGAACACGAGTAGGTGCGCCCGATGGAAAAAGCAAAGAGGAAGATTGAGCTTTACAATGCCACGGGTCTTTCAAGCACATTTTATCATTATCAATACTTGATTCCCGCGTATTTTGTCTTTCCAAAAAATGCATCAAATTGTTAGCTTGGCGAATTTCACGTCGTGATCAAACGGAGAATAGTTTGACCCTATTCTTTGGATAGCCCTGTTGTTTTATTTGCCACTAGTAGACCCTTGTAGTAGGTAGGCCCTGCCGCTGTTGTTACCGCTTCCTCTATTTGTGCTTCTGCCCCTGCCTCTATATCTGCCTCTTATTTATTGCCTTATTACTTCATGTTCTGGGAGCTACAGCGGCTATGGTATTAGCATGACATTAATCCCGTAAGTGTAGTACACGTTTTTACCTTGTGATATGGCGATGTTCTCCCTTGCTGGACGAGATTTGTCGCCGGTCTACTCGTCGGATTGCGGGGTGTTCTCCATTCAAATAGCTCCGACCAGCCGGGACAAGCTCTAAGCCCTCGACTGATCTCCCGACATGTGTGGCAGTGTACTGCAAGTATGATAAGTGTGTGTAAGGGTCTGAGGATAGAAGTGGGGAAGAGGAAGGAAAATCGCGTGACCCGTTACCCGTTTGTACTAGTATTGCTCGGTCATTCGCCCCCCACCAAAACTACCGATCAGTGCAGTCGGTCACAAGAATTCGGATCCAGACAGCGGTTGAATGTGATCTAGTTCTCTAGCTCGTGTCGACAATCCTGGTGTAGTCGGGGCTTGAACCCTCAGACCTCCTGGGCAGAGGCACAGCAGTGACATCAGTTGAAACTACTGCTTCTGCCTTTGCTGTCTGCCTCTGCCCCGAAAACTGTCTGTGCCTCTCCATCTGCCTCTGCCACTGCCACTTTAGCCACTGCTGCTGCTGCTACTGCTGCTGGTGCTGCCGACGCAGGCCATCACCGCGTAGGCACCGCACTAGTGCGTCAAAGCAACCTTTGAAGCGGCATCTGATTCCGTCTGATTGCAGTATCTGATTGCAGCAGTCGAGAGCCTCCACGTGCCCAGCGAAATTGGTGGGGCTCGAGAGCACGTCAAAGTCATGCGGATCTCCCAGCCTCCCGTAGGATCCCTGTAGAAATGTGAAGCGACTAGCACGGACTATTTGTCCTCATGGAAGCAAATGCATTCATGAAGGCGTGTGAATGGAACTGCACTTTATGCGAAAAGTTGCCTTTCCTGATAGTAGATCACTTTTTCATTTTTCCTGTTCTATCAAAACATCCACATAGATGAACGATAGTACTAACTACACGTATGAACCCGTCAGTTTAATGAATACGTATGGATATTGGTAAATGATTGGAAGAAGACGATGAAACGCACTGCAAAAGAACTGAGGAGCAAACATTCAAAACAAGACATGTCCACTTTACGCTTTTCCAATAAAAATGAAAATATGGCACAAATTCTTCACTTTTCAACATCATCTCAATCTCAACGATTAGAGTCCTACTTAACGTATTGTAAAGACATTTTACTTTTTTGTGGAAATAAAATTCAAGGTGAAAACAACAGAACTCAATTTTTGTGAAATGGACATGTCACCTTTCGAATGTTTGCTTCCCACTCTGGATCAGGAAAATGGAATTGAAAAATCGGCAGCAAATGTATTTTGCCAGTATAGAAATTTCTTTACCTGTAATCAACCCTTGCTGGAAATATATTTAAATACGCTATCTCGAGACGCCAAATAAGTAAGTTTCGTGTTTTCCTCTATTAAATGGTCGTATCGATAAACCCGTCTATGAACGTGTACTGTGTTTATAATTTAATTGAAAAATACCAGTATTTTAATAGTAGAATATTCCCAAAGTATACGTAGAGTAATTACATTTTTTTAAAATATTTTGACTAGCGTTTCTTATTCCTGCTTATTTATCTTCCATCCTCCTTCTTCTTTTGCTTTTCCACACTTTCTTAATTTTCTTCTCGTTATCCTTCTTTCCATCTCCCATTTTTTACCCACGTCTTTCTCCTCAGTTCTTCTTCTTCTTCTTTTCTCTCTCCGCTACTTTTTCTCTCAGTTTTTCCCATCTTGCTTTATCTGTGGTGTCTTCTCTTGGTTTTTGTAAGATAATGCTTCTCTCCTTCAGCAACGCGGACCGGCTGGCGGTCTCGATTACATGGGCACTGTTGCATGCATCTAAACAAAGGGGGAAATAGCTCACGGGCTTCCAAATGCCATATAGTGTTCTCTAATAATTTCCAATTGATGTCTCCACAAATATGTTCAATACAGCCTAAAAGTGAATAAAACATCCTACACAGTTGTGCGACTCAAATGTGGGTCATAAAGTGGTTCGCAATGCTTGGTGCAATTTTAGCAGATTGCAGTAAAATAGTTGACTTGTCCAAAGCAATCTACCAAAAGAAGAGATTTCAATATTTAATCTTATCTCAATTAAAATTATTTTTGATAAAAATTTACGGAGCTATGGGTATGAGAAAAGTGTACATTTCTGTGGTTGAAACGTAAACTTGACTGTTTCGCACTAATGTGGCACACTGAGACAAATAAGTAATGTGTGATGATCATAAAATTGTTGCAAAATATCGCGGTCACTGCCTCTAACAAATATCCGTTGATGAAATGTTATTAAATAGTATTTATTTATTTTCAAAATAGCGCAAAATGGCTGAAAAATGGGGTGTTTATGAGGTGTTTATCAGGTTTCTGGCACCCCTAAATCAATTTTAAAAACTGTTTTATTGGTGCCGATGTTGTTCTTGCATCGAAAACATTGAATTCTATTTTTTAGTTCTAAACACACACACACACACACACACACACACACACATATATATATATATATATATATATATATATATATATATATATATATATAATATTTGAAACCTATTAACGACGGTCGACATTGAGACCCATGAGTTATCATTCTCTGAGTAGGATATTAGCAATCATAACGATAAGGTGAATAATGATGAAGAAAAGACGGAATACAGGTCAGTGGAAACATGATGGAGAAGAGGTGCGAGAGCGCCCTTTGCGTACCATACATTCCACAAGGGTTAGCCGGACCCTATCCCTGGCGTAGGCAATTTAAGCACAACGCCGCACCCAACCTCCTACCAACCAACTACCTATTCACTCCTACCTCAGTTCGTATATGATGTTAGTGAATCAATGAGCAAGTCTCGTCCCTTTAAACGCCGTATTAAATTGCATTGTCCGTACGTGTGCTTTAATGGCGATTGATTGCTGTTGTGCCGGTGGCATCTCGAAAACGAGTTCCACAGCCATCCCCATGGTCGGATGCGTTCCACAGAGCGCCTACCATGGATGTGGAAAGTGGGATAGCCATTTCGCCTCATTGCTGTTGCGCAGTTGTCGCTGTAGCACATTGATGGCGGCAGTGCAATGCAAAGGTGAGTATATACCATACACAGATTGTGGGAAACCGGTTTCTCTCCATAGTAGAAAGCACTGATTGGACGGCATTCGCAATAAGCCACAATTACCACTGCTATGGACATTCAACGAGCAGTGATGATCGTCCTTCAGAATACTGTGAACGCTTGCGATAGCCCAATAACGATGTTGATGTTGCCTCTGTAGTGTCGCTGACTCCTGGTATTGAGTCCCAACGGTGATGGGTGTTCGATACTAGCTACATTGCTACGTGGAATTTAAGAGAATGAATTCTGTCTGGAGGAGAATTCTAGCGACCAACGTCCTTGCCCCCTGCCCTCCCTTTACACACACACATACACACACACACACACACACACACATTAGACTACCAAACGTGTCGGGTGATCAGTCAGAAGCTTAAAGTTTGTACTGCTGTAACGATGTCCCGCTTGTGGTCATACATGAAGGAGGATTCCACAAGCCGACGTTGATGTTACCGGGTGAGGAACAGCTATCTCCATGGATATAACGTGCATAACACTTACTGGACTAATGGCACACGGAAACACTAATGTTTCTCCATTCTGTGGACGTAGAGTCTTTTCACACAATTCCACGACGAATGAGTAAATGCATGCGAGCAGTTGCAGCAACTGCCCTTATTTTGTTGCCAACTGAAACGAGAACCGTCTATAATAGAAAGAAACGTAATGATAACGGGGAATCTTCAGTTGAATTTTGTTTGCTGAAGACCATCGTACGTATTTCTGGGTTGATATTTTCGCAAGTGACGAAAATGACATGTTTTCCGTAGTACTACGAAAAATATAATCCTCTATTTTCGACAGAAAATTTGAGAATCAGTAGATACGCATTATTGATATTATTGTTATTGTTGTTGTTGCTATTGTTGTTGCTATTGTTGTTGTTGTTGCCATTGTTGTTGTTGCTATTGTTGTTGTTACTGTTATTGTTGTATTTGTTGTTACTGCTATTGTTGTTGGTACAGTTATCGTTAATTTTGAATGTATTAACCTTCAAATATATTTTTCCCTATAGTACCTGTGATCGGGAGATCCTCGGTTTGAGTCCCGTCGCTGGCAGGATTTTCGACACTAGCTACATATCTAGGTCGAATGCAGCCGCTTTCCGGAGGAGAATTCTAGCTACCGGCTTCTCTGAGCGGTGGTTTTCCGTAGTTCCTCCGATCAACACCAGGTGAATGTCGGTGCAGTGCTCTTATGAACGGGTCAAGTACCTCGCGCGATTTTCTCTTCCTTTTCCTTGTCATATCCTCACTCTTTAGTTACACGCATGCGCTACACTACCACACATGGCAAAGACCAGACGGGAGCTTAGAGCTTACCCTGACTAGTGTGGTGCCTCGCTGGTGGGAGATACCCGCAATCTGACGTACAGGTCGGCGCCGGGCCTTGACATCGAGCGTGGAAGACATCATCGCCACCCTCCGCGATATAAACATACACTGCTCTCGCATGACTACTAACATGAACAATTGATCCGCCCGGAAACGCTAATCAATCAATGGGATATATTTATTTCTACGTACATTGGCGCGCCATAAATTTTTTGAATGAACGAGCTATATTTTTTCAATGCTTCAGAACAAGAATAAAACTCGCAATGGCAAGCCATAAAGCAGCTACAAGACGATTTCAGTTCCCCAAGCGCCCGTCCATTGCCTGCATCCCGGGGGCTCGGTAAAATCTCGAAGATCCTCTTTGAAAATTTAAACCTACAGATCGCGTGATTCATACGCTTTTCTTATTCTCTAAGAGGCTAATGCTGTTTGGGAAAGACGTCCCTGCCCCCGTGCGTCGTCGGTCTTCCCTGTTCTCACCCTCTCCTTTTCACTCTCCCTCTCCCCCCTCCTTCGCGCTCTCCCTTCGTCTTGAATAAGAACTCCGCCCCGCGCGGCAGCCATGTGTATCCGGCGCCGATCCATAAACAACCTCCCGAAGCCCTTGCCGGCAGCCCCTTTCAGCGCACGGTGGAAACGGTTGGCTCTCCCGGGAACAGCGCGCGGCGCGGCGCGGCGTGGCGTGAAGGTGGGCGGGGGGGCACTGGACACAGCCACAAAAACGTGTTCGCGACACAAAAATATGTTTTAAATATTTTTTTATGTTATTCAAAGTGACCAAGACGCATTTTAATGCTTAAACTATGTTGCATATCACGAACTGCCATTATCGCTAACAACTAGCGGTGATTGTACAGATCACCGCCACCTCCCGCGATACTACCTGCACGACACATAAAGTGACTGTGTGACTATGTGTCGTGCAGTGTGACTATGACTAGAGATCGGATTTTTATGTAATTTCGTATTTTTTGTCTTTCTACTTAACGTTTTCAAATTTGTAAGCTTGGCAAATCAGCCCCGTCTTAACACAATATTCAATTTTTTCGTTACATATTTTTACATATTTTGTACTATATTACATATTTTACATATTTTGGTATTTTCACGACATATTTTTATTATATTTCTTTTCTTCAATTTCATTACATCTTTTTTTAAATTTATTATTAATTCTGCCATAAAGTGTCGTAAATTGGTGGCAGAATAACTTAACTTTATATCCATTAAGCTTACATTGACTAACAATAAGTAACAAACATGTACTTAAATAAACTTTTTTTATGAAAAGAAATATTTTTTAGAGCAGCATTTTCTCGTACATTATTAATGCGTGCTGTCTCCATCAGGTAGCCCATGTGAAGATTCGTGATGTTCTCACAGTCCCGCGCATCTGCTTCAGTTATCTCCGTGGCGGGAAGTGCGCTTCAGCGACTGAGATAATTTTGACCTTTAGCAACGAAAAGTATTGCTGACGTCGTGACTTTTAACCTTAATTTTGGAGAAACATTGGCGATCGCCAAGTGTAACATTCAATGAGAGTGCTTCACGTTGCAGTGATGTTTGCTGGTCACAGATATCGCTAGTTTGTGCGATGTCTTCTATTGCGTGTTGTCGGGCAGCAAATCTACAGTCCTGAATAGCAATAGCTATCGCTTTTACTACTGATGGGAAACTTCTATGGTGCATAGTGTGCATCAACTAATGCTCTCCAAATGATTAAGTCGTTTTTATTATTTTTAAAATTTGTTTAGGACATTTTTACAATTGTATTTCGGATTATGTAAAAGTGTTTTATAATTATTGAATTTTAATAGTACATACTTTATTCGATTTTACATATTTATTACATATTCTCACTGTTTTCATTACATATTTTGACATTTCATACTACATATTTTTCCGGTCTCTACTAATGACCATAGTAGTTGACGCGCCGACGAACACCAAACATTCCTTCAGCACTCTGTGAGGTTAGTACTGTTGACACACAGTTACACAAAGAAACACTGTCAGCTCCCGAGTGGTTAAGATACCTACCCGTATTCTCTTATCAACGTCACAAAATGAAACAAATTGTGGCGGGTTCCATCCCCGCTGGGTGTCGGAGATTTGTTTAATGTGTTTAATATGGGTGAGTTAGTGGTGACTGCCGGGGTCGAAATCATAGGGTAATGTTCTGAATCAATGGTTTTCTGTAGTTTCCATGATCTCTTTGAGGCGAATGGTGGAGCAGTGTCTTAGAAAAAAAGGCTACGTGCGATCCTTCATTCCCAATCCTACTCCCTCTCTCGTCCTTAAATCAGAGCGATGGAATGATCACCCCTCACATTTGGACCGTACCACTGATCTAGGAATCCTGCCTGAACGTCGGAAACGGTCTTAGCTTGAAGCGGGCTGTAGAACCAGAAAGAAAGAAGAAAATACACTTACTCTTGTTAGGGACTGGTAAATTACTCCTTGCGCGTGGTACTCTTTATAAATCTAGAGCGCTTCGGGTTGTCAAGTTAGTTCCCAGACACTAAGTGCGGCAGTCGGAAACTTTAACTTGGCGTAAGATAAAATAACATTTTTCAATATGTTTATTCTACTTTAACAAATTTAATAAAATCAAAGAGGAAGGCAATAAATAAATCTCGCAAATAAAGTAATTTTTCCTCGTACTTAATAAATTACTTTTACTTCATAACGTCTTCTAATATGTAAGCATTTACTTCCTAAATTCGGTGATTACGAAATAAAATTAACTTCACAAAAGAAATTATGAAGCAGGATATTAAGCCTTGTAAGAAGTAGTTGTATATAGTTGCATGCTACAGTACCTCTGCGAAGTGGGAGGTTTATATTTCATCCATTACTAACAAAACACTCTACTTGTTGCCAGGTTTGGATAAACCATATGTGCTACGTAGATTCTCGCAAGAGCTGGAAAAAATTCACCTTCTTCCAATTGCAATCAGTCAGGCGCATCGCTTCAGTATTTGGCAGAGAGAAACGGCGGTAAATAAACGAGGGATGTTCACTGCAATTAGAAGATGATAGAATGAGTGGTTCTCGCTAATGCAAGGTACGAATCGCTAAACCGGGAGCGGTTGCTCAGTGCATCAACTGATGTTACTGCAGCGCCTGTGACCGTGAGGTCGTAGGTTCGATTCCAGACGGCGACGGGATTCTCGACACTAGCTTTTCAGCTAGGTCGAATTCAGTCGCTGTCTGGAGGAGAATTCTAGCGGCCGGATGCTCTGATCGGTAATTTTCCGTGGTTTCTTCGATCAACACCAGACGAATGCCGGAGCAGTACCCTACCAAACGGGCCACGGACCGCGCGCGATCTGTCCTTCCTCTTCCTTGTCCTATCCTCTCCCCACACACACACACTTACACTAACATGCACTACACTACCACATATTCCGGGAGCTTAGAGCTTGTCCCGGCTGGGGCGGTGCCCCGTTAGTGGGAGAGTCCTGGTTAGGGAGAAAACCCCACTAGCCGACGGTAGGTCGGTGCTGGATCTCGCGATCCAGCGGGGGAAGATCACCGCCATCTCCCGAGAAAAACATGCACTACACGAACGGGATTAATGACCAAAGCAGTTGACGCGCCCGGAAACACGAAAAAATCAATCAATCAATCAATCAACGACTCCCCAAACATAGGTTAAGTATTTCCACCCCCTCATCCAACAAACGACGAGTTTCTGCGGTTTCACTGGTGCCGACGAAAGATCAAGAACCGTCTCAGTGACACGACGCAACGCGTCTTCTAACCCCTTGTTGGGTGTTGAGCGCTTATTTATATTAAATTAGAAGGGCTAATGTTTGAGTAAAACTTGGCGGAAATCATTCTATCCTGAACTGAAAATAAATAAAAGTACTAGATATATGCAATCCCATTGCGAACGATTAATTGAATTTTAAATAGCTGACGACGGCGCGTCTCTGTCAAAACTGTGTACTATATGTTAACACCAACAGTAAATATTTGTAAAACTTTATGAATTAACACTAAACTAACTGTTACAAACTCACATTCTTTCTCGTATTATTTATAAGAGTTCCGCAATATATTATTGCAACTTTCAAAATTGGAGATATGTTGAGTAAATTTTGAGAATGTCCTAGAGGCTTCATGTAAACTACCTAAAAATTAAAAGATTAATTTAAAATTCCCACGTCCTTAAGTTCCGCTATATCGAATGGGGAAAGTGCTATTTCGAGCAAATTCTACGTACTGTTCAGTCCCTAAAGCCTTTCAAACACACAGAGGGACAGACCTTTTGAAATAAACCATTTTTTGGTACCAAGGACCCACGGATTTTCTTTTACTGTCAAAATCTCGGCATCAAAATTTTAAAGCATTCTCAGAGACCCTAAACACTAGGATTATATTCCATATACACTGTTATACAAGAAACCAAAAATAATGTGTAACATGTCGTTAGCGCATACTCTTTTCAAATTTCTTGCCGAGACTTTGAACGTAGCTTCAGGAATAGTTCATTTATACGCTAGACGAACCTTCTTTAGTAGTTTCGTTATAATAATAATAATAATAATAATAATAATAATAATAATAATAATTATTATTATTATTATTATTATTATTATTATTATTATTGTCCAAAGATAATCTCAATTCAAATACATATCTTCCATTCTGTTTTCTATCAGGACAGCGCAAAGAGACCAAGCTCCGAGCTCCAAAGCCACAGCTACGAATCCGCGCGGGAGAGTGGCTATGGAAGGGGGCAGCAGAAACACATTGCGAAAATAAGGCGTCGATGACGTTAGCCGGAAGTGTTTAGAGTGATAGGAGGAAAGTATATGTTCTGCGAAATTCGATTTATCGAATCCTAGTGCATACGCAGCGTGTGGTTTTCCAAGTGCCAATATCCGTGAATGTCCAATAACGCAATAATCCGAGAAGCATATGTTCTGTCGTTTTCGTTTGGTGCATTTGAAGAGTATTCCAACCTGGTATTAGCAGAATTCGGGGACCCTAGAAGAGGATAAGCATCCAAGAATCCTAGTTCGAAATTCAACTCGAACCCGCAACCCTTCAAAGCAAAGCATAACGTCATAGCGTGATCTATTTGAGCTATCCATAGTGATATTATTATTCATTACGATTAATGACGTATTAATTAATTAATTAACGCAGGTTTTATCTTAATCGATACCTACTTCAATATAGTATGAGCACTTCTGGCATTTTCCCCTGTGGTTGCTGGCTGCCGGTACTGGCTGTTGGTAGCAGGAAGTCACTTACATGGAAATTAGAATTATTACCCAAAACGTTTCTGAACTACATTACAGGATAACAGAAAAATGAATACATATTCATAATTATAATGCAACAGAGTATGTTAAAAGCGTATTTGACTTTATTTGAACGTACGGTTTCTTAAGCTTCAGGCAATGACTAATTTAGAGCTATATAATTTTAGCAGTCTACCTATTAATATTACTTTTGTAGTATGCTTCCCTAGTTGTGTATGCAGGGAATTCGTTTAGTTTTTATTCTAAAAATTAATCTAAATAAAAAAAGTGTATTTGCAAATAACATTGATCCTTCCAAAATTCAAGGTACGCAATTTCTCTTGGCCTCATTTGAAAATATTTTTTTCCTAGTTTCACAAGAGACAAAATAATCCCAAAACGAAGAGAGAATTGAACTATGAATGTAAAATGTCAGATATTTAAAACAGATGTACGATTTCGTGGAAATAACATATCTTATCAATAATCTATCATAAGGAATTAACTAATTTGTGCAAATACACTTACAGCTTCTGGATACATTCATTTTGGAAATATTTTTGAATTGTCAAAGATATTTTGAATGAACTATACTTTCATAAAAGTCTTCTTCTTCTGCTTCATGGATTTAGGCCTTAAGGCCTGTTTCCACATCAAGAGAGTGAGTCTCTCCATCTTGTTAAGGGGCGGCCAACATTTCTTCTTCCTTTAGGATTATATGTGTACATTATTTTGGGAATTCTGTTTGGAGGCATGCGTTGGATATGATCATGCCAGTTACTCCTAAATGATTGGATTCTGTCCATCAGATTGAATATATTCAGTTCGGTTCTGATGTCATGATTATATTGTCTATCCAAGATATTGTAACCTGCTACTGAACGTAAGAATTTCATTTCGGCGCTTTCTATTTTTCTTCTGTCTGTTCTATTTATTGTCCAGTTTTCGCATGCATAAGTTAGCATGGGTACTGCCATTGCTTTGTAGAATTTGAGTTGCGTGGTTTTTAAAGTCTTGTTTTTTAATGTTCTTCTTATTGTCCCACACATGTTATAGAATCTATTTAATTTCCGACTTATGTCATTTTTCTGGCAGTAAGACACATTGAAGCCTAAATAGGTAAAATTATTGGTCTGTTCTATGGGTTCATTATTAATCACAATTTTACATCTCATATGGTTTGTTCCTTCAAAGCCCATTGATTTTGTTTTCCTAGTGGCCTGTTCATTTAGTTTGTGAGCTGCAATTTGTAATTCATCTTCTGAGCTACTAAAAATAACTTGGTCGTCTGCAAACAATATGGTATTTAGAGATTTGTCATTTATATTAAAATGTGTTTTCAATTGCCCTTGCCATTGCCGGACAATCTCGTCTATATATATACTAAATAGAGCTGGCGAAAGTGGGCACCTTGTTTGACCCCTTGATTTATTTCTACAAATTTATTACTTCCTTGAGATCCTTTATCAATGCATATTTTAGTGTCGAAGTAGAGGCTTTGTATTGCTCTTATTAGGTGGGCTGGGAATCCTTTTTATGCATTATCTCCCAGAGTTTCTTTCAGGGACACTTTGTCGAAGGCTTTTACATAGTCTATAAATAGTATATATGTCGGTAAGTTAAATTCTCGTCTCTTCTGTATTAGCTGTTCCACTACAAATATGCAGTCGGAACATGAGCGACCTTTCCTAAAACCGCACTGTTCCTCTAATAACATATGCTCATTAATTATATTCAATCTCCGAGTTATTATCTTAGCATATATCTTATAGGCTGTGTTGAGAAGACTTATTCCTCTATAGTTTTGACAATCCTGCCTGCAACCTTTCTTGAAGATAGGGCATATAATTCCTTTCCTCCAATCTTCGGGAATGGTATATCTCCTCCAACACATATTAATTATTTCGAGGAATCTCCTCCTTATTTCATTCGGTGCATACTTTAGTAGTTCAGCATTCATGCAGTCAGTTCCTGGTGACTTCTTATTATTGAACGTTTTAAGTATGTTGTTCAGTTCGTCGAGTTCAATGGGGTCCGCTTCTATTATTGTTTCCGATAAGGGGTTTTCAGGAGTCTCTGTATTTGTCCACAGCAACTGAAAGTATGTGCTCATTCTTTCTCGGAGATGTTGTTAATTTTTAGTGTATCTCTTTCTGTCGAATTTAGATACTTCATTATTTTATAGGCAGTGTCTTGTGATCCATGACAGTCGTGTTCAATCTCGCTTATATACCTATCCCAACTTTCCCGCTTCATCTTTCTAATTTCTCTCTTAGCAATCGCACTTTTATTTTTATATGCTATTTTGTCTTCTACAGAATGTGATTGGAGATACCGCAGGTAAGCCTTTTTCTTTTGATCAATAATTTCTGTATTTTTCGTTCCAATTTTGAACACCCTTCTTATTCTTTGCTTTTGGTCTTTTACCTAAGACTTCTTCTGCTACTTGTAATATTAGCTCTTTAAATCTTGCCATTCAACATTCACATCTGTACTAATTGCTCTTTGATCTAGATAAGTTAGCAATCGTGAGCAGTATAATCTTCTTATACTCTCTTGTTGTAGCAGGTATACTTTAAAATTGGTTTTATTTTGCGTAACGCTCGTTTTTTTTCTGTGGATCCATTTCTTAGGATTTTAAGTTTACAAAGAACTAAGAAGTGATCTGTACTAACGTCACAGCTCCTATATACTCGTGTATCATTCACGTACGGGGAAAGTTTCTTGTTGGATAGGATGTAGTCGATTATTGATCTCGTGCCTCTTGCTGACCATGTGTATTTATGTATATCTTTATGGCGGAAGAGGGTATTAGTTATTTTAAACTCATTAAAACTAACAAAATTTCTCAGGGCTATTCCATTCTCATTTAGAGTTTGTTCTCCATTATCTCCAATTAGATTTCCCATAATTTGTTGTCCAACACGTGCATTAAAATCACCTCCAATTGCTATGAAATCTGTCTTATTCATAGTGTTTAAATGGGACTGGAGGGATTCATAAAAGTTTATACTTTCTTCTTTACGCCCTCTTCAGGTGCATAAATGCAGATAATTGTAAGATAGCCTCTAGCTGTTTTTAGTCGCACATTTATTATTCGATCGCTTACAAAATTATAACTCTGGATTCTATTTTTTAAGGAAGATTTAATCATTATTCCTACCCCTGATGATGCTCTTTTATTTTGAGGGACTCCACTATATAAAAGTACGTAATTTAGGTATTCCAATGTGCCTTTTAATTTTTTCTTTGTTTCAGTAATCAGACATATATCTACATTAATGTTTTCTAATTCTTTTTGTAGTATTTCTTCTTTTTGCGTCAATCCTCTTACGTTCCAAGTAGCTAGGTTTAAGTTTTCCAAATTCCTTTTTCTATTCCTTTTCTTTGCATGGGTCGTCATATGATTAGTCCGGCTATTCTCTTGACTTTCATAAAAGTAAAGTAATAAATAAATTTATTATTAAATTATTGAATAAAATGAATTCTTATCGAACTTCTTAAGATAAAAATGCAATGTATCTCTGACGACCTTACCCCTCGGTTTGATTTTACTGGAAATTGATCTTTTGTTAACTCCCTCATATCTTCTTCCTCAATTATTCTGACATTTTCTCAGTCTATTTAAAATTTACTTTTCTTAATAAAAATTTATTTTTCAAAAGTATTTGAATATTTTTAAATTTGTTCTATTCCATCAATTATCATTTTGAATGACACGAAAAGCTGTGGGAACACAGAGATAGCGCATTCATTGAAATTGTTAATCCCTGAAACATAATGTTCATTCTTGAGGCCAAAACAGGTACGTGAATAATATCATTAAAATTCACTGTTAGGTAATGAACAAGTTATTAAAAGTGCTTGTAAAATTGTTTTGCTGTGTACGTAAAATATATAGCTCAAAGTGTCTTTATTTATGTATCTTTTCTTAATATCGAGTGGCAAGAGCGTGAAATAGTCTTAGAGAATTTCTGGCTGAACTCAAATTTGTCAACCGCACGGCATAAATTGTTTAGCCGTATCAGGGACCCGAAAAGTGGGGTTGATTTTATAACCCACATAACTTCAAAGTCCACCAATTATTTTTATCTCAGTTTGGTAACATGCCCGAATAACCGATCCATTAAGCTCTAAATGACTCTTCAGATCAACACAAGCAATTAATTAAAATTGGAAAAAGGTTCGTTTCCGTATTTAGAATTATGAAGAATCGTTGAGCTCACGTTTCAGTGGAAGTTCGCAAATGGTCATAGAGCTCAATGCTACGCGTATCCCCAAATATTAATCTCAGTATTTGCCCTGTGAATGTATACCGAGGCTAATTATACGGTTCGCCTTGCCAGATCAAAGTTATTGCTTGTTGCTGGGTCCGACGTATTCAGAGCAGAAGCATCGGACAAAATGCAATGAGGAGAGCCCCGGAGCAACTCCACTACAAGCAGCTGTGGGGAGTTGGGCGGTGAACGGAGAGTCTGAACTCGCCGGAACAGGGATCGGCGAGACCTAGTTGGCAACTGTTCACACACGTTCGAGCAGTGTCCCTGGGCTCGATGGGTTAGGTAGACTTGCAGCTCGCGTACTTGTTTCTGATTTGCGTAGTTGTTGCTGAACCGTCGAGGTCGAGCTTCTCCATCAGACATATTCCTTGGCCTCTTTTAGCCTGTACCAGACGTGTATATTTTGAATATCCGGAAACATCGCGTCCAAAGCGGTCACAGCGTGAGCTTTCCTGTGTTAAGGGAGATTGGGATATCAGGTCAACTATTATTAAGAGGGACAAACTTTTCCCGTATTTATTCAAATACTGTGACACAAGTTTAGAAAAAATATTTTTGGACTCTTTAACATACGAAATATTTTGTTTCTCCCGTGATAATTCATAATGGGGCATTCAGCAGTCACGAAAAAAGTATATAACAGTAACGTACGATAATAGTACCTTACTCGGACAATAGTATATCGTAGATGATCGGAAGCCTACGACTTCAATAGTATATCGTCTTTCAGTTGTCTTGCATAGCAAACTTCCATTTTATCACCCGTAACACTCGCACCAGCGCGGACTATAATTGCTGTCCAACCGACTAGTTACAGTTATTTGGGTTCCAAAAAATCGAATTTTTTTTATTTTTTTGAAAAGTGCATATTTTGACCTTAATTTCAGTGAAAAAATTATATTTATACCTGCTTTAATTTAGAAGTTATGAGGGTTTAATCTAGGCGCTGCGCGATTGACAGACATTTAGATAGTCTCATGCCACGCCCACTCTTGAGCACTGACGACACGTTACATACTATTTCATTTACACAGAATTCTTTTGAAATTGGCGCGGTATATTTCTCATACGTACTAGGACATTTGATACAGAAGTTTCTCATACTGGAGGAATAGATGAGCATCGCAGGCCGTGATATTACAGATGTTTGTTGTTTTTCAGTGTGTTCGATTGTTTACAGCATGTTAGTATTCTTGTTTTTTGTGTTGCAACATGGGGAAGAGGAAAGCAACGTACTACACGAAGAAGAGAGCTTTTTCTAACAATCAGTTCACAAATGTACATGCACCTATTAATTCACGTTTGAATGCAAGTGTAATTCACGTTTGAATACAAGATCTTCGATCTATTGTTTTGTGAAATGAAACGTTGCCTTCGATGTGTATGTGGTGGAAATATTAATTTAATTATGTCTATGTTAGGATTAGGTTGTAAGGTTGATATATTGTTCGAAAATTGTGATAACATTGGGTGCATTAGAAATAGTGTGATGTTAGGTGCAAAGAAAAGGGTTTTTTTGATAATCAGAAAAATTATTCATGCCATGAGGTGTATAGGGCAGGGATTAGCAGCTATTAAACAATTTTGTGCTATGATGAACTTTCCTTCACCAGTGAAGTATTCTACTTACAATATTATAGTAGACAAAATTCACAGCGCAACCAATTCGGTTGCTGAAGAATCAATGATGAAAGCAGCAAGTGAGGGAAAAGCACTTACAGATAGTGACAATATATCAGTATCATGCGATGGATCATGGTTGACAAGGGGTCACACATCCCAGCATGGTGTCACTGCTGTTATTGGTGTAAAATCTGGGAAAGTGTTAGATACTGAAGTACTATCGTGTCAATTTTGGAAAACCAAGAAAGACACAGTTGAATATTCAGAATGGATGGAGAGTCATGCTGATGTTTGCCCTATAAATCATTCTGAAAACTCCGGAAAAATGGAAGTTGAAGGAATGAAGGAAATATTTTTGAGATCAGAGGTGAAACATACAGCAAAATATATTAATTTTATTGGTGACGGTGATGCAAGGACTTTTAAAGCTGTTGCAGACTTAAAACCATATGGGTCAAATCTTCCAATGTTCCTAAAAGTTAGAATGTGTAGGGCATGTGCAGAAACGGATGGGCACAAGGCTGAGGAAAATTAAAGAAGAGTATAAAGGGAAGACACTCACGGATGGGAAAAAAATGTCTGAAAAAACAGACTTACAGATGCAGTAATTAGTACCCTCAGCACATATTATGGGAATGCATATAGAGATAATAGTTAATCTCTGAAAGACATGGAAAAAGCAGTTTGGTCCATAGGTTTCACAAAGCATCTAGTGATGAAAAGCCAAGGCACGATGCATGTCCCAAAGGAGAACAGTCTTGGTGCTCTTATCAACGTGCAAAACAATCAGGTGAGTTAGCCAATTTTAAGCACAAAAACAATATTCCATTGGCAATTATGGAAGTTATTAAACCGTATTCCAAGATTTGTGTAATACAAACTTTTGTCAAAATGTGTTGGTGGTTACACCCAAAATGCCAACGAATCTTTTCATTTCAAAATTTGGAAAATTTGCCCCAAGACAGGATTTTTTGGAAAAAGAATTGTGGAAATTGGCACACATGATGGATTAATTACATGCAATGATGGAATGATAGGGAGATTAAAAGTTTTAGAAAGACTGGAGATTCCTTTAGGCAATAACATGAGCAAGGCTGTGAAGAATGAAGACTGTGCAAGAATTAGGTCTGCTGAGAAGAGTATCCCAAGCAACAAAAGAGGCAAGAAAATCCAGGAAAAGGTTAAAATTGAAAGATGAGGCTAAGGAACAAGAAACAGAAGAAGTTTCCTATGTTCCTGGTGCATTTTAATGGTCTAAAAAAATTCAGAGGTAATGCAACATGTTACTAGATCTTTAAACTTAATTATCTAGAAAAGTAAATTTTTTATATTTGTTTTAAGGATAACTTTTTTCTAATGCTGTGGTCTCTCTGAAATTTTCAGGGTCTAATACAGTTATCCTCAGCTACAGATTGAACCATTTTCATTATCGTCACTCTTCATATTTCAAAAAAAAAAATTAATTTTAGGTGAAAATATATAAAATTCCATGCGTCAGAAATAAATCAAAACAAAAATACAAAATAATAAAATCTTTGCTATTTTTATCTTAAGTTGTAGAACAATTACATTTCTACAGGGGTAAATAAGGATTTCAGAAAATTTTTTAAAATTATGTTTGCAATCATTAAAACAATAAGTGCCTGCATATTTTGCAGTCGCCAATTTGAATGGTAAATTAAGATATTTAAAAATTGAAGTTTTGTTTAAAATATCAACTTTTGGAATTACAATTTGTCAATATTAACAATTGCAAAGTTTGGTTTACAAAAGATTAACAGTTTTGGAGCAAATAAAATTTTCAATTTGCGAAATATTACTATATTTTAACTGTAGCTACCACCTTAAAACTATCTGAAAACATGATTGCTGTGGAAAGCTTGGAAGCAGACTCCATGCTAATAATTAGCAATTAATGTAATGACACATTTACAATTATTTTAAATGTTTATGTGTCTGTTCATCCATATTATTATTATATTATACATTGGTCCCTTTATTTTTGAACAGACTACGAGCAGCTAATGGAGATGAATTATTTCACACTTTTCATTATTATTCTCTTGGCAACAGTTTCGAGGATTATTTTTTCATCTTCATGCTAGAAGCTCTTGACAGTACCTTGAAACTATATCAATAACGTCAACGTGATGTATCTGTGCACATTTCATATGCTGCTATAAGATCTTCTAATTTACATTATGTTCTGGCGTGAAGATGAGGAAAAATAATCCTCGAAACTGCCGTAAGAGAAATAATAATGAAATGTGTGAAATAATTTATCTCCATTAGCTGCTCAAGGTCTGTTAAAAAATGAAGAGGTCGAAGCATAATATAAAAATTACAATTATTGTAACATTATATGAAGCTTCTCACGCCCTCATATCTGTAAACGGAGTAGAAGCTGCGCGCCAACAAATTAAAGTGTTTGGGCTACACCTGTAGCTCCCAGGAGTCCTCCAAGTTTAAGTACTTCTAAAATTCCTAGTATTCTAATAGTATAAACATTACAGTAACTGGCACCTTAATATTTTAGTGTAAACACGAACGTGTTTAATTTATTGATTTTGTACATGTAAAAATACGTCTACTTTTTTCATTGCCATATTTCTTTATTTCATGTGATGAACATCACTCGAGAGTAAATACTATTTTTCTAATATTATAATGAAAATAGTATACTTGATATGGGTGTGGTAAATAATGTATGTGCTCAAGATAAATTCTAAAAGAGGACTCTCCCATTCTTTTTTCTAGATTGTTAGAAAACCGGACGAAAATTGCTGGGGATTTGATAAGAATCCTACACCAATGAACTTCAATCAACGTAGGACATCGAGAGTTTTGTTCTTCGATAAATAAAGAATATTACGAAAGGAACCATCGCCGGAAGGTACTTAATTTTATCATTTTATTGCATTTTATGCTAAACTTCTAAGATGATTACTCCCCTTGTGCAAATAACACAATTTATAGCCTAAACTAAATCTTTAATTTCTTTCCAATCCACCGGTACGTGTTGACAGTATTTTTTGATAAAGTAGAATTCATTATGAAACACTCTATTTTCATTAGACTGTTACACTTCAATAGAATAACACTAATAACTAGCTCCACAAAGCACATTACACTACGTATTGTTCTGGGATAGACGCTTACATTAGAGAAGCCTGTGCACATTTACGCGGCAAACACAGGGAACGTTGCTGTCCCGGCTGAGAATCTCGTGGTGATAGTTTGCAGCTTTCATTCTCGTCCCTTGTGATAAAATTCATCACCCCAACCCTAAAACGATGAAAGAGGAATACACTGACGCGCTATCTTCCATAGCATCTCATTTCCCTCAGAAAAGAACGGAGAGGTGTTTGGGTAGCTGTCCTCGTTTTTATAGGACAATAATTAAAGTTTTGAATATTTAAAACTCGTGATTGTTCTACGTGATTGAAGATAGGGTAGTAAAAACGCACACTAAAGAGATAAATTGTGGTTCAACGAGAGTCCTTGAACCCATTATTTAGTAAATATGTACTGCGTTAAGTAGATATATTACGCTGGCAGAAATGTATCACCTCCAGCTGTTCCATGTAAATGCGCGAACTGCAAACTTCTCCGGTAAATCAAAATTTGAAATTAAAATTGGAGAAAAGAAACAAGATAAGCCCATGTTAATGTCTCACTTTATCTTTGGTATGAAATATTCTCTCGTTTCCTTAGAAAGAATATATTTTTTCAGATTCTGGAGCGTTTTTTGAACAATTTCCTCAATTAGAAATGAAAATTGTGAATGAATACATTTCATAATTTTTCAGTCGATCTTAAAATGATCTGTTTTCTATATTTTCTTCCTAATTCTGAACATTAGTGATGTAGGTATTAGCACATTAGTTTGAAATGTTTCATTTAGTAACATTACATTATTGAATTTCTTACTTAAGAATATAATTACCTTCCAGTGAAGTGAAACAAAATCGATTGAATATTTTAAATATGTATTTCTTCGAGGAATTCAACGTCTTAAAATAGTGAAATCATCTGCCTTAAACTGGGCACGAAGAGAGAGATTTTACGGTTTCTCTTACGAAATCCAACTCAATCGATCGAATTATGTTAAGTGATACTTTCTGTAAATATTATGTTCAAAATTTTGTGTGGTATTAATTCATGTTTATTAATAAGTTTTATGTTAATTGAAATGAAAGTATATTTGGTTGCATTTTGATTATGAAAGAGAATTGTGTCAAAATAATAAAGAAACATATTCAATTCTATTAAATGTAAATGTAATGTATGCATAAATCGGTCGATTTTAGTTATATTAGCAGTTTGTCGAATTACTTATGTTACATAACTGTAACATTAAATTAGTTCAAAGAATTGGTCGCCCCGACCGGGATTCGAACCCGGGCCTTCTGGTTTACGCCCAGCTGCTCTAACCTCTAACCTCTAAGCTACCTAGACAACCAAGCGCGATTATCGCTCGTGGTATGTATAGAATTGTCACCTTGCCCGTCACCTTGTTGGATGCACTTACGCTCGGAGAATATGTTCCGCAGACGTACAGCTATCCAAATTGTGACCATATTACTAAGTAACAATGTTTTTAATAATTAAATTAGTTCAAATAATTGTTAAAATAATTAACTATTAATTTAGTTACTTGTTAATTAATTGTTAAAATAATTAATCTCTGAGCCAGGAGACATATATCATCTGCGGAGTCAAGATCTTCAAGAACATCCGTTAAATTCCATCTAATTCCACGCTCTTTACCTTCCGTATGTGATCTACACAACTTCTCTATTCTCTCTAAAACCCACTTGTTCCTTTGTGAGCACTTTCTCGATTTCTCCACTTATTCTGTTCAGTGTTACTCTGGAAAATACTTTACCTGTAACTGGTGACAACGAGATTCCTCTCCAATGTTTGCATTTAGTTCTATCTCCTTTTTTTTAATTTTAACGATTAAAGGCTAAGGGATCAAAGGGGCAAAATACAGTTTATAGATAGGGTCCACATAGACTTACGCGATGTTTTGGGACTATCAAGGTGCTGGAACTCTGATTTGTTTTTCATTTATTGAAATTGCACTTGATATGTTTGCGGGTGTGTAAACTACTCATATTGTCTGCTCTATTTCCTCCACATTTAAAAGAAATTGTCTACAAGCCGAATAGCTAGCTCAGACTCCAGAGAGAGGAAACTAACGAATATGAGTATTTCCGTGTCGTTCAGTTGTACCACTAGTTTTAGTATTGTTAGAAGCTAGTAAAATTGATTAATTTTACTAAAATCAAGTGGAGCGCTAGTTTCCATAAGTGTGTGTGGTGGGTCTTCGAGGCGCCAATCAATAGCAGCCGGGACGAGGACGTGTCAAAAATGAGAAGAAAACCACTGTAGAATGATGACTTGAACATTTTGTAATTTTCCGCCCAAAAAGTTTATCGCAAAACATGAATATTTTTTAAAGGACAACTGATTCAAAAACTGAGTGATTTCATATGCTAGAAACAAATACTATCATACTGCTCTTAACATTGCTAATGATGAATTGGTCTACCTCTTTGTCCTCAGCAGCACGGATACGAGTAGAAAATATTCAAGTGACCCATTAATGTTCCTTAAGTTTTGTCAACGCTGCACGTACGGAGTACGGATAATTTTTACATATATTATCAAAATTGTGTCGGTTAGGAGGCACACAACTGAGTAATTAACAAGGTATTAACAACTAAAATTAGTTTCGTCCTATTAAATATGTATTATATATACTGTATTAGATAAATATTCTGAAGATAATCAGCTGGCAATATACGTGTTTAATGCAACGATTTATAGTCGGGGTAGTATAAAAACATGACTATCAGTTAACGAATGTAAATTGTTGTTCTTCTTCTTATATTAATAGAATAAGTAATATAATATATTAGTTTTATTACTTATTCTATTTATAACAGAAATATAGCGGTAGGAACGGATCGAAACGGTGTAAAAACAGAGCATTTGAGAGATCCGTTAACGAAAAAACCTCTTGACTTCCGACTGACTCAAATTGAGGGCAGAGGACTTCCGACGCGGTGGTTTGGCACGAGGTTCGGCGAATGGGCGGGCGGGTCGTAGGGTGGGAAGGCGGGAGCGAGAAGAGTAGCGGTCCCGCGGGGAGCATGAACGTCGCCTGAGTACTCGTAATTGTTAGGAGTGCTTGCCTAGGACAGCTTGCAGTTCTTGTTCCATGCGTAATTGCGGAATAGTCGTTTTGGAAAGTGTAAAAGACATGCAAACTTATTTTCACACAAACTTTCATCAGGATATTACAATAATGTCATTAATGTTCCATTATTGAGAGGTTCACAAATTAGGAATCAATGCGCAAATATGATCAAAGTAAAACTTACGTAGTTCTATATAGTATTTTAATAAATTTGGAATAATTTAATCCTGGCAGAAAATATCAGTTTAAAATATCAAAATAATTCCTTCGAGATGTAATGTTGATCCATACAATGTGTGAAAATCAATGGAAGAGAGGACTGTCGATTAAATTTTCCCAAGGAAACTAATTTATTTCAATGAATTCAACAAAATTATTTTTTTCTTCATTATCTGGACATATTGCATTAGTGTTATTTTCGATAAAAAACGCAAGTTTACCTTTTGTTTCTTATCACTCGTGCATTTTTTTACGTCCAATTCAAGCAACTGATATCCCAATATTAAACGGCACGACACTTTCTTTTTTTCAATCCCACTTTACCATGAAAAAATGCTAATTAATATTATAATTTGAAATCACAATACATAGATTATACATTGTTTTGGTAAATATTTTGTTCGCATCGAATCCTCATTGCGAATATGGAAATGGGAAATTTTAAAAAAAGGTCTAATTAGCTAATAAATAACTTCCCTACTATTCGAGTTAGGGATAATACAGCTCAAGGAAACGCACGCATATTCTACTCATGCCCATCGTGCAACACGCACAGTGGTCGTCAAATAAATAAATAAAAGAGAAAATTAGAAAATAAATGGGAAAATACTTAGAAAATAAATGAGAAAGTAAATGAAATAATTAGAAAATAAATGAAAAAATTAATGAATTTGATTTAATAAAATATGTGTATTTATTATCTTAATTGCTAGTTATGCGAAAGATACATTCTTAAACTAGCTTAAATATGCTTTACCACCTCACTTAAAAATAGCGTGGCATAAATTATATTATAAAAATAAATTTAATAACTTCCGTTATGCCTGTTGTACAGGATAAATTGCTTAGAAAACGAGTTTAATTAAAGGTACTTTACATGTTTATTTCATGAAAAAAATTGGTTGCACACTGTTAATTTTTTCGTAAAATGGATTGGTCTGTACCTCTGGAGAATACTGTTACATTTAACTTTACTTCTTATGCCTCTCGTGGTGGTTCCGGCCACAACTGATGTCACTGCAGTGTCTATGTCCGGGAGATCAGAGGTTCCAGTCAGGACGTTGGCAGGATTTTCGACATTAGATAATTAGGTCAAATCCAGTCACTGGAGGAGAGAATTATAGCGGCCGGCTGCTCTCGTCGTTAGTTTTCTGTGGTTTCTCTTAACAATGCCAGCTGGAGCAGTAGTCTCACAAACGGGCCAAGGATCGCTCGCGATCTTTCGTTCCACTTCCTCACCCCCTATCCTCACACCCTTAGCTTCATACACTTATCTTACATTCACTTCACTAGTACACACGGCGCGAAATACGTCAATAGCTAAGAACTTGTTCCGACTGGGGCGGTGCTCCATTCGTGGAAGATATCGGGATGGACGCAATCCGACGTGTAAGTCGGCACCAGATCTCTCCACCCAGTGAAGGAAGAACAACGCCATCTCCCGTCATAAAAACGTTAACTACACTTATGTGAATAATGCCACTGATGCCACTGCAGCGCCTCTGACCGGGAGGTCCTAGGTTCGAGTTCTGACGGCGGCAGGATTTTCGACACTAGCTTTTCAGCTAGGTCGAATTCAGTCGCTGTCTGGAGGAGAATTATAGCGGCCGGCTGCTCTGATCGGTAGTTTTCCGTGGTTTCTCCGATCAACACCAGGCAAATGCCGGAGCAGTACCCTACCAAACGGACCACGGGCCGTGCGCGATATGTCCTTCCCATTCCTTGTCCTATCCTCTCTCCGCTTACACACACACTTACACTAACATGCACTACACTACCACATATCCCGGGAGACCGGTCGGGAGCTTAGAGCTTGTCCCGGCTGGGGCGGTGCCCCGCTGGTGGGAGAGTCCTGGTTAGGGGAAAACCCCACTAGCCGACGGTAGGTCGGTGCCGGATCTCGCCATCCAGCGAGGGGGAAATCACCACCAACTCCCGAGAAAAAAAACATGCACTACACTAACGGGACTAATGACCGAAGCAGTTGACGCGCCCAGAAACACGAAAAAATCAATCAATCAAAACCGACGGTAGGTCGGCGCCGGATCTCATCGTCCAGCGAGGGAAGATATCTGCCACTTCTAGGAAAAAACACGTGCACTACATTTTCGGGAATAAATACCTTAGCAGTCCCCGTAAATCGTAGTATTCAAGAAATCAAGTAAATTTGTACTCTTGTGCCGGAGCGCTCCTCTCCCTCACGCACAGCCACCCCCTTTTGTCATTTCGATACTGGCTTAGTCCAGTTTCTTTTGAAGAAATTCACCTAACCTAACCTACGTCCGGACGCAATGAACATGTGCTGATTCGTTTCGTTTCAGCTTCGAGGTATCTCGTTTTCTGTGGAAAATATATTGTAAATACGCGTTTTCTTCAACACCAGAATACCTACTTTCCACTCATTTACTAACAATAGTTGAATTAAGAATGTTTTTGCGAGGAACGTTGTTTACAAAATCTGCTGATCAGAAATGTTTGCTCCCGTATAATAGAAACTATTTACCATCGAAAACCTGGTAGGAAACTTGGTATATCAGCCATGTCGTCATGAGAAACAACGAACTCCTCACTTCTCTCACAACATGCGATATGAGGGCTCAAGAAATCGCGCGCGGATAATATATTAGCATTGGTTTTGCGTATCATTATTTAATGAAAATATAGTGGTCAGAGTAGGTGATCAGACAGCGAATGAATTCGACCTAGCTATCTAGCCACTGTCGAAAATTCTGCCATGGTCGGGACTCGAACCTTGAACCTCTCGATCACAGACTCTGCAGTGACATCAGTTGATAACCTGAGCCACCTCTCCCGTGTCTACATAACTAATTTACAACTCGCGCAGAAATTGCAACTTAAGGACTTTTTTTCTGTGAAAAAAAAAAAGAGCATAATACTTCACTTCAATGACAAAAACTTTATTTAAACAGTTGTGTTTTCAACAAGTTATGTATTGTTTTAAGCTTATCCGTTTGGTTAGGTATTTTTCATATGATAGCGTTCGTTTTAGTAGGACAGAAGTTACAATATTATAATATTAGCTTACCATAACTATCATCAATAATACGATAAACAATTATGGCGGCACCACTTACTTCCAGCAGCTTTAGATAAGTTTCTCTATAGCACGTTAACGAGAAAGGAAAACCACCAAGAAATGGGAAGTAAGAGAAGTTGGTGGTGTTGATGAATTATTATTTTTTACTTATTAACTGTATCCTATAACTTTTATGAAACGCATGCATCGTTCTACTCAGAACGCGAGAGCCGAACAGATAACGCGTTCAGTGCTGCGTTAACACTGGAGCCTCCGCAGGTCTGCGGCAACCTCTACTTGGCCTGGGGCTGAGCTCTTGAAGAGGCGGGCGCGCGCGAGGGAGCGTAACTGCCCCACGGGGCACATGAACCTCGCCTGAGCACCACGCCTCACCACTAAATGTTACGCCCGCCGAAGGGAAAACAGCTTAATGTCCTCTAAATTGTGAAGTGGCGCCGTCTACGTTATGTTCACGCGGCCGAATTCGCCACGAAGACGTCTGTCACCCTTAGCAGAAACACAAGAATCGATCTTTGACTTGAGAGTTGGATTCATTTTCCTCGATTCCTAGGTAACTGCTGTACAGTTTTAATATTTGGTGGAAGTAAAATGATTGTCTTATTTCTGGAAAGCTTGCGCATTATCTTGTTAATGTAAAAGTAACCTTTGCGGATGTAAAATCATGATTGGTTTCGTTACAATAAATTGAATATTTAGAATTTTTCTCGTAAATTCTATTATACTCGCATTGTCTATTACTCGTGTAGTATATACAAGAGTATCAGACCACAGTTTTCATATCTTTTGTTTTGAATTAAATGCGCTTTCTACGAATTACTATTGTACAAAACTAGGAATTGTTCATGAAACTACACTTCTGACTAGACCTTAAAATACTTACATTGAATGAAGTGCCTTTTTAAAAGAAGTGCCTTTTAGAGTAACCTGAGATTAGTCGACTTCGCTGCTAACAAGAGTTTATTTATTTTTTATTTTACGTCAAAAAACAGTTAAAAATTGCGTATGACGTGCTATGGGGAAAAGTGAATTGTGTGCACATTTTCAAAATTCTGTGATCACAACACTAAGTCATATACTACTTAAATTTTGAATTTTGGAAAGGGAGAAAAAAACAAAAACTCCCATGTAATAAAATCTATATTCAAAGATAAATAAGCAATAAATTTTGGCTCTTATTACTTCCTGCCGCGACAACATGGAAACGATAATTTGAATAATTGTATTTCCCACTGAATTCTAGAAGATGTGCACAGAAAATGAAGTTACATTTATGTCCAGAAGCAAAACAAGGGGCCATCTCAGCATTTGCTCAATGGATCAGGGAAACTGGACGAAAAACCTGATCGAGATGGGGGTCATTGACCCGGAAGCTGTAGTACAATAGTTGTTACAGGTTGTTTATACTCATTTATACAGTCCAAATGGTAAATAATGCATTATGTATCATTGTTAAAATTAAAGTTACTTTTCTTGTGATGCTCAGTATAGTCTCTAATTGTATAGAAACAGTTATGCAGCAGAAACGATTTCACTTGGATTTAAACTTTTCTATTGAATTTAATCGTTTAATGTCATCTGGAAAATAAAGAGTAAGCAACATAATATTCGTTATAAAACAGTTTGTCAATGGTGTCGTTTTTGGGTGTAGTTTGTGAATATTTATTCTGTATTTGCAAAAGAGTGAACGGTAATAGCTGATGTAAATCTATTCAAAGGTAAGTACTTCAGTTCACAGTGATTCAAATGACCCCAATCTGACTTGGTTTCTTAGAAGGTACTTGAACAAAAAATTACAACCAAGGAAACGGTCTGCATCGAAAACCTTGGTATTAAACCTTAAATTAAATATTATGTGCAGCTAGTTTTATATAAAATATCTTGAGGAATATCAAAATCACTCGTGTGCTTTCGGGGATCTGTCCGTAATTTTATCTCGATTGCTTAGGGAGCATGAAGGAGTGGGAGAAAGTCGGGGAGCTCGCCATGTAGAGGGGGTTCATCATGAAGGAGGGTTGACCATGAAGGAGGGTTAACCCCTCTGTGCCAAAACTTCTATTGTCGGTATGTGCTAATATATGAAATTAGATTACAAAACTGTCTTACACTCAATCAGCAATGTTCACTCACTGAAGTCTTACAAAGGGAGTTAAATGTTTTAAGTGTTTTGTGTGAAAAATCCTGTTTATTTGGTTTCTGGAAGAATAAAAATAACGCAATTGTGTATGGTATGAAAAATTGAAATGAAATAATATCAATGACAGTGTACTGAAAAAAGTGTTCTTGAAATAAAGTCACGTACAATTGTTAGAAAATACTAGTATTTCCCTAAGTTTTTGCAAATTTTGCGTGAAATAAGGTAATTTTTAAGTCTTTTTTTCTTCAAAATTGATTCCAATCTTCTATTTTTTAATAGATAGAACAAGGAACGCTTAAAAGAATAGCACTGAAAATCAGACGTCGAAAAAATTTTCGACTCGCAATGTTTTAAAAAATCAGGGATTTCAACGGAAATAAGACCTGCGAATTTTTTTAACATTTCTTTCGGCCATCTGGGGACAAGTTCTAATTATCAAATTGTATGCCATTTTTTAATAAAGTTTAGAAATTGTTGAGGATGCATCTACAGTACGCCCACAAATTGGGGAGACGAATGGATATACGAACAGAAAGAAGTTTACCATCAATTGATTTCTTGCCATCAAGGACTCTCAAGTATGGATTCTAAATCCACAACATGTTAGAGGAGGTAATATTAGGGTTTATCCACTTATTTGTTAATTCTGATCTGGAATGCTGAAGGTGTACGTAGACAATTAAATTAACATAAATTCATTTCCCGTATAATTTCTTTTTTTATCATTATTTTCTCCAGCAATCCTAAATTTCAACTTAGAACGAGTACACATATACAACTTCTTCCCCAGAAGCCCCGTTAATATCTCCTTCAAAAATTTCAGACAATTATTAATATAACTCTATAGAAAAATTGCATACTGCTTTCAGAATCATCTGTAAGCATAAATTGCTTAGCCTGCCGTTCAGGTGAACATTGCTTTATTTTATTAAATACAATTAATCTTTCGCTCTTAAAAGTTTATTTTTCTAATAATTCGATTCCAGATACAGTCCTTACGTTTTCTTCCACTTTATTAATTTAAAAAATGCTGAATACCTGATGATGTCGCCACATTGTATCGTGAAACGTTGTGAGTTTTAGTAAATTTACGCCGATGAAATAAGTCTGTAAAAATACTTGGTTTGATGCGCTTTAATATGAGAGGAGGGTTGTATAAGGGTATACAAGAAATATGATAGATATACTACATATATGTCCTAAAGTTTGATACAGATGTTACCGCGGTCGACGAGCCAGGCTGTAGAGTTTCAGCGATTTGCTGTATCACCTTTTAAACGGTTATTAATGATTATGCATGAATTATCATACGGAATTATAATTATTCTGCACTATATTATACATCATTCTCTTCATTGTATGCTATTGCTATATATTAAAAAAACTATTTTTTCTTTTACAACTATTCGTCTCAACATTGTTTGCAAATTTTCTTTTATGAGCTTCCAAAAACTTTATAATAGTTGACATATGTTCTGAAACGTCATCAATTTACTTCACGTAATTTTTTTTCGAAAAGGCAATAAGTCTCTAATAAATCCATGACTCGTTATAATAACTTCTAAACGAAATCTCTTCAACATATCTTTGCACGTAGTTGGCAGATCTCATTTTCCGTTGCCCCTACCTTGTGATTACCACGTGTTTACTCTATTCAAGAAAGCTCTTAAAGCATCTAAACTTCGAATGTTCCTCGGAATACTGCATAGGCATGACCTATCATTCGGTATAATCACAATGCTGATACCGTCAAACTATGTGTCAAACCGATAACAGATTACATTCATTTCTATATGAAGGGTACTTCTTATTGGAAACTTCATTAAACATTAATCTTTTTTTCTATATTTAAAGTCAACTTTTTAAAAGGTCAGCTTTCATTCAGAGAGATTCTGTTTAAAACTCATCCGCTTATCAATCTCGGTTTCCTCTCAATTAATTTTTTCTGGAAAAAACGCAAGGTAACTAGGAAAGACAAAGGTGAAATCGAGGACGCTCGCAATCAAAATTTGACGTGAAATGTATTAAATTCTAAGAACCATCGCGAGTCTTTCGATCATTTATGTACTTACAACTTTTATTTTTCTGAGAATTTAGCAACTTTTATTTTTCTGAGACTTCTGCAAGTTCTTTTCTCTTGGAAATCAGATATGGCTATAGGTAAATCGTCTGGAAAGTACCTACTTTTATCTACAAATTGAATTGTACCTATTAAATATTATAAAACCAAGATGGAAAGACACCGTTTAAAACAAATATTTTCAGTACATGTTTACAATAAGTATTGTTCCATTATTCGAAACACGGGGTTATATTCCGTAAATCATAACAAAGAATAAATAAAAACCCATTCTCTCATTTTAGTTCATTTGAAGAAGTTAATATAACCAAGATATTTTCATGATATAGAAATAAGAGGTTTTTACTTTCTCGCTACGGAATAGAGAGAAAGTTATGAAATGCAGCAGAAACAAACGGCGAATTTTCGGCAGAAAATTCTCATTACAGAGTCGTGGTACCGAAAAAGTGGAAAAGTTGTTAAATTTGGAAAAAAACTTTCACCTGTTGTAGCCAGAATTAATGTTTTTTGGGCCTTTGGTACCGAAAAATCGAATGACGGCAGAGCGTGTGTGCCTTTTCGTCCGTCTGTTCGTCCGTCTGTTCGTCCGTCTGTTCGTCCGTCTGTTCGTCCGTCTGTTCGTCCGTCTGTTCGTCCGTCTGTTCGTCCGTCTGTTCGTCCGTCTGTTCGTCCGTCTGTTCGTCCGTCTGTTCGTCCGTCTGTTCGTCCGTCTGTTCGTCCGTCTGTTCGTCCGTCTGTTCGTCCGTCTGTTCGTCCGTCTGTTCGTCCGTCTGTTCGTCCGTCTGTTCGTCCGTCTGTTCGTCCGTCTGTTCGTCCGTCTGTTCGTCCGTCTGTCTCGTCCGTCTGTTCGTCCGTCTGTTCGTCCGTCTGTTCGTCCGTCTGTTCGTCCGTCTGTTCGTCCGTCTGTTCGTCCGTCTGTTCGTCCGTCTGTTCGTCCGTCTGTTCGTCCGTCTGTTCGTCCGTCTGTTCGTCCGTCTGTTCGTCCGTCTGTTCGTTCGTCTGTTCGTTCGTCTGTTCGTCCGTCTGTTCGTCCGTCTGTTCGTTCGTTGTTGTTCGTCGCTGTTCGTTCGTCTGTTCGTCCGTCTGTTCGTCCGTTTTGTTCGTCCGTCTGTTCGTCCGTGTGTTCGTCCGTGTGTTCGTCCGTGTGTTCGTTCGTGTGTTCGTTCGTCTGTTCGTTCGTCTGTTCGTTCGTCTGTTCGTTCGTCTGTTCGTTCGTCTGTTCGTTCGTCTGTTCGTTCGTCTGTTCGTTCGTCTGTTCGTTCGTCTGTTCGTTCGTCGGTCTGCTTGTCGGTCTGTTCGTCAAATAGATATTTATTTAACATTAAAACCATTAAATATAGGCTAATGATTAGAATAGTGATATACACTTGTAATATAAAAGAAATGATACAGTACTTTCTATGCATAGACGTGGACGGTGTGATAATAGGAGGAAATTTCATTCTATATATGTAATGTTTCTTTAAGTGTTGAACTAAGGAGCCTATATATGAAAGAACTATGTCATAAAGTATATATCTCTGAATCGTAAGGAAATTTGGTTGATATTGCAATAAATGTCGGCATTTATCAGTCTCAGCGAATGTACTATATACTCTTTGTAGACAGTGCAATATGTTATCAAAGTTGACATTGAATTCCATAACAATAGACTAAATTATACATATTTTAACAATAAAAAGTTAACTAACAGAACTCGAATTCCAAAAATGTTATATTTACTGCAAATACTTTCGCAAGTGGGTACGTTTTCTACTGTTCTCGACTTTCTTTAGGATTGTTTTCATTGCATTGTGACAAATCAGTTTTATGTTTGTGATGATTCTCGTAGATGATGAGCTCATTCCAAAGAGAGAAACTGATCCAAAACGATAATGATTATAGTGAAGAAATGAATGATAATGGAGTGGAGGTGAAATAAAAGAGAGAACGAGAGAATTCGTAAAAAAGCTGCCGTGAGCCCATTTTGCCCACGATTTCCCACGAGAGGCATTATTTCCGGTATTCAGATACGGAAAGCAATGTCGACGATCGCCTAATGACCATAGAATTCAGTACCTCAAGATTAATTTAACCTTTTCATACACGTGATCTTCTCTCTAGAGAAAAAGCCAGTGATTTGTCTCGGACTTGGGAAAATGTCCAAAACTTCTCAGAATTACACCTTGTCGAATAAATTCGTAATCTTCACTAGAAGCAGTCAGTTGAGTTTTCGCTAACAAGCAGAGAAGTATCTAAGCCGCGGGATTTCGCGAACTCGTCGGAGCCCCCTGCTCGGGAAAGTTATGTTGCTTTGATCTACCGGATTCCTGCAGGGAAATTGCCTTTTTCAATGTTATCGATTGCCTCCTGCCTCTCATTTGTTGGAGTCCCCTTCTGCGCTGCCCGATCGGAACGTCTTATCGGAGCAGTGGAGCGAGTGATGGACTTCACCTGTCCCCGTGCCTTCTTACGATCTACTTACTCTCCCACAATCGCGTAGGGGATCACGACTCGATCGAGCATTTTTCGTCAGTAACTAACAGTTCTTCCACGCCACTTGATTTGATTTGATTTATTTTCTGTCAAAGAACAATAAAAATTGTGACGTTCAGCAAAACATATATATTCTGCCCAAGTTTTCTTGAGCATTAGAATCTTATCCTCACCCTTTTAAATATACAGGTGTCTAGAGAGAAAACGTCTAAACATCGAAAATAAGCTCTTAAGACAATTTTAAGCATATTTTGTCTAATAAATTACTTGGATATCCTAAATGGCTAAGCCGCAATAAACACAAACGTTTGTTTGAAAGAATGCTTTCTAGGCAAACATTTGCATTTGAGAAGCATAGAAACAGTACGAAAATATGTAAATTGTTTATTATTTACAAAAGAAATTAATATTTTTGTTCAGAAAGAGAAAATAACCGAGAAAAAATATCGAATTGTGTCATTTGGGTGCTTTTTTTATTTCATTATATTCAATACATTCAATATTGAATTCACATGTATTCATTCATATATTTCAATATATTCATTTCTTCCCATTCACATCTCTCTCAAACTGTGGCATCAACATTTTTTTTGCTGTGGAATAGAAGTCTGCCGCTAGCGACATGTACCCGTGTTTGACCTGCAACTCTACATCGCTATTGGAACTCCGACCTGCATCTCTACATTACCAAAATTGTTAGTTACCCCTTCTCAAAGAAATGAAAATACTCGTAGTTACATATGTCAGGAAATTCCAAGATGTTCGCAAGGTGCTTCTGAGGATGTGGTAAGGAACTGTGAGGGGGGCGTGCAGTGGCCCGGGTGTCAGCAGGCGAGAATGATTGACGGGAGAATAAGCTGCTGCGAAAGAAGCGGCACGAAGCGTTAAACAGGCTGCTGATGGTTCAGAAGCAACACCATTTCCTCTATAGCATCGCTGATTGGTTAGTCCTAGGGTAATACTTTGATTTATTTAACGTGGCGCCTCAAGCTCACGAGGTGCAAGGAGAGGGGGACATTGTCATCCGAACAGTAGCTCCAATAACAAAAATTTAAATCGTAAGGAAGCTACGGATTGGATGACTGTCTCCCTCTTCGTTCAGCTCATGGCCTGGAGGCGCCACATTAAAGAAACCGGAGTATAGAGTTCCACAGAAATGGACTATAGGAACAATGTAGTACATAGCCAGATCAAATTTCAGCACCATCCGGAGGGGAATATTTGAGACCGAATTTTCTACTAGTTTTTCATGATTTCTTTGAACACTAACTGGCGAATACTTTAACAAACGCCCAATGAACCACGTACGATATTTCCTTTGTCATTCTTTCATCATCATCTATTCTCCTCTTCCGCACACACGCTTACATGCACTACTCTACAACATAGGTCGAAACAGTGGAGAGCTTAAAGCTTTTCATGGTGGGAGCGATGTCATTCGGAGAAAGATTTCTTTCTCCCTGGGATCTGGGAACGGTAGCTCAGTGCATCAACTGATGTCACTGTAGCGCCTCTTGACCGGGAGGCTCCAGATTCAAGTCCTGACAGTTAAGTTGGTCGCGAGTCGGGTCGCGAGTCGGGTCGCGAGTCGGGTCGCGAGTCGGGTCGCGAGTCGGGCCGCGAGTCGGGTCGCGAGTCGGGTCGCGAGTCGGGTCGCGAGTCGGGTCGCGAGTCGGGTCGCGAGTCGGGTCGCGAGTCGGGTCGCGAGTCGGGTCGCGAGTCGGGTCGCGAGTCGGGTCGCGAGTCGGGTCGCGAGTCGGGTCGCGAGTCGGGTCGCGAGTGGGTCGCGAGTCGGGTCGCGAGTCGGGTCGCGAGTCGGGTCGCGAGTCGGGTCGCGAGTCGGGTCGCGAGTCGGGTCGCGAGTCGGGTCGCGAGTCGGGTCGCGACGTGGGTCGCGACGTGGGTCGCGACGTGGGTCGCGACGTGGGTCGCGACGTGGGTCGCGACATGGTCGCAAAAATCGTAGGGTGTCGGACAGGGCAGGGCGTGATGCGTGGAGTCAGTCACAGTGGACGCGGGACGGGACGTGGAAGACTGGTTGCCGAGCGGGTGCAAGACTGATTCGGAGCGGGGCGGGGCGAGACGGCGCGGGGCGAGCCCTGCGCGACCCGGGGGCCAGGGGCCCGGGGATCGGGGGCGGGGGCGACCCTGCCAGTGTTTGGCGAGCACTCGTGGCGGTGTGTCGCGCGGCGAGGGCCCCTCGGCCTGCGTGTCGTTGCGCGCGCACTAGAAGTCCGCCCACGCCACGCGCTGCCTTCGGCTTGCGCTGCGGCCGCTTGCACTGGCGCTCGAGGTCTCGTGGGCGGCGCCCTGGCGGGCATGCGGACGAGGGGACATCAATATTGGGTTATTTTGCGAGAGCCGGGGCATAAACTCTGTCCGACGTCTCATTTTAGAAACGAAATTGGTAAATGGTTGGAAGAAAATACGCCTGAAAAATCATGTTCGCTTGTTCAATGCATGTTATTTCTGTTGCATTAGAAACAATATTTTCATGAGTGGTTTTATTATTATTATTGCTATATTATTATTATTATTATTATTATTATTATTGTTGTTGTTTTATTATTATAGGTATTGTGGTTTTTATTTTATGGCAATATTATTGCAATATACAGCGTGTCACATAGCAATTTTTAATGAATTTGCCTACTCGCAGGCATGCTAGAGGAAAATACTTGTTTTAGTCGACTTTTTTTCATTATAGATATTTTAAATTATAGACTATAATTAAGCACATTTCAGTTTTTACATAATATGAATGGAAAAATTAGCTAGTCTTCTAATTCAATAATTTTTCATGATGTTGGATAAGGCATAAAACATAGAGAGGGAACTGAAAAAAAATTCGGCGAACTAAAAAGTTTTCGCCTTCCACGTCATAGTGCATTTGTTTCAATGATGACGAAACTACACATTTTATTTTGAAATGCGCTCTCTTCTTAAGCAGTGATTGGCGCACTGAACGGCTAATAACGGATTACATTAACTACCAATGTAGGATTAGCTTCAACGAATATTTCTGCTTAATCTTAAACTCATTAAAGAAAATGTTCTTTTCAGCTGACTCAGTCTCGAGTTTAGAAGGAAAACAATGAAGTAAATGTTGCGACGCATGTTTTATTTTAATTTTTTTGATTATGACATCATTTGATATAAAATTCAGTATTTTTCATTACAAAATATTGTTTTTATAAAGATTCTTATAACTGACGTGAAGTTGCATTTGCCATATTTTTACCATGTACTAGAGAAACATTTAAAAGAAAAATGACGCAAGTAGTACAATGGATTGCACGCCATTATTTTAGAGTGATACGCAGCTTTCAGTAGTAAACTGCTATTAAACCTCAGTTTTAGCGAGGTTGAACAAATGGAAAGGAGTGAGTATAAGTCAAGAAAAAGGAAGGAATGATTGTACGCTGCCCGTGGCTCGGTTTTTCGGATACTGCTCCGGTATTCGTCAGATACTGATTGGAGAAACTATAGAAATCCGCCGATCAGAGCACATACTCACAGAATTCTCTTCCAGTTAGAGTTGATTCGAGAATCTTGCTATCGTCGGGAATGGAACCCTAGGACCGTCGGGAATCGAACCCTACGAGTTCCCCCCCCCCCATCAGAGGCACTGCAGTGACACGAGTTGATGTCCTGAGACACTTAAGCCGGTTATTTTTCTTAGCAGAGCACCACCCTGTACGGAACAAGCCCTAAGCTTCAGAATTCTCCACACATTTGGCAGTGTTGTGTGTGTAACTGTGCGAGTGTAAGGCGAGAGGTAGATGCAAGGATGAGGAAGGGAAGTTCGCTGCTAATCTGTAACCCGTTTATTAGGCTACTGTGCTTCAGCATTCGCCTGGTGTTGATTGAACATACCACGAAGTACTGATCAGAAGCGCTAGTTGGCAGAATTCCACCACAACAGCTGGTTACGAGGAATCAAAGTCTGTATGTACCTGTTGGCAAAATTCCGCCACAGCTAATGCTCGAACCCTATAACATTTAGATCAACAAATTACTCAGCAGCGGCAACGATGTTGAAGCTAAGCTGCTGCAGCTGGTTAAAGGAAAGTATATTTTATATTTTAGGGACGGATTTTTTGCTTGAAAATTCCCTTTTTTATTCAGAAATATATTTTTCAACTGTGTGGGATATTTCCAAAAATTAATATGACACAAATTCTAATAGATTAGAATCCCTAGATTCAGGGTATTGTTGTACTACACAAGAACAACGAAGGACAGAATGAGTCTTGTTTATTGTATAAGTCGGCAGAAAACAATATTCCTCTAAAAATATCCTACAGTGATAAGAAAAATAAAAGTTTCACGTATGAGGCAAAACACAGAAGGAAATTGAATATATTGATAAGAGAATCAATTAACGGTTATAAAAAGCATGATTGAGAATTTTATCATCATAAAAGATGTCCAACAATTATCGAAAGATAGTGTGTCGCCTTCTGCTCCTTCACAAATAAGCCTGGGCGAGGGCAGTGAAGAAATGCGTATAGGAGCCGCAACGCATGAACTTCTCCTTCCCACCCGCCTCCACCCTCGACTCCGACACCGCCATCGCCTCTAACGCCGTGTCCATCGCCGACTCCATCGCCGATTCCCGCCTCCCTCCCCGCCGTCCCCGCCGCCGCCTCCGCCGCCGTCCCTCCTCGCCTCCGCCGCCGTCGCCTCCGCCGCCGTCGCCTCCGCCACCGCCCCCCCCCGCCCCGCGCCTCCCCTCCGCCACCGTCGCCTCCACCTCCGCCACCGTCGCCTCCACCTCCGCCACCGTCGCCTCCACCTCCGCCACCGTCACCTCCACCTCCGTCGCCACCGCCTGTCCCCGCATCGCGCGGACTTCGCAACTGACCCTTCGTAACCATTGCTGGCCGACGAGGCACGAAGTACCTGCTTAGTCTTCACCACGGATTGTCCGCCACTCCAGGACGCTGAAGTTACTACCGCAACTGCTGCTCTGCGTGGGTTGTATTGTGGGGATCTGAACCTCAACTGGGCAGCTCATGCTGCACGAGACCGACGTTTCGAGTTTGTGTCTGTGATTCCAATAACAGGCGCACCGTGCGAAATTATACATGCATAGCGGTGAGGAATTACTATGTACGAAACGATTATGTAATAATGGATATTATACGACAGTGACGTATCTTACATCTCGAGCGCAGAACGAACGAGGCTAGTGAACTTCACTTGATTGTATTAATGCAAACTTCATCCAGCTCCATTATAGTACATTTCCATTGTTTAATGATAATTATTCAGATTTGAACTCAGTTATCGTATCTGTCTTTCGTGGTAACTTCGGCGATGTTGAGTTCATGGGTACTTTTCTTCCGTTAACAAGGCTTCCGTTTCTTCCGCTTTTCTTCCGTTGCCAAGGTGATCGTTTCGGGGATTATGCGCCGAAATGATGTGCACATAAGTAAAACACGGGATCTAAATCGAGGTTTACTGTGGGCATGTGAAGTTTTCGGTGGCCTTTTTGTGGACCCTAACTATTGGCTCGGGCAGGATGACTTAGGCCGGGACGGGCTTCATTTGAACTCGAAAGGTGCGTGGAAGTTGGGGTGTTTGCATGACCAGGTATTGAACAAATGCCTGCATAAAAAGTGACAACCGGGCGGAGATGTGTTCGTGACGCTACGGGCAAAATTGATTGCGGAAGAGGATGTGAAGCGTGTGGTGGCTGCTATGCGGGAGGAGATGGCGGCTGCGCGGGAGGAGTCGACTGCTGCGCGGAGGAGTCGACTGCTGCGCGGAGGAGTCGACTGCTGCGCGGGAGGAGTCGACTGCTGCGCGGGAGGAGTCGCTGCTGCGCGGGAGGAGTCGACTGCTGCGCGGGAGGAGTCGACGGCTGCGCGGGAGGAGTCGACAGCTGCGCGGGAGGAGTCGACTGCTGCGCGGGAGGAGTCGACTGCTGCGCGGGAGGAGTCGACTGCTGCGCGGGAGGAGTCCGACTGCTGCGGCGGGAGGAGTCGACTGCTGCGCGGGAGGAGTCGACTGCTGCGCAGGAGGAGTCGACTGCTGCGCGGGAGGAGTCGACTGCTGCGCGGGAGGAGTCGACTGCTGCGCGGGAGGAGTCGACTGCTGCGCGGGAGGAGTCGACTGCTGCGCGGGAGGAGTCGACTGCTGCGCGGGAGGAGCCGACTGCTGCGCGGAGGAGACGACTGCTGCGCGGAGGAGACGACTGCTGCGCGGAGGAGACGACTGCTGCGGGAGAGACGACTGCTTGACGCAGGCACCTGAACAGGACGCACGAGTCCCAAACTCGGACTTGCAGGTGAGGAGGTTTCATTAGATTGTTGCAGGTGAACTGTCGTAGCATCGTAAATAAAGTAACGGAATTTTGGAATGTAATTGAGGCTTGTGATCCTGATATCGTGATAGGTACAGAATCTTGGCTCTCGGATGCGGTAGCAAATGCGGAAATTTTTCGGTCTGATTATTTTACGTTTAGGAGAGATCGCGGAACTAGAGGCGGCGGAGTATTCATTTGTGTGAAAAACACCTTAAATGTCGTATCAAATTGGGTCGATAATGTTTTGAAATGACGGGGTTGGAAATTTACTGTTCAGGAAATAACTTAGATATAATTGCTTGCTATCGTCCACCGGCTAGCAATTACGAAATATTAGGCGCGATACACGAAAGAACAAAAATATACGTAGCCATCCGTTGTTATTGCCGGAGATTTAAATCTTCCAGACACAATTTGGAAAGGGTGCGTATGCGATGGACACGTGCAGAATCTTGTCAATAGACTGGTCTGGGACAACGGATTAGCGCAGGTAGTAGACCAGCCGACTCGCCAGGACGCGCTTCTAGATATTTGCCTTGTTAGACCAAAGGACTTATTCTTATCGTGCGACGTCATGGAAGGCATAAGTGACCATAAAGCAGTTCTTGTCGACTTAGACTTAAGTATTTTAAGGAAAAGTACTAACACCGGGTTCCTAGTGCGGCAATACAAGAAAACCAATGTAGTAGGCCTTCAAAATTACTTAAGGAGCAGTACGATGAGTTTCTTAGAATGGGAGGGGAATAGAAGAAATATGGCAAGAATTTAAAACATTCTTGAAAATGCCGTGCAGACATTTGTTCCATGTAAATTGGTAAAAGAAATCCTGACCCAGAATATTATAATGCAAAGATTAGACGTATGAAAAGAAAAACCAGAAAGGCGTTTAGTAACAGGCACATTAGTGGCAACACATGGCATTATTTCGAAGTTATTCAAAAGCGTTAGAGAAGGAAAAGAAAATCGCGGAGGAACGTCATTTAAAATATATCCTTAATGCGGATGGCAATAAGTGGTCGGAATTTTTAAGTATGTTCATAGAAGGAAGGAAACAAAGACGAAATTCCAGTTGTTCGTGTTAATAATTTGCCAATAACTGACGACAGAGAAAAAGCAAACGCTTTTAATGCATATTTTGCTTCGGTTTTAAGCAGAAAACTGACTGTACACAGATACCAACGTTATCAGATAGAAATCTATTTCAGGTCGACGTAAGTACTCTACGGAAAAGAATAAAATTAATGAAAAGCGGAAAATCTCGAGGCCCAGATTCTATTTCCACGGACATTATTAAATTAGGTGGAGAGGCTATTCTACCGTACCTAATTAGGTTATTTAATATTTCTATCAATAATGCTTGCGTACCGAAGATTGGAAGTTAGCACTCGTAGTACCTGTTTTTAAAAGTGGCGATAAAACGGCACTAAGTAACTATAGGCCGATAAGTCTCACGTCAGTCGTATGCAAACTCATGGAACAACTAATTACTAACTACATCCGGAAAGAATGGGAGGGCAAGGAATGGCTTTATCAGGGTCAGCACGGCTTCCGAAACGGGTTCTCCTGCGAGAGTCAGCTTGTCTCACTTCTACAAGATCTAACCGACGAAATTGATAAAGGTGGAAGGGTAGACGCAATAGTAATAGATTTTGCCAAAGCTTTTGATGTTGTTCCTCACGATCGTCTTGTAAATAAATTAATAGATTCGTATAGACACTAGGTGGTGGCTTGGATAAACGAACTATTACGTGATAGGAAACAACAGGTTCGAATCGGAAGACATCTATCAACCTCCGCAAGTGTTACGTCAGGAATTCCACAAGGAAGTGTCATTGACCTCTCATGTTTCTCGCCTTCGTGAATGACTTGCCAAAAATTTAGCTTCAAACGTAAGACTCTTTGCTGATGACTGTATCATCTATCGGTTATCGAATCAGAGGAGGACGTGAATATTTTGCAGCGAGACACAGACAAATTACACTCCTGGGCAAAAACAAATGGCATGGAAATAAACAGTTCAAAAAGTAAAGCCATCACGTTTGGTAGGGGTCGAAGTTATGGTGAAACTGTGTACAAATTGAACAACAAAGTCATACCTACAGTCACATCTTGCAAATATTTAGGAATTCAATTAGATAGTAAATTGAGCTGGGAAAATCAGGTAAATTTCGTTGTGGGAAAAGCCTGGGGATCTCTACATTTCGTTATGCGGATCCTAAAGAAGAGTACAGTGAGAGGTAAAGAATTAGCTTATATGTCACTAGTCCGACCTGTATTAGAATATGGCGCGGTATGTTGGGACCCGTACAGAATATCGCAGCAAGGAAATCTAGAAAAGGTCCAGCGCAGAGCATCGAAATTTACTTTCAGAGGATCAAAAAATAGAGGTGCATGGGAATCACTCGAAAAGAGGCGGATTAAGCTGCGACTCTATGCTATGTACAAAGCATACGCAGGCTATCCTGCTTGGAATGAAATACACCGTCGTTTAGAAAAACCTACATACTTCGGTAGAGCGGATCACGTGCATAAAATTAAGACAAGAATGCAGAAAACGGATGTCGGGAAATTTTCATTTACAAACCGAACTATTAGAGACTGGAACAGTTTGCCTGCGACAATCTTAGAACCCTTTCCTCAAAGCTTGAGCAACTTTAAAATTAATTAGTTTCTAGTTAATTATTAATTATTGTATCAATGTTAATTTTCCACTGTTAGATTAGTAAGTTTCATACAATGTAAGTTGTTTAATTGTTAGTATAAATATCAGTTGTAGTAGTATTGTTATTATTATCTTTATTATTAATATTTTATTATTATTCATGTAGTACAGTGCAGTGTAGTGCAGTGCAGTGCAGTGTAGTGCAGTGTCGTGCAGCGCAGTGTAGTGTTATGAAGTGAAGTGGAGGGAAGGGAATGCGAGAAGAAGCGAGTGTGAAAGAAATGCGTCACAGTTAAGTGTTGTGCAGTGAAGTGAAGTGAGTAAGGTTTGGTGGTGATTTTAATGTACTATTTATTATTATTATTATTATTATTATTATTATTATTATTATTATTATTATTATTAACTCCTTTTTTGTAACTTTTTGTTAATGAATGTAAGTTTAATGTATGTAAGGTCACGATATTCTGCCACCAAGTTACTACACTTAATTGCAGAATTAACAATAAATCTAATCTAAAAATTCTGTATTTTGCACTCTTGGTGCAGTTTAACGTCACTCAGCTGGAGTCGTTTCAATCTAACGAAATATTTATTAGAATCTCATCCAATTCTTATTATCTCTTTTCAACGCTCAATTTGTCAACGCTCAATTTGTCTCTGATTGGTCGAACATCCGTACTATAAAGAAGTTAAATATTTATAACCAACGTTATGCAACGTGCTGCACTCATCTGATAAAAAATTGTAAAGTGGAAGTAGAAAAATGTACATGTAACATAAATTGTTGTGACTTGTGGTGGAGTTCACAGATAGTTCTTTACAGTACCCCCAGCCAAGAAATATAGAATTCTTTGAATGAAGAGATTGCAAGAATGCAAAGTTTGGAAAAGTTGGTCCAGGAATAAGATGAAAAACCACGCGATATGTCAGAACCGATTTTAACAGGCATGACAAATATAGATATGGGGATAACCAAACCACAATAATAAAAATAAATAATATATATTTATTTTATGCTCAAAGTAACTTTCGGGAACAATATTTTCCCATCTTTAGTGGGTCTCTAACAGAAAGGAATAATTGAGTGATTAACTTAAAGAGGAACAGTGATGTAAAGAATAAAATATACAAAAGAAGTGAAATGAATAATACAGTGATAAAATTTTGAAAAAATAAAAAACGTTCAAATAACTTACCGCCCAAGCAACAGGGATAACGCCTAAATATTTAAAATAAAACCGGATATGATCCAGTGATGAACCAATAAGGTGGCCGCCATCTTGTAGAATTCTTGTAGCATTCTTGTAGAATCTTATAGTAGCACTTTCAACATACCCAGAAAATAAAAAAAGCTGTTTCATAACGCCACACGTTCATATCAAATATTTTAGTAGAATGTGTTTTCGTCCTTGGAGTTATTCTGTCGCATGAGGTCAGTTGTGCCGTAAGCGGTGACACACTGTATGAGAATTCAGTAGGTACAAGGAGTATGCGAGCAGGTATACTAACACAATTAAATGCTTGCTTTTTTCAATCTAAAAAGAAACAATTTAATTCCTTTTGTATTTTTCCAAAGATCCTGGGTATCTAACAGAACTACTCTCACAATGTCGCAGGCTGGATAGTTTCTTTTCAATTTCTGGGCGCATTGGAAATTAAATATAGATGCTCAACAAACACACACGCGTATCGGTTCCATTAATTCTTCCATTGTAGGGAACCAATATCTCACGATTTGTATTGTCCTTATTTCGTTCTACTTTTTCCCTGTCTTTGTGATCCCCCTGTGAAACAACGCGGTCTCGTGTGTCTCCAGTGCTTTTAATATCCGCGCTGTAATCGCAGCTCACCTGCGTCCGGCGGGTGCGGTACGTCTACCTTTAACGTCTCCCCAGCTCCCTTCCACTCTCGCCATCGCCAGTCTTTGTTGTCTCCTTTGGGCGCCGCTCCCTGATTGCCAGCCCCATTGTCAGTGTCTGGGGCTCCCGCTGCAAACTCTCCGGCGCGAGGCCTCCCGCAACCTCACTTTCTTCGCTCGAACCGCCCCCGCCCCCGCCCGGCCTTCGAATCGTCGCCTCTTTTCCTGCCCCCATCACTCCGACTCCCCGCCCCTCCACTACCACGCCCCTTTCAATACACCCACGCTCGACCCCTTCCTTCATCTCCGCCTCCGAATTTGCCGCTTCCCCGCCCCTCCTGCCCCCGGCTCCTCCCACGCCCCTCCCTCGCAATCCCCCGTCTCTCCATCCGCTACCACACCCCTCCCTGCCCCACCCCTGCCACGCCCCTTTCCATACGAGCCTCTCCACCCCCGCCTCGGCACTTGCTGCCTTTTCTCCCCCACCCCCGGATACGCTTCTCACTCATACCCCGCTCCTTCCTCACCCCCTCACCCTGCCCGCTCCTGACCCACGCCTCCCCCTTCCTTCGCAGCCTATCCACCACACTGTAACACCCTCCATGCCCTTTCTCGGCGCCGGCTCTTCCGCCACTTCCCCCTCCCCTGTCATTCCCCGCTGGCCCCTCGCCGGCCGCGCGTCTCCGCTTCATTTCCACGCCTTTGTCCCGCTGCTTCTCAAGGGCTTTTTTTTTCCCCCCCCCCCCCCCCCCCGCCCCCTCCCCTCGCGCCCCCGCAGCTTCTTTCCGCCGCCGCGCGCCCGCCGCTGCCCACGCCGCCGCTGTCTCGCGCTTGTCAGCGGCGTCATTGTCCCCGTCGCTTTCGCAGAGGTCAGGCCGGAGTACGCAAAGACCACAGCGGGTGCCTTGGCTGGCTGCCCCGCATCCCCGCTCCCCCCCCCCCCCCCCAAGGCCCCCCGCCGTCCCGCTTCCGCCGGACAACGGAGCGCGACTCTAGGAAACGACAATGCGCTCATCACCCGTGCCGTTTATCCGTCCAGCGAAGCCGGCGCAAATGGCAAGAATATCGACCGAGGATGTGTAAGCCGTTGGTTGCTACGACGACGCGCGGCGCGGTGCGGCACGGTGGCGGCGGCGCGAAGCGCGACGCGCGATGGGCGATGGGCGATAGGCGACCGCCCTCCACTCGCACCTGCGGCGGAAGTTGCTGCTAGACGCCCCGTTAAAGCCGCCCGTTTTTAATGAATTAATTTGTTGCGCCTTCATCATGACGCAACGCGTCTCATATCCCCCATTGGGTGTTGAGCGCTTAGTAGTAATCCTCCGTTACTTTTTTTAAAGTCACCGTCTTTGGGAGTAATCCTCCATTACATAGTCCGTAAGTCCGTTAGTCGCCTAGAGGACCGCCAGGTAGCATCTCCTCGTACGTGCTCTCCTCTTGTACGCTGCGTCACTACCCAGCGGTCAGAGGTGGGAAGGAAATAGGATAGAGGTAGGTTTTACGACATTTCACAGGGGTTGGACTAGCCCTTGTGAAGCAGCTAAACTCGGTTGGTTGAAACAAATTTCTCATGAGATTGTCGGGGAATCGACGGAAATCAAACCGCGATCTCCTTGGCAAAAAGTGAGCGACTTTGCTCATGAGCCACGACCTTTGCTCACCAGCCACGACCCCCTCGTTGCTACTTTGTGCCTCGACAACCCCAGCGGTTCTCCCACCAGCTTGTCAGCTTGTCAGCTAGGTCGAATTCAGTCGCTGTCTGGAGAACTCTAGAGGCTGGCTGCTCCGATCGGTAGTTTTTCGTGGTTTCTCCCATCAATACCTGGCGAATGCCGGATCAGTACCCTAACGAATGGAGCACGCGATCTTTCCTTGATATGCTTACTCCTTACCCACATTTACACTAACATGCACTACACTACCACACATGGCAGGAGACCGGTCGGTAGCCGAGAGCTAGTTCCGCCTGCGGCGGTACCCCGCTGGTGGGAGATACCTAGTTGAGGGAAACTATTGTAGCCGTCGCTAGGTCGGCGCCGTATCTCGTCATCTAGCGTAGGAAGATCACTGCCACCTCCAGAGAAAAACATGTACGACACTTACTGGAATAATGACGTCAATAGTTGACGCGACCGGAATCACTACCACCCAACCAACAAAGCCCCCTCTGAGGTTCATCCGGTGCCCGTCGGCACCCATTATACGACGATACATCGTCTTCCAAATATTCTCGTTGCAATGCGTTGCCCTCCTTGAGAAGCCATCGACCTCTGCAGCTCTCTGACTCTCCTCAGGCGTCCGTCGAATACCGTCTACGTAAATCCCTAAAATCCCCCGACTACCTTCACTCTCTTATCAACTTTGCCGCTCCACACAGCCTGCGTTTTCTGCCAGGTATAAACTGTTCTCCGGGACACAAAATTGAATTTTTAAAGAGTGGAAAGCTGAAAAAAGTTATTTTTAATAGCCGTTTCAATAATTTTATTATTAACATATATATTAATAGTAATAAATTTAAAGAAATAACCATAATGTTACATGACAAAATATTGTTATTTTAAAAAATTTAATTTAATTCCTTCAATGCGCTATTTTAAGCTCTCTACAATTTCATTGACTTCTACAGATTTAATTTTTGTTTATTTTTTTAAAAAAGGGCATATTTTTTCCTGCTGATCGCCTTCTGTCACTCTTCGTTGTGTGAGGAGTCTTCTCTTAGTAATTTATTTATCATTCAACCTACTGACATTTTTATGTGCCCCTTATGGACTGAAATTTCTTTTTCTTATCTTTCCATTATCCTTTGTCCTTTTTCTCAGGCCACATCTTTCTTCTGTTTTCATTTGGCGTGATGCTACCCGGCGCACACTGCCTCTGAATTACTTTAAATATTTTCCCCCGAAGCATTTCATCATTCCCAGTCGTTCGCCTGCCCTCCGAGTCGCTTTGTACGATGCCTATTTCTCATTTTCTCTGTCTCAAACTGCCTGGAGGTAACGGCATTCACCGAAACTTGAGGTAAAGTTTCCCATTTTCCCGGCTGGCTCCATTTTCTTTCCTTTTTCTTAGTTTATAGGGTTACAGCGTTCACACCCGTTCCGTTGACGAACAGACGAAACAATGGATGCGCAGGGGGAGGTGAATAAAATCCAACTTCTTTCTCATAGAGTACTGACGCCGTTTTCGCGATTGTAAAGTCATTCAAGGAAATTTGTTTCGAAAGGCTTTTTGTGTGTGCTCGAATAGAAAATTGTGCGCAGCTAAGTTATGTGGAAGAAAATTAATAATCCTAAAGACCCGATTTCTTTGCCTTCACTGACATGTCGATAATATATTCCTTCATAACATAATTTAATGAGGAGAATAAATGATCCGAAGACATTGGGCTGTAAACAGCGTGCCAGTGAGATTGATTACTCATCGATGCTGTATGTAGAATAACGTTTATTCCCAGGAAAGGTAAGTTGTGTCGAGAAATATAAAAACCTTATAAGAAGAGAAACAGATTTTAGAAATTATCATATACAACTGACCTTGAATGTATTTACGTTTTAACGTTGCAAATTTAAATGTATTCTACTCGGTGAAGTTCGAAGTGTTGTCCCTTTATTTATTCTAATCATCATATAGACAGGAAACGGAATGGATTCTGTCTATAGAGAAAATGCAATTTTTTGCGCACAATTTTTTCCACAAAATGTGAATTTTGCACACAATTGTGAACAAAAAATTGCACACAATTTTTGTTCGATTTTTTTATTTCCCGCTCTTCCTCGTTTCGCCTCGCTCCGCGCTCTCTCCAGTCGTCTAAGTCCTGCCCTCCCTCTTCCAATCACGGTTCCGCCTTGCTTCCCACACCTTCCCCCTTAGCCCCCCCCCGATCTCCCACCGACACCTGAACGGCCAGCACATGTCTGCCTGCACGACCATCATCGCTGCATCGCAATACCTTCGCTGCACTATTACCTTCCTCCGTTCTCAAAAGAATGGAGATTTAAAAATCCAACATTCCCATGTTTTGGAGGTCAAGTTTGCAAAATTTCGATAGGTCGTTATAAAAAAGGCGTTTCGTATCAATAAGAAACCCAAACATCCAAGTAAACATTCTTCTGTTTTTTTTCAGTTTAAATAACTAGTTTCTAAAGAAAGAATAAGACTGTTTATTGGAAGAAACAATCACTTCGGTTGATCTTCACTTTTGACAGCCTTGCTCTTAGATTAAAATATGTAAAACTTCTGCCTACAATTTTATTGCAATTTACCAATTAAGATTCTTTTTCAACAAACTTTTACATTCAGTTCACTACAATCTTCCTGTTCATAAAGTGAAGATTCATCAAACGCCGACAACTTTACTTTAAACTAATTTTGGGGCGAACTTCAGTGTTTGAAAGAAACGTGATTTTTTTCTGTCGACACTATCTACAAATTTAATTGTCACTGACACGGTTATGAATATTGCAATTGTGTATAGTGCTATGTGTATAGTAGTATGTATAGCGTCATGTGTAGTTGTCATGTGTATAGTAAAATAATATTTTAACATTATCCTACAAAGGAAGAAAACGCTCCATCTTACAATTACTTGAAATGTGTCACGTGGTGCATACGTACACTAATTGCAATTTAAAAAAAATAGAAGAAACAAACTGAAATAATTCAACATTGGCCGAACATTTTGACAATGATTAAATTACACTACTCAAATATAGTTGGTAGAGAAGGTTTTTTTTCGATTTCTCGTTAGATAAGTCAGGGGCCGCAATGGCTTCAGGAATTTAAGAACATTTACGCGTCAATATATATATATATATATATTGACAGAGAGAGAAAATGAAAATAAATATATATTAAATAATAATTCACGGCAGCCACGACGCAAGAAAACAGCAACCTTTACGATGACTAACGTAAAATCATGATCTCAGCGACACCACTTATTCCAATGGTGTTTTGAACAGTGGCCATAGAGCCCTGAATATTGACAGCAGGTATTTAGTAACACGTTTCGCTTTTACTTTGATGTCGATCAACATTCACGTATAAAGGTCACTTCTGCAGTGTCAAGTGTTTGATGTCACGTGTCAAACAACCTGACGCCATCTTGAAGAGAGCGATTGCGTAAGCACACCAATCACCGTTGGCATTAATCATAGACGCTTTGAAAGCTCAAGGGTTTACTAATGAAGACCTGACACCAGTCTCTCTTTCATCTGTGAACGAAGTTCTCTATTTCAAAAGGATAACTCTTTCATAACGCTGTCGTCCCCAGATCTCCTTGCATCTAAGGAGACCATAGCCGCGTTCCCTACCTTACTCTGTGGATAATGTATGGTTACGCAATTACCATTTGGCTTCATCGAATTCGTGGCTTCTTGGTGTAACGGTTAGCCTTTTGGGCTGTCATTCTCTAGTTTTCGGGTTCAACTCCAATCAAAGCCGGGAATTTTTAAGGGCGAAAAATCCTTCGTACACCTTCCCACAAGGGAAGTAAAGCCGGCAGTCCGTGTTTTAATATTTACTGCAAGTAAAAGAACCTATAATGAGCCTCTGAGTTAAATTCAAAATCACCAGTTCCGTCACCCGATTAATAACTCCTTTCTCTGTTAGAGAGCGAAAGGGGCGTAGCGAAATTTGTGGTCAACCGGAAGAGCAGGCCTCATGGCTTGAGTCTCGTCACGGAAAATAAGGCATAATAAAATTGGATACCGTATTATCAGAACCATCCACAAATTTGCATGGGGAAATTCAACTTGCAGTGAATCGATGAACATCATTTATGATCTCATTAACTCCATTAGGAGACGTCTCTAAGAATGTCTCTAAAATTACGTTCGCAAATATGATGGCTCGACTACAAGTTAAAATATATTCTGTTTACCTCTGTAAAACAACAAATATTTGTAAAGAAATTGTTGCTAGAAAAAGAAAGTGCATTTTTGCTTTCTCGCTACGAAGTAGAGAGAAAGTTATGTAATTCTATGCTAAAATCGGTGAATTTTCGGCCGAAAACTCTCATTACAGGGCCCTGGTAAAGAAAACGTGGATAAATCCAGTTGCTAAATTTAGAAAAAAATTCTCTAACATTTGCTGTAGTCACAATCCTATTTTTAGGTCCTTGATGCCGAAAAATCGAATGACGTCAAGGCGTGTCTGTGTCTGTCTGTGTCTGTCTGTGTCTGTGTCTGTCTGTGTCTGCGTGCGTGCGCGTGCGCGCGCGCGCGCGCGCGAGTGTCTGTCAAGATCGCTAGTGGCTAAACCATTCTGCCGTTTTTTTCCAAACTTGATATTCTCCTATGGATCTGGCTGATGTCACGTCTTCTTGAATTTGAAACCGATATGTTAATTTTGGTGGATATTATACAAGAAGCCCCTAGAACATTATTTTTTTTAATGGCTCCATCGTTTTTGATTAAATTTTGTTGTCGGATAGAGGGATGGACTTTTAAGAGAATAGTTAAGGTCTCATGTTCGTTGAAAACCATCATTGTTCGAATATTGCAAACGTTCAACCATTTTCCGGAGTCTTTCTACAACTAAAATATTAAAGATAGAGATTTTTTCCCTTACCGAAATCTGTTCTTTAAACAGATTTAGAAATAAGATCATGCATCATTTTTCGAAGATTTGAGTCCTTTTCGCGTAATTTTGTGTGAAAGTATGGGAGAGAAAGTACATGCTGTTTTAGCTGGTTATTACTTCTTGCCTTCCCAGTAGTTATAGAATATTCATTTTCTCTTTCCGAATATAATTATTTTTATGAAGCTGACTGCAGTTGACTAAAGTGTGTTATAATGAGAGATGCATTTTAAAGGGAAACTTTTCTAGTACTAACAAATTTCAGGTGATTTTGAATGTTCCAAGTGTAACTGTAAACAAATTACTAACAAAAGCCGGTTCCGTTACATAACGATAAATTAAATCGGTTACAGAGAATCCTCAGGAGAGAACAGCGGGGAAAGAAAGGGCAGCACAGACTTTGGACTCGTTTAGTACGTACACTATTTGCGAGAAAGTCCTAGATTTTACCTGTAACGACAGTAATCCTGTTATCGTAGCTTGTTCTGCACCGACGAGTCTCAGTAAAGTAGAGGAACTCAGGAATTATCACAAGAGCGACTCCTCGTGAATCCATTCAGTGATTTTCAAAGTTCTATAATACAGCAGGAATGTTAGCAATGTTTATGTTAGAAGACCACTAGTCATCCAGAAGGAAAGTAAGGTTTGAATAGTGTTATTTAGGATGATCGTTTTTTTGGTCTAGTTGGATTTTTTTCGATCTTCCCATCATTATATTTAGTGTAAAAAAATGTAACGAATTTTCAGGTTGATTAAATAATATTGTAGAAAAGTATTGTAGAAAATAACTTATTTCCGCGACTCGGTTGACGTCGAGACCGTGAGAACTTGTCGTGAAGCATCGAACACAATCGTCCGTCACACTTCTACTATATCACCGAAAAGTTCCAATTATCCAATGACAGTAGAGGAAAAAGTACATGGAAGTCCTCCGCCAACAGTTGTTTGTGGTAAGTTCTCCACAAATTGAGTGAGCAGATGGATTACGTTACTCAATGACGAAAAATGCAGATGAGTGACATATGAATGTGTTGACAAATTGAAAATATCTACAGGAATAGTGGTTAAAGTTTTAATGCAACTATGAATAAGTGAGGACTGACAACAAAATGCATTAAATGTGAAGAACTATGTGTTACGTATTAGGAGGAGACTTTCTGCATGTCGTATGTACGCATATTTTCAAGCTCCTGTAATTGAGTAAATTCATTCAGTGTGTGATTGCTTCCCTAATATTTACCCTAGAATCGTCTGCAACCTCCCTTGAAAAGTTATTCCACATTGTGTGGATCAGTTCAGAATTTATCAGACTCGTGTCGCTCGCATTTTCCTCGCTCGTGTGTATTTTTCAGACAACTAAATATACAGGAATTGGAAACGAAAACAACAAAAATGTGACACCCAATCATACCTATCCCACAGCACTTTCCTACAACATTTAATAGTGCCACCGAACACTTACTTTTTTAGAGTACATTTTGGACATTTTTCATAGAAATAAAGGCAATATAGTGCAAGAAGTCGTACACACATATTCAATGAACTCACTCTGGACTATTGGAAGTTTTTCGCATATTAATATTTTTTATATAATAGAGCCTTCGAAGTATTTATATGGCGTTCATACTCTGCATAAAGCTGTAGATGATTTGGTATCAACACCGTAAAATCGTTGTACATTTATATTTTGTCACTCTAGCAATATCTGTAAATAGAGAAGAAAGGATCGACAAATCTTCGTACGACTGAGTAAGGTAAGACTGTCATTTTCTTGATAGACATGGGGTAGAAAATTATATTGTGTCCCAGATGTAACTGAGTATTGTAAGAGACATCGTTTTTGAAAGAGCACTGAATTGTTTCTTGTATTCTTTTAATTATGTACTGTACATTTTGTACAATATTTTTCCTTGCAGAGATTCTAAAACTTTTCATGAGATATCTTAGGGATTTTGAGAGACTAAATAAAAACGTTCTTGAAATCACTGGATTAGAGAGACATCGAAGACAACGTTGCTTTTGAAAACAAAATTAAAATCAAAGTTTTGATTTTTTCCTTCCGTAAACAATTCAGAAGACTAGATTTTTATTTTTTAGGAATTTAGGTTAACCATTTTCCGAAAGTGTGAATAGCAGTACAACAGTGGTGTTAATATTTTAAAGAATCTTCCAGACTTATGAGCGTATTCAACAATCAGAATTCAAATCGCATGCACGGAAGCACACCACGTACATATATGCTAGCGGACCACATGAGTCACATCGTTAAGATTTGGATGCTGAAAACTCCAGGATTTTCATTTTAACTAACTTAAATTATTCACAAAAAATAACGTTCTGTCTTCATTTTAAATGAAAAATATTTCACGTATATAAGATCTCACCATAAACAATTTCTTCCTTCAAATTTGCAAATAGGGTTCTCCAATTATTTTTGAAAATTCCGTAAGGAGTGATCAAATAACTCAGAAATTAATAAAAGAATTTGATTATAATAAATAAAAGGGCAGTAAGTTCTAAGTCAGTCATCCATGAATTAATCAATCCCGTCCAATTAACTATTTAGCCGCTCAATTAAACGGCCTGTCAGTCACCCTACTGGCAGGGCACTGCTTCTGTAACTGAAGGCCAGCCCTAGAGTTTGCCCAAGCTCCTGCAAGCACTTAACCGCATGCTCCCGGGCGGTGCCTTTGGCCGTCGCTGCTTTGCTAGCATGGCATGGGAGGGGGGTGCAGGGGCGAGCGGCTTGGGGCGTCGCGTTGGCGTCTACCGCTGGGGTAGGGGGAGGCGGCGGCGGCGGTCCACGAGCGATCCTGATGCCGCCCACCCGCACATTCCTTTATGAGTGGGCGACTAATAATGCGCTGTCCTTGGGGAGCAAGGGAATGCGTGGTCCGGTTACGAGGAATGGAGGCCGCGGCGGCGCGGATGCGGAGACAGTCCGCCTCTGCCCACACTGCCCATTGCCTGCCCGCCCTCGACCCCCCGCCCCTCGACCCCCCGCCCCGGTCACCGCTCACGTTGCCCTGCCCAACTGCGCCCACCCTCCAACTTCCCCGGCTCTAGTTATTGGTCCACCCAGCTCGCCACTCTTCTCCACAACTGCCTTTTCTGCCTCGATTATCTTCCTGGCATTCACTGCCTTATTATGATTACCATTGTTATTATGAAAAGTTTAATAATATCGTCGCTATTTGTATAGCGAAGCAGTTTTTCAACCGAAACACGTTCTTCCAACCACGTAGATCTTCAGATGCCTATGACTGTTACTAGATTGCCAAAATGCAGTTGTAAACAAAATCAGATCTCTTCTGACGAGAAAATAGTAACCTATAATAACCTCTGAAACTAATAAACCTATGATACTTTGTCTTTTGCAAAACTTTATATTTTACACATTTTGTTCGTTGTTAGTTATACACATAATTATATGCTGCTTTTGTTAACAAATTATTTCCCTGATGATAGCAAGAACCTGATACGTCTGTTCGAAAATCTGGCGGTCAAGGAAATGAAAAATCCATCATTCTTCAATTAACATGTCATAAGTAAGTGGCATGAGTTCGTGAGCATGAACAAACTGTAACTCCTTGCAGCACTATGAATGTTGCCGAGTACGTATCCGCTGATCTAATATAAAAGCGATCGATATGTTACGATGAGCTAGGGAAACTCCAGATCTTTATATTTTATCAGGGCACTTGTAGTTCTACTGAAGATGTAGAAATGCACTAGCCGACAAATCAGCAGACATGCAGTAGTTTAAAATGAAATTCTCAGAATTCACAACTCAAATCCAATAGGTATTATAGAGAAGCTTCCTTCAAAGATTTAATACTCTTTCGTGAATACTAGCCATGCAAAACTTCTTTGAAATTATTTGATTGCAATGTTCCTTCCATTCAGTATTTGATAGGCTTTAAACATCCTCCTGACCATATACGGACCATTTTCTAATGAACAAATGCGTTCATTACAATGTATGAATATATTACGAATAAAGGCCGAAATATGGCTACTGTTAGGAGTCTCGGTCAAATTGCACATTAGCCAAATGGTGTGGAGAAGCCGTATGTGCGACAATGAACAAATCATATCGGAGTTCATCCAGATAATAATGGTAACTGCCCTCGGATGCTGGCTGCTAGTGTATGATCGGTGTGATTTGTTTGTAAGAATACTGTAAAAAACTTTACACTATATATATATATATATATATATATATATATATATATATATATATATATATATATACCAAAAATATGAAATTAATTTAAGGAAAAAAGGTTCTGTGAATTTTCGAACTTTTGGTGTTTAGTGTAAATTCTTACTTACGCAGCATAGAGAAAGTATTGTAAAACTGCAGCAAAACGGCAATATTTTGACAGAAAAATTTCATTTTGGGGGTTCCTTGAACCAAACAAGTGGGTAATTCTTGTTGCTATATGTAGTAAATTACTACCTCTAGCACTTTGCGTAGTCAGAATACACGTTTAGTGAGTTGTTGGTTCCAAAAAGTAGGTTACGGTAAAACGTCCTTCTGTCCGTCTGTGGTTAACACTAAAGCTTATACCGTTCAGCAGATTTTCTCCAAAATTGATATTCCACCTTCGGTCAGGCCGAAACCTAGGCACTGTGAAATTGCAAGTGATATTTTGATTCTGAGGGGTACGTTACATGAATGCTTTGTATGAAAACATTACTTTACATCGCTTGTTTGGAAGTTTTTCAAGTGATAGCGGAAGTGTAATAATGACAAAAAAATCACATTATAATATTTCATTCCTTTACCAATTTCGATATTGAATTCCCTTATCATAATTTTCACAATATTACGTGAATGTATGTGCTATTGGTGGTGGTACAGCTCAACAAGTTTGCCGAAAAAAATGTGGGGCTTGCTTAATCGTAAACAAGAATTTCAAAGTATATTAATGTAAGTGCCACTATAAATATTTATTACTAGAAAAGTGATAATAATAAAATATTTTCCAAATTCCAGGAAACTAGGAATGATTGGGTACAGTTTTTAGTCAAATAAACTCATGTGAACCGACCTGGATCACCGAGGTGTCTAAGAGCGTATACCGACTCAGCACTTCGGTCCGAAGGGTCGCGGGTTCGTGTCACGCTTTGGGCATGGATATTTGTCCCCTGTCTCTTATGTATGTGTTGTCGCGGAGGGCCTCTCGTTTTGCTGACCCCAGATCAGAAGAGCCGGCAAGAGTGTTGATGTCTAGTGTATGGTCGAATATGCATATCACTGGGACGTAAAGGGTAACCGGCTGTTGGCTGGCTAAAAGTCCTAAAAAACTCGTGTGATGCTAGAAAAGTGAATTTTGTAATTTTGAATCAAAATTATCACAGTCAAAATCAGCCTCAAAATTAGCAATTCAGAATTATGTTTAATCATTTCCAGGTTCTCTTCAACAAAACAATAGATAAATGTAAATAACATTTCATTTAGATACAGGTTTCATAGAACCTCTGAGTAAACACCAGTATTAATTAAATGATATGAGCACACTAATTAATACTTAATATAAAAAGACGACATTGACGGTTTGAAAATTCAACATCATACGAAAATATTGCGTAAAAATATTTCTTCATGCGGAGTTTACGTATGAGTATTAATATGTATGAGAACGTACTGAACACGCGTTTCGTAGCAAAACGCGTCTGAATTAAAAATCGCACGACTTGCCGCAAAAGCAAGATACTCATTGAGCAAGTATTTATTCATTGAGCAAGCATGTCACTACGTTTGATTGATTGATTAGTGACTCCAGGAGCGTCGACTGCTAAGGTCATTAGTACCATAAGTGTTGGTTTTTTTTCGGAATATGGCGGTGATCCTTCCGCGCTAGATGGTGAGATCTGGCGCCGACGAACGATGGTGAAACTACATTTATGCCCCTAAGAGAAAGAAAAAAAACATTTCAGAATATGTTCAAAAGATACTGGACTGGAAACTGGACGAATATCCGAGATGGTCATTGACCAAGAAGCTGAGGTTCAATACTTATTGCAAGCATATTCAGTCTTTCAGAATTATTTCATAGTAAAAATGGTAACTAATACATTAAATATCATTGTTAATGAAATAAAAATAACAAAACACCTAATATAATTGAGTACAATCCAGTATCAAAGGTTGCGTACTGAAATGAAACTGATATAAATATAAAGAACAAAATATGAAATTATTTTTTTATAAATCTGTATAATTTTTATATGTTAAAAACAAAGATAGTGACAATAGATATAAAATGGTTAGTTTGATAATAATGAGATGCTTTATTAACCATTCAAGAGATATTATTTTTTAATATATATAATATATTTAATATAATAATATATTTAATATATATATATATAATATATTAAATATATATAATATATTAAATATATATAATATATTTAATATATATATATTACAAATTTCGATGTCGTAATAGCCTTATTTATATAGTCAGTTTCCAAACAACTCACACTTGTATCAACCTAGACATTTATAACAATTATCATGAAGCAAGAATGTGGTCTAAAATGATAATTTAACTGAATACAGTTTAACATCTTTTCAACTTTTATATTCATTTTTTCTGTTTGAGAATGTTCTTTGCATTGTCATAAATGTTTACCGACAGTACAATCACAACAACCATGAAAGAATCAGAATTACATTCACATCGATCTTCTTCGCTTCCGGTAAAACTGCGGACAGAACACAATTTACTTTCCGAGGTCAGTGGCTGACTGTGTGGTCGAGGTTTCCAAAACATGCAGTTAATGGGAGCAGGTAATAGAGCTTCGCCACAAACATCGGAATGGACTAGGAAGCCACCATCACGTGTCCCACTAAATTAGAGGTTTCGTCACTACCCTGCACTGACATCAATTAATGATTAATTGCCCAATACAAGCAAAATTGGCCAGTTTTAATTACAATTCAGGTGTCTGCCAAGTTGTAAAATCGCTACATTATTCTGTGAGAGTTAACGTATTCAGCTTTCATCAACATTGCTGTTGCAATCTGTGGTTTTGGGGTGAGGTTGACTGTAGAATTGATATTTACTCCAATAAAACGTTTCAAGCTGGACAGCAAGTTCATGATGCCCCAAAACAAAGTTTTCCGCCCTAAATTCGCAGAAGATAGTACGGTGAATATTAACTTCCATTTAAACAATGCCTTATTTTGGAAATTCCGGTGAATGTTGTCAAAATAATATTCTGATGTTAAAGATCCTAATTTTGTGATTATATTACTTTAATATAATATTTATATTAAATTACTTTTACTATATTATTACTTATATTATATTACTTTAACAACGTCAAATTATGATTTCCTCAATAATGGGGTAGCGTGAACTAAAATTATTAATTTTGTGTGTGTGTGTATGTGTGTGTATGTGTGTGTGTGTTGTAGGAACTCACAGTACAAGCGGGAACGTACGTTTGATTGATTGATTTTTCGTGTTTCCGGGCACGTTGACTGCTTCGGTCATTAGTCCCGTTAGTGTAGTGCATTTTTTTCGGGAGATGGCGGTGATCTTCCCCCACTGGATGGCGAGATCCGGCACCAATCTACCGTCGGCTAGTGGGGTTTCCCCCTAACCAGGACTCTCCCAATAACGGGGCACCGCCCCAGCCGGGACAAGCTCTCCGGGACAAGCCGGGACAGGCTCCCGACAGGTCTCCCGGAATATATGGTAGTGTAAGTGTGTGTGTGTAAAGGGAGACGATAGGACAGGGAAGAGGAAGGATAGATCGCGCGCGGTCCGTGGCCCGTTTGGTAGGTTACTGCTCCGGCATTCGCCTGGTGTTGATCAAAGAAGCCACGGAAATGTACCGATCAGAGCAGCCGGCCACTTGAATTCTCCTCCAGACAGCCACTGAAGTCGACCTAGCTAGTGTCGAAAATCCTGCTGCCATCAGGACTCGAACCTAGGACCCATCGTCAGAAGCGCTGCAGTGACATCACTTGATGCACTGAGCTACCGCTCCCGGTGGGAAACGTACGTAATAGCTTCCCCTCTTCAAGTACTGAATTTCAAATTTTGATTATTGACTGACGAAGATTCTAATGATAATAATCGTATTTATGCATCTATTTATTTATGTTTTATTAATTAATTAATCTACAGAATATTAAAAGTGACATTTGGAACGAAGAAAAGCTACATTTAGTATAAAAAAAGCAAACGGCAATCCCAACATTTGCTTGGTTTCAAACGAAAAACACAATCGCGGTGTGAATCGTAGAGCTAGAAGCTAATTACAATAGATGTCACAGACATATATTTACGGATATTTTGCCAATTTTTTGCCTCATCACTGATTAATCATTATTTTTGAGTTATTATTTTCTTATGACTAGTCTGATCCTCTGCATTTACTAATTAATATCGTCCATTGTGCCTGAAATATATTGAAAGTTGAAAACACGTAATCATAATAAATGTGTCGTTCATATTTTGACTTTTTTAATCTCTTTACTCAGTAATTAATTTGGGTGCGCCTCCCTTATTTCAAAAGACAGTTTCTAAGAAACAAACAAGGATACAGTTAAAATACATTTATTTGTGAACAACAGATACTATGCCACAATACATAAGTTAGTTTTAAAAATTCCGTCCGCTAAAGGGCGACCTGTTGACCTCCACTGTTGACATATTGACGAAGCCATCACCGGAAGTTGTTCATAGTTCTTGGTGTCATTTCCGGTGGAATGGAAGCCTGGGAGATTCCCTCCTTGAGTGCTGGCAGGGTTCTGGGGCGATGTTTGTACATTTGCGTCTTTAAGTCTCCTCAAAGAAAAAAATTAAACGGTGATAAATTCGGATCATTAATGGGGGTAAGGTGTTGTCTCCTTGCCAAAAGAAACGTCCGGAAACAACTCGCTCAAAATTGCTAGAGAACGCCCTGAAGTGTAGGCTGCGGTTCACTTCCCTGTGACGAACAATGGACAACTTCCAAGAAAGGCTTCGCCAGTGTGTCAATCATGAAGAACGCCATTTACCGGACATAATTTTTCAAACCAAGTAATGAGAAATGACAAAATTGGTTGTTCACAAATAAAATAATGTTTCTTATTTTTAAAAAATTAACTTTAATTCTCAAAAAGACAGTGATTTCAAAGGAAATAGAACCGCCCCATTTATAAGATTTATTTTTGCTATCCGAGGAAAGAGGATGAACAAAAAATTTGTTCCATTGTTGTGACACTTTTGAAAAATGTACTGAGACTTTCTCTAATGTACCGCCAAATCAAAACATACGTTCCAAAATCGCACACCAGCGAGTTGTTTCCGTACATCTCTTTTAGCAAGGAGAACCTACACCTTACCCCATTGGTGATCCGATTTTATCGCTTTGTGATTTGTTTCTTTGAGGAGACTTAAAGACGCAAATGTACAAACATCTCGAGTTCGTTTAGATATATAGAGAAAAATCAAACCGTCTCGACTGTTTTGGGTCAAACCCTAGGGTTTACCACAGACAGAGGCCACGGACGGACGGACGGACGGACGGACGGACGGACGGACCGAACGTACACATGTTTTGCCATCAATCAATTTGTTGTATTAAAATCCACAGTACATGGGTTATGAATGCAGAATGTGTCAGAGGAAGTAATTTATTACTTTTTGTAACAAGATTTATCTACTTTTCATTACTAGGGCGCAGCAATAATTTTTTTCGGTCAAAAATTTGCCGTTTGCCGGCGCACGATTACAATCGTTTCTCTTCTTAAGATGTTAGATGATAATGTAAAATGAGTGAGTGTTTACGTTTTGTAACGATATTTCTTTATTCACATTAGTATATGTTTCTCAAATATTTTAAATGTCTGTAGAAGACTATTGGCTTTGTATCTAGAGGCGTGTATGTGTGTTTGTTTGCTTTGTACTCAGAAAGTGCATTAGACGATTAAAAATGGCACTAGCCTAATTTTCGGTCAAATATCTGTATTTTCGAAAATTAACATTGACAAAGTACAATATTGACGATATATTTTTTCTTAATGAAAACTCCTCTTCTAATAAAGAGATCTTTAAATAGCGTCATATACAATTAAAAACAATATTTTTGCGTATTTGTTTAAGTACGTGATGTTGTTTGATTTTCTGTAACAACTCTCTCCTTCTAGTCAGTAGACACCCCGCGAATTACTGCTACTATGAAAACATTTTTAAAATCTATGAAAGTGTGATTCAGCCCTTTCTTTTCCTCCAGGAAGCGAAAAGTGGATTTGAAGATTTGAATAAAGTTTATGATTACGCTGACTGATGCTATCTCTTGAATATAACCGTTAAAATGATAATATATGATGACCGTTGAAACGACCGTAATAAATGATGACCGTTGAAATAATATTACCGTTATTACCAGTGGCTTAAGTTCGCGAAACATTTATAATTTGTTATATTATGTGTACATTTTGGGGTATATTTATCTCAGGATTTTGGATGTTGACATTTATTTGGATATAATATTGTTTCTGGATGTCCTCTTCTTGTGCGAGCAAGGAGTATCAACGTTGCGAAAATAGACTCGTGTTATTGGTGAAGGAACTAACTTAACGCTTCGCGTCTGTTACCAGTCCGTTGGGCGATCGTGTGAATCCGGGATCTGACCTCGGTGCCTTATTGAGATAGGCGACGGATAGCAGAGAAATGTGTCGTAATTAAACTGCAAAGTTGTCATCAGAGAAGAACTTATCCCAGGGAAGGATTGTAAACAAAGCATTTGAATACACTTTAAAAGTTCACTAATTCTCCAGAAATAAACCAATCCAGCGAACAAATTGAAATCTATTCACTAGTGTGCAGTGGCTGTGCTCCACTACATGAAGCTATTCCTGCAGTTGAATGGTCAGCCTGAGAATGTGCCTTTTGTTGAATCCATTAGTGCATATCGGAGAAAATTGCCAGTATATCACCGTTAGAAAGCTGGAATGTGCACTATGTACGGATTGGTATCGTTTGGTTTGCTTTTTCGTGTTTCCGGGCGCGTCAACTGCTTTGGTCATTAGTCCCGTTAGTGTAGTGCATGCTTTTTCTCGGAAGATTGTGGTGATCTTCCCGCTGGATGGCTAGATCCGGCGCCGATCTACCGTCGGCTAGTGAGGTTCCCCCTCACCAGGACTCTCCCACCAGAGGGGCACCGCCCCAGCCGGGACAAGCTCTAAGCTCCCGACCGGTCTCCCGGAATATGTGGTAGTGTAGAGCATGTTAGTGTAGTGTGTATGTAAGGGGGAGAGGATAGGACAAGGAAGAGGAAGAAAAGATCGCGCGCCGTCCGTGGCCCGTTTGGTAGGGTACTGCTCCGGCATTCACATGGTGTTGTTCAGAGAAACCACGGAAAACTACCGATCAGAGCAGCCTGCCGCTAGAATTCCCCTCCAGACAGCGACTGAAGTCGACCTAGCTGAAAAGCTAGTGTCGAAAATCCAGCCGCCGTCAGGACTCAAACCTTGGTCTTCCCGGTCAGAGGCGCTGCAGTGGCATCAATTGATGCACTGAGCTACCGTTCCCGGTACTATGTATGGAGGTTAAGACTGGATGTTTATCGTAAAACGTGCAGCTCTTGAACTCTATCTAGCACTTTATATTCTTGTTCGATTTTCACTCTCCAAAGGTAGTAACTGCATTCATTACTCTACAAGTTGTGCTGGCAACAGTTGTCCAGTCACTGAATACTGCAAGAGCTCATACATTCATTTACCTCCTGCTTCACTAAAGGTAAGCCGTAATATACGGTAATGGCAACGCTACAGAGAATCCAATAATCAGCGGTAGAATCGCCGTAAATGCGACCGGTGTTCGTATAATCGTATCACTTGAGTATATCGCGAACTCATTTCGCCGGAGCCAGGAATCCTTTTGCAGGGCCAGCCGCTGCTGCCTGCACCAGCTCGTGCCGGGCGGCCGGCCTAATCGTGCCCGTCGCCTCTTTCGCCTTAATTTGGGTTCCGCGAAAGAGACTGGCGGATCGCGTCGCGGAACAGAGGGGCGGCGGACGGCGCGGAGCGGCCCTGTGCAGACCCGCTCCCAAAGCGCCAACAGCGACAAAGAGCGGAGCGGGCGCAGATTGAAAGAAGTGCAAACACGCCCGAATTTGGTCAATATTAGACTGCGGCAAGTCGAATGACGGCCCGCTAGGCGGTCGGCCTGGAGGCCGGACGGGTGGCTGGCAAGTGACCGGGTGCAGGGCGCGGATGGCACCGAGGCAGGGCGCGAGGCCTTTCAACTCTCATAGAACGCGGCGGAGACCATTACAATGGCGCTCTCTCCTGCAATACTTTCTTACAGGAACTGAAATTCGAACTGCTGCCAACGAGACTTGAAACGTGCGTCGCTTGATTTATTGATTGATTGATAGTGATTCCGGGCGTGTAAACTACTATGATCATTAGTCCTGTAAGTGTAGTGCGTGATTAGCTCGGAAGGTGGCGATGGTCTTCCCCCGTTGACTGGTCAGATCCGGAGCCGACCTACTGTCGGCTAACGGAGTTTTCCCAAACCAGGTATCTCCCACCAGCGCGGCACCGCCCCAGACGGGACAAGTTCTAAGTTCCCGACTGGTCTCCCGGCATGTGTGGTAGTGTAGTGCATATTAGTGTGTGTGTGTGTGTGTGTGTGTGTGTGTGTGTAAGAGGTGAGGATAAGACAAAAAAGAGGAAGTAATGATCGCGCGGTCCGTGGCCCCTTTGTTACGGTACTGCTCCAGCGTTCGCCTGGTGTTGATCGGAGAAACCACGGAAACTACTGATCAGAGCAGCGAGCCGCTAGAACTCTCCTCCAGACAGTGACTGATTCGACCTAGCTGAAAAGCTAGTGTGAAAGTTTTGCCACCGTCGGGACACGAACCTAGGACCTCCCGGTCAGAGACGCTGCAGCGACATCAGTTGATCCACTGAGCAATCGCTCCCGGTACGTGCGCGGCTGCTTTGTGCGTTCGCGAGACGCAAGCAGGCGCTAAATATTACAAAAGAAAGCGTCGATATGCGCTCTTTCTAAAGCAGTTTCTTATATGTATATATTATGAATAATTGAGCATTTAGAAGACGCTTTTCGTATTTCTCACAAATTAGCCATTTTTTATGTGCGAAAGTTGACGAGCCTAACTTTCAGCTGTACCTGGCGCCTCCTATTGTAGCACCCTCCAGCTTTTGTCCCCGGTTTTGATGGAAAGTTGTGAGGCCCTGGCAGGGCGCGGGGGAAGAAGGGTGGCGGGGCAAAGGATTGCGCTTTGAAGGGGGTGGAGGAGAGGAGGGAAGTTTCTGAGCGGGGAGCATTGGTCATTGAAGTAGCCTTGACGAAGAAATAAACGTGGCTGCGTTAGCAAAGACAGAAACTATGTGGGGGTGGTACACACAGAGTATGTCAATAAAGTAATTGCCAGGTTGTTTCTGAGAAGGGAAATGTAACAAAAGACGCAATTGAAGAAAGGAAATAACGGGAAAGAGAAGTTAGACTTATTGTAGGAAAATAAGTTGAAGAATTTATTGATATGGTAAAGGATGGTGGGCTTAACATGAACTAAAGAATAAACAAAGTGAATCAATAAAACAACTAAAATGGAGAGAGTAAGAAAATAAAATGAGGTGAGGGAAGAGCCAACATGGTACAAATGTACAAAATGATAACTAAACTACATTTCAGAACACGAAGCTGCAGAGAACCATGCATTGAGCTGAAACGAAATGAAGTACTGGCGGTATCTTGAACGAAACAAGGGCAAAGTTAACAAAATGTAAAGTAGAAATTGTATCAGATTGTGAATTCAATAACAACAAAATCCAATGACATGTTGTATAGAAAGGTTGCATATGTGAAAACAAAAAAAGCTGCGAGTAAATAAGTGCTGTAAAACCTAATTACGACAGTAGGAATTAAATTCACCGCTAATAAAGTCATATTGCCTTTTAAGGCAAATCTCGTAAGAGGTTATTAGGAGCCAGAGGATGTCGCAAGGAAATGATAAGACTGATCGTTGGCTGAACCTGTCCTACAAGTAGGAAGACGGAAATGATGCTCTTAAAAGTGGAAGGGATCAAACTCTGAAATAAGTAAACCCTGCAAAAGTTGTAACTTGATATACCTTGTGATTGGTTCTTTACACGTTCATGAATAGCGCATAATGAAGCTCAAGAAAGGGATGAAAAACGTTGCAAATTATATAATTTTAGGATAATGAAGTGACATAACCATAATGCTACGAAATGAAACAATAAAAGGAATCGGCCTGCGAAACGTTCATTTCAAGGTCAGAAAAAAATTGAAAAGCGAGCGCTTGCGGGAGAGGATCTATACTACTTAATGTACTACTTAAAGTTCATCCTCTTTCTTCCCTCGGGCCACTCTCAAATTCAAGGGTAGAGTAAAACCAATCGAAAGGCAATAGTTACTAATGTCTGAAAATTACAATACCATACTATGATTTATTTAACCTGGCACCTCAAGGTCACTAGCTGGAAGGAGAGGGGGACATTGACATCCAATCGGTAGCTCCAATACAGAAAATTTAAATCGTAACGAAACTACCGATTAGATGACAGTGTCCCTCTTCATCCAGCTCGTGGCCTTGAGCCGCCACGTTAAATAAATCGGCGTATAATGATCAATTTGTTTAAACAGTTTGACTACCAAAAACGAGTTAACTTAAGTTATCCCAACGCACAATTTATCACCTTTGTTTTACAATGCGTTTAACATTTTTGAATTTGTTTGAAATTTGTAAAATTTTATTTTGCAGTTCACATCAATCAAATAATGTTCACAAAGTAATGAAGGAGAATAGAAGATTAGCTATTAATTAAAAGTCACGATCAAGGAAATATAGTATGTATCAATTACAATAATTGTAGCATTTTACGAAGCATGAAATCAATATTATGTGCAGTCAGAAAAGGGAAATAGTGAGTTAATGCGCCACGCGTGAAGTTAAAACTTGAGCACTAACAATCACGTGACGTGCATCAAAGTGCTTACTCCCGAACTTAGGCCTAAGGTACGACCTTATACCTCTACTTACTAAGCTTACTAATGGTAAAATGGCCTTCTATAATTAAGAACTGTTGAATTTTATCAACTCTAAGAAACTGATTCTCTCGTATGAGGCAGCATTATTCCTTAACAACTCTACAATTCTGGCAAGAATTAACGGAAAATATCGGAAAAGTGACGGGTATGAAGTTCGCAAACGAGGAGTTGAAATAACATCGTTATATCGCATACTCATAAGGAACACTGTTTTTAGATATTCCCTTCATTCTCAAGAAAAGCCGATTCAAAATCCCAATCTGCATACGCATCTTGTAATGACAGAAAATCTAAAACGTTTAGCATAATCGACATTTGTGTCTTGAGAAGAAATAGAAGAGGTCATCTTCGTCAACATACTAGTAACTAACTAATATGTTGACGAAGATAACCTCTTTCATTTCTTCTCATAAGAACGTCAACAACACCACATTAGAATTCCCACATTTTGTCTCTTGACTCGTATTGGGGTTCAAATGACTCACCACTTGTCTACTCTTTTTGACATATTATGCCACCTCTTTGTTCCACGCTTTTCTGATCATGCATAACGCAATGTCGTAATTTCTAAGTACGATCAATGGAGTTTAAAGATGTCTCCTTACTCCTGGCGCTAAAACTCCCTAATAGCCTTGCGGTAAGGTAAGGTTGCGGGCATGGACACAACGTAGAATGTGTGAGTGGTTTGGCGTGAACACTGATGTCGACCTGAGACATTAACCCTTTGCACTCGTAAACTACGATCATAATACACGTCTTACAGCTCGTACGGTATGACAGAGATGGCTACTCGGTCGTATCAGTATGTAATGTGACATGTCCTAAAACTCGTAGGGGATATCTCAAATGACACACCAAAATCCCTAATAAATTCGTAGGGCATGTCACAGATGCCCACAAATTTTCCTATATGTAAAATAGTTTTCATTGTTGAATCTATCTGGGGTATTATTTTTAAACAATGTTGACGCAATAATGGGGAACGGGCTGAAACCGGGGTATGCAATGTATCGTCTTCAAGCTGTGCCGCCATTTTCTATTGTCATCTTAGACATGCCTTACGAGTTGTAGGGCCTCGCAGTGCTCAGAAACCCCCGACCGCAGAGTGTATTCATGGGTGGCATGTCACACATGCCCTACGAGTGTAAAAAATTAAGTTTATTTTTATAGTGAGGGATGAACAAAAATTCCACCTGCAGTATGTTAATTTACACTCGGCCGTAACATTCTTCCTGAAAATCAACTCCACGATTATAACACTTATGGTCAGAGTCATAACCATATGATAATCGTTTTTTTAATGTATTTCTATTTTATGTAACTTATATTTTATGATCAAAGTTTAAAAAGTTATTAAACTTTTAACACCATGTTTTTTATGAAATTGTATTCGAAGTTTAAGCGAAATCATTTGTTTTCCGCGAAATAAAAAAAATCATAAATAATGCCTCTACATGTGAGGATCCTGGATATCAAAGAAACAAAATTCTAAAGAAGAATTTGTCAGGTACCTATTGTCATAAGACGTGTATGTGTTACTGTAAATACTACTGACAAAACGAAAGAATGCATTTTGTTTTCTATTGCATTCAAATATATTTACAAATTTACAACCAAGAAAAGATCGAGTTTATATTTTGATTAACAACCAATCTTCTTATCCGATAATGTCTTTATTTCAATTAAATGGAGATTAAGAATATTATGACGTGTTCTAATACTACATGCTCATACTAAATGTAATTTTCGTAATTTATCCGACCTCATGGAACTTCTCTCGCTCGCCATTCGTCACCGCTTCCAGACTTGGCGCTACAGGTGGTGTAATTAAGCAAAGTGAGTGTGTAATTTCTGTAAACATCTGTGTTGGTCTGTTTGACGTGCAAGTCATCACGTATATTACACGTAGTTGGCTCTAGTAGAATGAGAGAACCACGTATTAGGGACACGTAAGACCGCATAAAAGACGCTAATACATGGCCATTTTGCCTTAAACTGTACCTGAGAGATGTGAATTTGATGAATATGGCGTACGATGTAATTCATTCTTTCCCTGGTTTCACTCACCTGTAAAACAAGAAAGAAACATTATAATACAGTATAGTAGAGACGATCTAGTATTTTAAGTAAAAAGCTTTATTTTACTGTATAAAACCATTTTACTAAATTCTTTCTTTTTTATTTCCAACTCGGGTAATGTATGTTCTCACTGGTTTCTATTGAAGAAAGCCCTTTTCCGGTCAAAGTTCGGAGCCGTTCAATCAAACGATGGTGTCGTTTGGAAGATATTGTACGGACTGCTGCACAGATGACTGAAATTGTGTTATTACTAGGGAGCGGATTTTGCCCCTTTTTGCCTTTTTAATTATTTTGCTCAGAATCCTAGGCTGTCGATATATTAACTCGTTTCATTATCAAGGCACCATAATGGTCTTTTATGGTGCCTGTTTTTGTCTATTTTGGAAATGAGAGCATATTGTGTGATAAATGCCTATTTTCATCTTATTTTCCTTTCTTTGAGGACATGTTTTACATTTGAATGTATGGTTTCGCCTACAGTAACTTTAAACTCCCGCTACGTAACGATGTAAATTTGAAGCATCTATTGTCCAGCCCAACCGATTCTTTTAAACGCAAATTTCCATTAAAAAGTTGGCATAACTTAATAAATGGCTATGAAATCCTAACGTGTGTACTTCGTTCAATTCACCGTTTTCGAACTACTTACTATTACAATACATTTTTTTGAACCGGTTGTCATCAACGTGAGATTTACAGGAGCAGTTAAATATTTACGGTGGTTGACGTGTATATCTCATTTGCTTCCGTCTCTTTGTAGTAATTTGTTAATATTATAAAATGTAAAATTTACAAAAAAATATCAACTGTGATTTGCTTACACTTAAGTACCTTTTATGAGCTTAAATTCCTTTTTCGTACCTATTTTGAGAAGTTTTACACCTTCTTGTCTACCTATTTTCCATTTTATAGTGCCTATTGATCCGCTCTCTAGTCATTACCCCATTTCGATATGTACGTGCAACCCACAACACACCTCGGTACACTACCATCACGCATTACTCAGAAAACGACACGTTTTCTAGCGTAGCCAGATATTCGTGTCGGGACACGACTTTTGTCTGTCTCAGTCTGTCTATCTTCTGTATCTGCCTGTCTCCTGTATCTGCCTGTCTCCTGTATCTGCCTGTCTCCTGTATCTGCCTGTCTCCTGTATCTGCCTGTCTCCTGTATCTGCCTGTCTCCTGCATCTGCCTGTTTCCTGTATCTGTCTGTCTCCGATTCCATTCTACAGATCATGTCACGAATTTTACTTCATAAAAACCACAGAACTATAATGTATTAATGTACTTGAGGAACACGCAAAACAGACACGGACTTCACATGTACTGCGGGTACAGTTTTGCATGACACCGACTGACCTAGGATCTGCCACCCCAACAGTTGTATACTTACATTCTTACGATAAGATAATGAGCTAAAATAATTTCTTCCGATAACTAGTGTGCAGTAGAAAATAGAAGGTTGCACGTCATTTTTGTCAAAGCTTCGGAATATTAGGAAATAAGAAAAGTTAGAAATAATCTGAGAAAGTTTGTGAGGTTGTAGCACCACTAGTTTTTAAAGCGTCAGAAAGTTGAGTTTAGCAATGATGTTGGAGTAGATGAACTGTGAATGGCGTGCCTACTCTAGGATGCAAGTTCGAATCCCAACGTGGAGAAAAAATTGCTGATTGGAAACCCCTTTCCTGATTCATGCGGTAATGAAGTATTGCGCAGAAATTACAAATAATGTGAAAATGTTTGTACTGTTGTATCACCATGATTTATTATTGCTATCTAAATATATAAATTTACAACAAAAACAATAACCATTATAATTCCCTACATCACTTCAAATTATTAGAGTAACCGCATAAATGGAAATGCGCCAAGTCAATGCAACGTTTATTTTGATAAACGGGTTGAGAAAGTAATGTTCCTGCTACGTATTTAAATTTTTAAAATAAACTTCCGAGAATTCAGAATTTGTGTACTGTGTGTCCCACTTAAAACTGGTCCACTGGAAGTGTGCTCGTTTTGTTTTTAGTTTTCTGTGGACAGCGAATTCTAGCCGTTGTACTGAGAATCGTTCCGCGTAGCGTGATACGTAGCAATTTGTTTACATACAATTATACTCAGAGCTTTAATAATGCTATATTTTGTGCTAGTAGAGTTTTTATTTAGGCATTTAGTGTGACGTACGGCCGAACAAGTTCGTTCACAGAAATTCTTGAAAAGTTTCATCGATAATTACCAAAAACTAGTGTATCGACCGACTAGAAGCACCATTCAAGATTTAACTTAAAAATAGCCCAGAAAAGTTTGTTTCCACCTCGTTGTTCCAACTTAATATCTTACGTCTTTAAATTTGGAGTTGTTTGAAAGAACAAATGTATGAAGATAACCCCAAATGAATTGGTAATTTTTAGATGACATTCGTGAAGGTCTTGTAGTGATGGTAAATGATGTTTTGTGTGACGTTAATTTGAGTATCATTTTACGAGGAAGAAAATGTTTGGAAGTAGGGGAGCAATTTCAGCATACTCTGTAATTTTTCATTTGTTTGTAAAACAATTATATACTTGAAGTAATTGTTTCTCTTCTATCTGTTCCTCAGAAATGTAATTTAGATGAGCTCTTTCTATACATAAAGTTCTTAGCTCAACCACCATGAAAAGCTGTTGTTTAACTCTGAGAAAACATTTTAATCCATGTAAAATACAAAAGCCTGTTTCAAGGGGAAAACTGGTTATTTAATACTTTCACAATGTTTCAGTCATTTAAAAGGATGGTAAAAAATTACGTTTCTATCAAATGAGATATACTAATCCATATACTAACGTGATAGAAAAAAAATGCGCAAAGATTTAGAATGCAAATATTTTTACACACGTGTTTATATCGTTTAAGATAAAAATGATTTCCCCGATTTGAGTAATTAGCAGACGAACACAAGTTCCATTGTCTTTTCTTGCGTGTAATATCACGTTGCATGAAAATCTGAAAACCACTCTGGGGTAGTGTGATCATTTGTTTAAAACATTCGTTTTTACTCCTCAATTTCTCTTGCATAGGTGGTTTGTGACAGAGAAACTTTTGAGATATCTCTCTTGTTTCAACTGTCATTTTTCGTGATAATAGTCGACCTTCAGAACCAAATTTCCAGCGCTTGCGAATGGAGGCAGAACCCGACGGCCGATATGCGGTCGGACTTCGACCTGCGGCGCCATCTTACTCCCCGCCTCCCCCTTGCCACCAACGTCCCTCACTCTTGACTTCTTGACCCCCCGTGATCCCCCCCCGCGCGTCTCTTGCCACATGACCCCGCGTCGCCGTGCCCTCCGTACTCTCGCTACTGCCGTTCTCCCGTGCTCCTCGTAGCTCCCCCCCCCTTCCCCCGCGCTCCCCTCTCCCTACGTTTTCCGTTCTCTTCACACTCCTCCCTTCCCCTTCTCCCCACGCTTCCCGCCTCTCCATGCTGCTCACCCTCCCGCGCTCCCTACGCTCACCTCGCTCCCCGCCCTCTCCGCACAATTCCCCTCTCCGGACAATCCTCGCGCTCCCATAGCTCCCCACGCTCCCCGCTCACTTCGTGCCCACACGCTTCGCATACTCCCGACACTTCTCACGCTCCCAACCCAGAGCGGTTGCTCAGTGCATCAACTGGTGTCACTGCAGCGCCTCTGACCGAGAGGTCCTAGGTTCGAATCCTGAGAGCGGCAGGATTTTCGACACTAGCTTTCCAGCTAGGTCGAATTCAGTCGCTGTCTGGAGGAGAATTCTAGCGGCCAGCTGCTCTGATCGGTAGTTTTCCGTGGTTTCTCGGATGAACACCAGGCGAATGCCTGAGCAGTACCGTACCAAACGGGCCACAGACCGCGCACGATCTTACACACTCCTTTACACTAACATGCACTACTCTACCACATATTCCCGGAGACCGGTCGGGAGCTTAGAGCTTGACCTGGCTGGGGCGGTGCCCCGCTAGTGGGAGAGACCTGGTTAGAGGGAAACCCACTAGCCGACGGTAGGTCGCCATCTAGCAGGGCGGATCTCGCCATCTAGCGGGGGAAGATCACCGCCATCTCCCGAGGAAAAAATATCCGATACAATAACGGAACTAATGAACAGAGCAGTTGACGCGCCCGGAAACACGAAAAAATCTATCAATCAATCGCGCTCCAATAGTCCCCCACGCTCTCCACGCTCACCGCTCTCTTCGCACCCCCACGCTTCGCGCGCTCCCGACACCCCTCGCGCTTCTCGCCATCTCCACGCCCCTGCACTCCCCATTCTCGCTCTCGCACTCCTCGTGTTCTCCGTTCTCTCCACACTCCACTCCCTCCCTCCGTGCTTTCCACTATCTTCTCACTCCCCACTCGCCACGCTCTCTACGCGGCTCGCTACGCTTGCCGTGCTCCGTCGCTTTCCATGCTCCCCATGATCCCTTCTATCCCCACGCTCCTGTCGCTCCCCACGCTCCCCACGCTTGCGCATTTTTCGCGCTCCTCACTCTCCCCAGACTTCACCGCGTCGCCAAACCTCACCACGGCCGCGAACCGCGGCGCCGCGCCTCTTCACCCATTGGTGCTGGCGCCGCCGCGATGATGGATGGAGCGCAGAGAGGGAGACAGGCAGGAAGAGTCGCCGACGACGCCCCTCCCCGATGACGGCGACTCTGCCACCGACGCCGACGTCACTTCCGCCGCTTCCGCTCTTGCTCTTCCCAACACACATCAAGGTTGGAAATTTACATCCTGCGTGCCGGATGCTGCTTGCTATTCCGTCTTCATTCGTATTGCGTATTACTTCAATTCCGGCCTCTCGATCCCATCGTAATTCTAGTGATGCAGGAGACCCGAAATGCTGCGAGTTGCGCTATCGCTTTTGCGGTTCAAATCATGGATATACCAAGGGAGACAATTTGCGGGACGAAACGGGTTTACATGTGGGTTTTCACGGGTAGCAACACATTTGTTCTGCAAGTATCTTAATTGCTCTCCTCTTCATCATCATATAACTTCCACTTCACTTTCCATTCCAGTTTGGTTAGGTGCAAAAAGAGGATGTAACATTAATGATAAAATACAAATGCCAACTATTTCTGCATATTTTCTTCAAAACCGTTCACTCATGCAAAGTCTTCTAACCCAAAAATTTACTGCGCATTTTTACTTTCTAGTTTTCCAACAAGTCCGGAGAGAGAATAACAGTTGTATTGAATTTGAATTGAAATTTTCAGGCTGATTTTTCCTTCCGAAAAATATCTAGGTTGCTGCTAGTATGCCTCATAATTAGTAAATACAAAAACTCAATCAACGAGTAAAACAATTTTATTAGTGTCAAAATGTAATATAAAATACTTTTCCACCAAAAATATATCTTCAGTATTTATATGGTTAATTTCTTACATCATCTTATTTTCTAGGATATATTTGAATCACTAGTGGTACTAAAACAGCACACACACTTTCGCCCGTATTACCGCGCAAAATTACGCGAAAAGCACTCAAAGTTTCGAAAAATTGTACATGACATTAATTCAAAATCTATCTTTAAGAAACATTTCATTAAGGAAAAATATATCTATATTTAATATTTTAGTGGTGCAAAAAGGAAAAATTCAAAACAACGCGCACTTCCACAATTTTGGAAAAAAATGGGTTTTTACAACGAACATGAGACCTGCACCATTCACTTAAGCATCCGTCACACTATCCAACAAAAAACTTAATCAAATTCCATGCAGCCAGTTTTTGAAAAAAATTGAAAATGTCCCAGGGGCTTTATGTAAAGTACCCCCAAATTAAATGACTAGTTTGAAATTGAAGGGTCCCCGACACCAGCCACATAGATTGGGAAATATCAATGTTGATGAAAATCGGCTGAACGGCTTAGCTGCAAGCGTTGTTGACGAACGGCCGGATAGACGTCTTACCGTCATTCGATTTTCCGCAATCAACAACCAGCAAATCAAGGATTCTGGCTACACTACGGTTAAAGGATTTTCATTTTTTTCTGTAAATTTAGCAACCAGATTTATCCACGTTTTCCTTACCAGGGCTCATAAGAGTTTTTCTACCGTAAATTTGCCGTTTTTGTCACGCAGCATCATGCTTATAAAATTATCAGAATATTTCAATAATGGCAATTTAAATGTCTAAATGAAAAGCCTTGATACAAAATAAATTCTAAAATATTTTTCTGAAATGACAGTTTAGAATATATTCATAGAATATATTCAGTTTAGAATATATTCAATTTAGAATATATCAGTTTAAATATCAGTTCAACATATTCAGTTTAGAATATATTCAACATATATTTTATAATTGAGATTAGACGCCAAACTTTCCTCATTCTCGTTGATTTATAGGGATTGATTTTGATAGCAGACTGATTTTCTCATCCCTGTTGTCCTCCAACTCACTCGCGCATACTGATTGGAGGTTTTCTGGATTCTTCAATGACTTTTGAATTGGGTTCTACGGCGGAGAACTTTCGAAGATTGGCGAGTAAAATTTTCATCTATGCTCGTCCAATCCATGCAAAGAGTTTTGCACTTTTTTCTAGTGATTTGTTACATTTTCCCCTAACCTACTTCCGTTCACGAATGGACACCCGACGCTGATGAGATCGAAGAAAAAGGAGAACGGTAGACGGGAATTAGCGAGAATCAGGGCATTCTTGTTTCGTTGAACTTCGGGTTTAATTTTGTGACAAAAGTCCCTTTTAATTACGTGCGTTTGTGAGAAGTTTTTTTACATTTATTTATTTATTGTCGCATCAACTACATAGTCATTAGCGACAGGTATAAGGTTACAATTGTTTACATTGTATTACAAGGATACACAGTCCGTTGTATATACAGTTTAGATTCCAGAAAATTCAATGAGGATACAGCACAAAATTATTCAATAGAAAATATACCACGAAAACAAAAAATGCAATGCAAAATACATAAATGATTACTATAGTAATTACATGATTACATGATTAATACATGACTACAATAGTAATTACAGAAGGTACAGTGAAAAGGGTTTTCATTCTTGGTTATGTTATTGATTTCTTTTTGTTTCATTGTACTTCCCGTAATAGACTTTTCCTGGTTGGAATTCCTTGGGATTTGGTGCATTCAATACTTTTAATACACATACTCTTATTTGGACTCTTAGCATACGTATTTGGTAAATAGACATTCACTCCGCAGATAATGTATTGAATCGCCATGATTATAATACATATTATATTGAACAGTTTACAGACTTCAATATGTGTATATATTTGAATATTGTTAACTGCATTGGGCGCTAAATACCTATACATAAGTGTACACCCAAACTTGCATATATATTGATTGCTCCTTGTAGTGTACACTATTCCATTTATATTTCGCCACATTCTATTTTAATATCTTTACACATCGTAATTTTGGAATAAAAGTTCTTCATTGCCGGAATTATTGCTTTCACACTAGTCGCGACCTGCTCTTCGTAATTACGGACTCTACCTCATTTAACTCTAATAAAGACTGAATGGAGATATCGCACGTTGCCTTTGATATCTCAAGCGCTTTGGAATTGATTGTTGTAGGCGTTCAACTACCCCCGCAGTCCGATCCCGAAGGCATTTCCCCTGCCGCGGAGTTTCATTGATCCCTTCCCCCGACAACGTAGCATATAAGGGAATTTCTGGGTTTGCTATATGCTCACCGTTTGCCGCTCTGCGATGAGCAACTGTCGTGTACGCCTCTTCTAGTGGGAGTGGTAAAAAAATTGTTCAACAATCTTTTTTTACGGCAGATATTTTCAGATTTTTCATATAGCTATTTCAATAATCGTTCTCTGAAGTGAAGTTCATAGTAATCTTTCATGTTAGTTTGATGGCAACTGCCAATAGTTTCGTTCCTTTTCACAGTTTGTGTCATCTTCTTGTAAATGTATTCATAACATAGTACTTTTACGAACTTGTGAATATGTAGGTCGAAGTGTTTCCTTTCTGTATTGGATTTCCGAAAGATGCAGTTTTTGTCCCCAAATTGGATTTAAATTTAGACTGCTTATTACTCAATGTTAAATGAGATAAATCAGAAGGAGGGAGATACATGTCGAAATGTACGTTGTAAGTTAGGTTTTGTTAAACATGGCTAAGCGATATTTCTGCTTATTTTCTTCTCACTCTACCTAATGCTTTTAAACATTGGTTGCATTAATTAGGCATTTTGTAGAATACCGGATTTTTTGCCGGTGAAATATTCATCAATATTATGGAGAAGGCTTTTTAACAAAATGTAGTCGAAGAAAATTGAAAATACTCCAAACTTGATCTAAATATTGACTTTCTTCACGATATCCTTCTAACATCTTCTATTAACTCAATCAGAAAGATTCTTACTTCGATTGAAGATAACGTATACGGAAAGATAACAGAAAACAAGAGACCCTTTTTTCATCTCGTAACATTCCAGCACGCAAGTATTTACGCAAACAAATATTAAGATAAGAAAATGACAAAAAAATACGAACGAACAGAATGACAGAATATTACTTTGACGAGCTATTTTGACTAATTTGTAAGCACAGCAATCTTCTAACTTCGTCTGAAATAAGCTCTAATCAAATTATTGCTCAATTCCTATGGTTGAGCATCATTCAAAACATCTCAGTCGCCCAAGTGCCAGGTGAACCTCATTTTCACCTTAATGAGGGATCTCTTTACTTACCGTTTCTATCACAGCGCAGCGCCACACGATCTCTGAAGAAATGTGGAAGTCAAAAGATCAACTGCTATTTCCAAAGTCTAGGTAGTTATTATTTTGCTTTTGAATCCAACGGAGCGCATAAAACACGAGTTGTGCACAACTGATACACTGGCTGAGTTAGCTCAAAACCAGCATTGTTATCTCTCCAGCGACTGTGACTGAGTGTTCGGAGAGTTCGATCGTGGCCAATTTTCGATAGGTTCAAAATAGGAGGAACTCGCACGCTCTCTGAAGGTAACTGTTAGCGGCTGGCTTCTTTGATCGGTAAAGATGCGCGGTTTACCCGATCAATACCAGACGAATTCCAGAGTACCCTAACAAATGGGTCATGGACCCCGAGCGATCGTTCCTTTCTCTTTCGTGTCCCATCTTCTCCTATTACTCAGACTATTACATGTACTACTTTACATCTATCGGGGGATTAGTCGGGTTCTTAGAGATTGTCCCACAGTGGCCCGCTGGTGAAGATACGTGAAGGGGTGAATCCCCCGCAATCAGACGTGTAGGTTGGCGCCCGATATCAACAAACAGCGAGGAAGGGACACCGCCTTGTCTCTGGATATAACATTCACATTATCACAGTAACGACCATACCAATCGAGGAGTTTGGGAACATCACTCAATCACAGCCATTCTAGATAGTTGCATTCTGTATTCTGACCGGGAGGGGTAGCTCAGTGCATCAGCTGATGTCACTGCAGCGCCTCTGACCGGGAGGTCCTAGGTTTGAGTCCTGACGGCGGCAGGATTTTCGACTCTAGCCTTTCAGCTAGGTCGAATTCGTCGCTGTCTGAAGGAGAATTCTAGCGACAAGCTGCTCTGATCGGTAGTTTTCCGTTGTTTCTCCAATCTATACCAGGCGAATCCTGGACATGCCTAACAAACGGGCCACGGACCGCGCGCGATCTGTCCTTCCTCTTCGTTTTTCTATCCTCTCCCCTTACATACACACTTACACTAACATGCACTACACTACCACATATTCCGGGAGACCAATCGGGAGCTTAGAGCTAGTCCCGGCTGGGGCGGTGCCCCGCTGGTGGGAGACTTCTGGTTAGGGGGAAACCCCACTAGCCACTACCCCACACCGGTAGATCGGCGCCGGATCTCGCCATCCAGCGGGGGTAGATCACCGCCATCTCCCGAAGAAAAACATGCACTACACTAACGTGACTAATGACCAAAGCAGTTGACGCGCCCGGAAACGCGAAAAAAATCAATCAATCAATCTGTATTCTGATGCACTCAGCTCAGTTTCGAAGCCCAACTGTGCCTTTAGGCTCCGCGTGTGGCTGGCGACCGTTTATGCAGGGAGAGCACATCGAGGGGGGAGCAGCCCCTGCCAGGGGGAGGCAACAGGGGGCGGAAGTTCCGCAACGGCGTGCATGGAATGAAGCAGGAATGCGGTCATGGACTCACGCAGCCATGCGGTAGCTGCCTTCATAGTTGCGCGGCACCAGTCGCTCGAATGCTCAACTCATATTGCTGACGGAGCTCCCCCGTCGGCGGTGTTGATCTCGTAAGATCAGCAATGTGTTCCACATACTCTCGACAAGATTTTTACTACGTGGATCCTATCTCATGGTGATTGTATTCAGACAAACTACAATGTAACTCCGTCTAATATCAAATTATTTCCATTATTTTCGAATTAAAAAGTCATTGGTGCATGTATTTTTTAAATTGTAAATCAGTATTTTATCAATCCCTATCAACAATATTTTAATATACTATTCACACATAATTTTTGAACACATTTCATTAAGGACATTTGAGATGTGACAACGGCACTTACATTATCACGTTATTTGTAAGTGCTAGTCAATATTATATAACATGAACGTGCAAATGTGTTACTAACCCTTCTCTACGCGGAACTCCTTTTAAGGATCTAATTTTTCAATGAATTCGCCGTACAGTTTACCGCTACACAATGGACTCGCACGGCCGTATTCATTTTTGCCGACTCTTTAAGAAAGGAATGATCTCTTCCGTTATTTTTAAATTATATATGTTTTGAAAATTTAGAGAGTTGCACGTAAACAGACCTCCAACGTATTTATTAGCGTCCTTTACTCTATCTTAGGAGGGAAATTTCAAGAAAAAAATTGAATCCGCTTTTGATGAAAAGGTGTAAATTGTATTTATTTCAAGCAGAAATTAGGATAAAAAATACTGATTTATTTTAAGTTGTACATGCCTTTCTTTGAACATCTATTTTCTACCTTCAATATTGTAGTTTTGCAGTGTTAATTATTTTGCAATATTCGCCGAGCTGGCTGAAAATACGACCAGCTTCAGTATTTTCCCCATCGTTTGTTATGCAAGACGTTATCAATTAAAGAAAAAAAATTAAACCGTTTTTGAGAAAATAAATTAATAAAAATTGCCTGTATTTCGCGCAAAAATTTGCGACAGCTTTATCGACTGCGTTAACAATTGTTTACAGTCGCTCGTAATCACGAATGCCTTTTTATTCTGTTTTACATTCCTATTGCTCATTGTTAATTCAAAATTGCTGCATGTACTTTATCTTTAATGGACTTGTTTAGTACCTAAATAGGATTTTATTTTATTTATGTTATCAAATAACAGCAACAATTCATGTGACGTATGGGGAACAATCTGCAAAGTTGGACGTTAAGCAGCCACGAAACGTTGAGCACATCTTGGTATCGTAATTGACTGGCATCGTGTAATATGTTAAACACTGATGTAAACACCAAAGTGTATGTAGTGATTTTAATCTTGTGTATTCTTTTGTTTTTATCAGATTAAACTGTGTTGTCAACCGTTTTTTCATTACCTGTATTGCTTTTGAAAAGGAACATGCTAAATATGCAAAACGTTGAGCTGCTAATAAATATATAAACTACGAATCTTAATTCCTGATATCTATCCAAGATTGATCCAGTATCGTCCAAACCTACTTAAAACTTATCCCCTAACTCCGTTATTATTGTAGTTATAATTTTTATTTTTCCTCTCTTCACTTGTTTTACCCATGACCATACTGAAATACTGCTCTTTGTTTGTATGTGTTCGTGACGTGTGAGTGGAATGCGGCCTCTAGGGTGTAATTCACTGCGTTTTTCTCTCCATGCTTTGAACAGCCAATTCCACTTCACTATGAGAACGTGCGGTTGCAGCCTGTGTTCCCACGAGCTTCACCCGCGGCACATCATTATCTCAGGTGCGAGTGCGCCATGATGCAGCAAGAGATGTCCCGCAGGTGGGGTGCTATTAATTATCACGCAATTAATAGTAACACCCGAAGGGCGCGACGCAGTATCATGCATTTTACAACAAAACACTTGTGCCCTGCTCTGTGTTTGGTTTCACGTAGGGTAAAATTACACTGGGGACCTGTTGAAAACGTGTTGTTATGGGATACATCGCGTGATATTTGACTACGAACGTCTGCTCATTTTCTTTCAGTTGAGAAAAAATCGTAATTTTAAACTGGGAGCAAAATATGAATAAATATTATGAACTAGTTCTCTTCAAATATGTGAATGAATGACATGAAAACAATGTTTATTCTCAAGTTCAGATTCGAGGTTTATCTCAATGTTTGTTTAAAAGAAATATATTCAAAATTAAAATGCTCTTATCTCATAATTTTCTGTGATTTCATATTGCAGTGAAATTAAGAGAAAACTAATTATCCTAATTCTGGGATTTTAGAGGCACTTCGTTGAATGGATATTCAAATTACTTAAATGAAGTATCCAGGTTTGAAGCATCAAATTGTAATACATTTAATATGCCAATTTCTAGGTGAAAATACCAGAGCTAAATAGTTCCTAGTTTGAGAAACGTCCCCTTTTGTTCTTAAGAACTTAATATACTTGCAATTTACCTCACCGTGTGCCACATAAATCTGCTCTAGAAGTCTAGAGACTCTTTTGCAATATGAACCATGATCAATGAGATTATAAACAACCAATTCTCTCTTTTAAAGTAATCAACTGTCATTTGCACGGGCGAATGATGACATTTTGGAGATCACGGCGTACTTCTAGAATTTATTATGAGTATTCATAAACATAATAAGTAATTACAAAATTTCAGTGCTTTGGACGATAATGAAAAAATTAATTGGATAAAAGGAAAATAAATGAGGTGGGTGGTACTCGAGATAATAAAATAAAGAGAAGTCGAATTGTTTGGAAAACATTTTTAGACTTAATTTCAATAGTAATAATAATTGTATTAATAATAGTAGTGATAATAGTAATAAATAGTGCACTAGCCCCAATTAACTACAAAACAAAACATGATCTAGTGGGAGGATCCTCCGCTTCAAGCTCGCAAAGTAGAATAGACTCCTGCGGGAGACTGATACACCGTACTACCAATATCATCCAAAAACGGTGCTTCAAAGCAAGTCCCATCAGTTGTATTGGGACCGCAGTATTCTGACAGACAGAACAATCCAGCACAATAGACCTGATGTTACGCTCTGGGATAAACCTGCCAGGAAAGGTCGTTTTATCGATTTTGTAGTTGTCAATACTTACCATGTGTGATGTTGTATCTGTATGGTAGCTGTTTAAGACCAATGTGTGGGAAAATGGAATAGAAATAATAATAATAATAATAATAATGATAATAATGATAATAATGATAATAATGATAATAATGATAATAATGATAATAATGATAATAATGATAATAATGATAATAATGATAATAATGATAATAATGATAATAATGATAATAATGATAATAATGATAATAATGATAATAATGATAATTATAATAATGATAAATATTATAATAATTATAACTATTATAATAATTATTATTATAATTATTATTATTATAATTATTATTATTATAGTTTTTATTTTCTCATCTTATTGGCACATTTGAATGAATTGCACAGATATACAACATCAAAGCACAATACATCTACTTTTTAAAAGAAATTTATAATACATTGTTTCCCATAAATTTCCGCACTATCCTTGTTGAAATAACAACTGCCTTCTGCATGGGTTTGTACAGGTCTTCATTCAAACCCAGTTGCTTAAGGCCCCACATCAGACTCCTAGGGATGACTCCTGTGCTTGAAACATTATTATTATTATTATTATTATTATTATTATTATAGTAATAATAATAGTAATAGTAATAATAATAGTAATAGTAATAATAATAGTAATAATAAAGAGTAGTTTAAGGTGGAAAAGAAAGGCAAACGAAACATGGTTTGGGCTAACAGAAAGGCCAAAAGTGTTGATTCCGCGAGGTCCTCAGTTACCCATTCTCGAAGAAGAAGAAACAGAGGTAAGCCGGTCCCCATGGCGCAGGCTGTGACGGCAGCGATCGTCTGCTTCGAGGACGCTGCAAGTTCGAATCCGGCGTCGGCATGGACGTAGTTGTGATTGTCCCTTCACCACTCATTATCATCCTATCACCTCGTAGTTCCTTATTCGAGGCTAACAACGTCGTTTGAACAATGAATAATCTTTTCTGCTCTTATTCATATCGAATAAAGACACGTTAATCTCTTCGAGATGAATAGGACTGTGTATCAAAGAATAACGTGGTGCGTGAACCAAGATGGCCGATATTCGTATTAGAAAAAAAAAGATAAGTATAAGAAATAGGGGTCATGAAAGGATTATAGAGGTGCTACGTCCGTAATTATTTTGACTTAAAAATACGGATACCGGGCCTATTCACGCAGACGTTGAAAATATCGATATCGTCTCGCCGTCGCACCGTCGGTAGCGAGAGACTGCCTCCTCCGCCTCCATCGCCTTAAGGTGAAGAGCGCTGCCTACTTCGCTGACCTGGAAGAGCTGAGGAATTTCTTTCTACATGCTAAATGACCGCTCGGGATTTGCGATGACGCGCCACATTGTACAGCGAACTCCACCAATTACTCGATGAGGGCGAAGAATAAGTATTTTCTGAAGAATAAGCGCCACGACGGGCAAAATATGCCTTCATCCACATCCAGGTTTGGTGACAAGGGAGCGGAGCGGGATCTGCGATAACGCCGTCGCAGCCATATCGGTACCATGAGGTGAGACCGTCTGGGCATTTCCCAGCGAAGTCACTATCGATATTTCCAGAAACCTTACCCTGCGGAAGCACGATTTTCGAAAAATATTTCCTTGTGGACATATAAAATATGATTGAATGCTATGACTATCGTACTGCTAATCGACTGGGCACAGGGTATCAACTGATATCACTGCAGTGAGTCTGAGAGGTCCTGAGTTTGAGTCCCGACGGTGACAGGAATTTTCACACTAGCTAGATAACTAGGTCGAATTCAAATGTAGTCTGGAGGAGAATTCTGGCGGCCAGCTGCTCTGATAGGTAGTTCTCCGTATTTTCTTCGATAAATACCACGTGAATGCCGGAGCAGTGGCCTTACAAATGGGCCACGGATAGCGCGCGATCTTTACTTCCTTTTCCTTATCCTATTTTCACCACTTCTTTACTTTCACTACAGCACGACACATGTCGGGAGACCAGTCGGGAGCTGACAGCTAGTCCTGACTGGGACAGAGTCCCGCTGGTGGGAGATACCAGGATGCGGAAACGCACGCAAGCGAACGTGTAGGTTGGCGGCGGATTTAAGCAACCACCGGGGGAAGAACACCTCCACCATCCGTGATAAAATTATACACTGCACTTACGGCAATGACGGGAAATCCGAAATATTCAATGAAAGGCAGGATCGACCTTCACGGAGAGAGTTACACGACGTAGCGCAGTTGTTAAAGAACAAAGCAGCACGAATTACGCCTTGTGTACCCCATTCGCTCGAGAATGAACCGAAATCTAGGTTTAATGAATAAATACTTAATATCTCCGAAAGGCTCTAGCCGAGCGGATAATAAATGAAAAAGATTTATCAGAAAGTCACTGGAAGTAGTGAACGGGACCTTCAGCTTCTCGGGATGCATAATCGTTTGTTTGTTTTTTTGTTTGTTTGTTGTTTTTTTTTGTTTTCGCATAACCCTTTGCTGTTAATTAGCTCCAAAGAATTACTATAAATGATTGAATTCTAAGTGCGGTGCCACATTTGAATTAATTTTGGCCGCCTATGTGCTGACAGTTTTTCTTTCTGATTGAATGTACATTTTAAAACGGAGATCATATCGATTTGTCGGATGATAGAAAGGCACACATGTGCTTTCAATGTGAATTCAAATGAAACAACCTCACTTGTTTTGACTCGTGAATTTAGACATTTATTTTGCGATGAACGAAACGATGTTTCCGTGTTTTCGATGATTTCGATGATTTCGATGATTTCGATGATTTCGATGATTTCGATGATTTCGATGATTTCGATGATCTCGATGATCTCGATGATCTCGATGATCTCGATGATTTCGATGATTTCGATGATTTCGATGAACGTGAGAGGCAAAGGGACTCACTATAATCAAGCATCCCGATAGTGAGAGGCAAGGGGACTTACGTTAATGATTCACCCTACCTTGTAAGGCAAGGAGACCCACGGTGATCAAGTACCTCATCGTGGAAGGCAAGGGCATCACGGTGATAAAGTACCTCAACGTGGAAGGCAAGGGTATCACGGTGATAAAGCGCAGTGACTCGCGGAAAATGAAGTAATATAATTCACAAGTCTAAATGAGTGAGGTTATTTCATTTATATGTGCTTTGAGTGCACATATGTGCCTTTCTATCATCTATAATCAACATGATCTCCTATTTAAAACGTACATTATATCAAAAAGAACAACTTTTTTACCTAACAGACTTAAATTTTGATCATCATCTAAGGAACACCATAGTAAATTTTCAGACAATTTGACAGAAATCCTTTATCATGAGGTTTGAACGGGGTTCTTTATGATAATTCCTTTTCTTTTGATGTTTTTTAACACTATTCAATCGTGTAATCAATTTGTGTGTGTGTGTGTGTGTGTGTGTGTGTACGCGCGGTGCTTGCTTGCGTGCGTGCGCGCGTGCATTATCCGTTTTTTTTTCATTATAAATAGTAAGGCATTCAATATCTTCGAACCTTCAGGGCTTGATATAGTTAAGAGTGTGTAATATTGGCAGACATTACAACTGGAAAGTGTCTCGGGAACCAAAGTATCACTGAACAAGACAGAACGACGAGGAGAAAAAATATCGTCTGAGACATTTTTCTAGATATATTTACGGGTGATGGCGATTATAATGATGGTGTTGATGCATCTGGAATAATTGATATTTCAAATTCATATTTCCAGGTTCAGAAATATATCACTATTGATTCAGCAGTTTCTGTTGTCATCTTCTAACGGGATTAGATCATATTCTAATAGATAGAAAAGAGAGTTTGATATTCGACCCGAAGCAATAAAACGAATGCGTGAGCAGAGACAGAAAAGGGAACTGAAGTTTTGAAAGATTTTATCGTCGGAGCCCAATGAATCTTTAACTCCAGCTAAGGATCTGGGTCAGATGCACTTGTTTGTTTTTTTCGTGTTTTTTCTCTTATTATTTTCAAGTGTATGACGGAGCAGTAAGTATAATTTCAAACACAGGACTACAAAAAACGTGCAATTGTTCTTCTCAATCTCTTTATGTCTCATAATCCATAATGTAGAAAGCCTATGTCATTCACATTGAGTCATTTACTGTGACATGCCGATGTCAGGGCACGATTTGAATTTGACTATAGCACAATAGAAAACAGAAATGGAACTTTCGAGTCTACACGTAAATTCCATGGAAAAAACTGCAAATTTAGTTCTGTCTCTCCCTAAGGTTTTAGCGTTTTTTAGACAGGCCGATATTTACGAATATTATTTTTGTGTAAACCCTTTTTTTTCTTTACCTTAGTCCGAACAAAGAATAATATGTGACAAACTCTTTAAAAGAGTATCAAAGGGAAGCGACTTGGCCTGCGAAGGTCAAATGTCAAGGGCGCCTCGCCCACCTGCACGGTGGAGCGGCGCGGAGGTCGACGCCTTTCAACTTATTTAAACAGGCAGCGGTGCAGGAGCTGTCATGGAAATAGTAGACAGCTGGAGGCAGCGGGGGCGATGGGTGTGACGAGGAAGACGCCCATCGGGCCGTCCCCTCCGTCCCCGTCCCCCCGTCCTCCCCATCCTCCCCGTCCTCCCGTCTCCCGTCTCCCGTCTCCCGTCTCCCGTCTCCCGTCTCCCGTCTCCCGTTCTCCCGTTCTCCCGTCCTCCCGTCCTCCCGTCCTCCCGTCCTCCCCGTCCTCCCCGTCCTCCCCGTCCTCCCCGACCTCCCCGTCCTCCCCGTCCGCTCCGTCACCACCACTCACAGTTGCCGGTTCCTGCGGCAGGCCGCGGCACAGTGCCAGGCGACTTGGGCACAGAGACGCGGAACATCTTTTCTTTACGTTCAACCGCTAATGACGGAATTTTAAATAGCTATCTTGGTGGCATTCATCTCTCTGTTGTAAAGAGGTTTCGTTTGAATTCTGCTGAAACCGTGTGAATTCCAAATGGAATTATCTGAAAGACGAAATTAAATGCCAATTAACACGATATTGATACTACTTCGTTTGAATACTTTGTTGTTAATTTCCTTCTCACGCAGTGATAAATTCGCCGAATTCCTTTAATGTGGATGGATGGATGAATGGATGGATGGATGATGGGTGGATGCACTTTATTATGCACAAATATAATTTAACCTGTGCCACGAATTGAACAAAAATTAGCGATACCTGCACATTAAATTATTAGGAGTGCCCCGTCAAAAATACCGGGATGAAGTTACTCTCTCGCGTTAAAATGAGTAAAAAAATAATATTTACAAAAGTTTTTTTTAACACATCTTTATTATATATTTTCCCCCTGACGATGCTCCGAGAAACTCTCATTAAGAAACTCCTCTTTTTAAGAAGAGACGTACATATAGTTGACCATGGCCAAAGTAGTGTTTTCATAAAAATACACACCCATATTTTTTATAGAAAGATTGACCATTACCATACAAAATCAGGAGAGTTGCAAATTGATATAAATTTAGGGAAGCCTACCTGTTGTTACTCTATTTTGCGAATCCCCTAATCCCCAAACGCACACTTCTCCCTGTCCCAAACTCACTGCAACTACCAAATCTATGATTTTTTTCTTTGAAGTATAAAGTAACTATTATACATCAGAAAGGCACCTTTTAAAATTTCTGTTCCGTGCGTAACTTGCTTATTTATCTAACTAACTTTACTAACTTGCTTATTTATCCTTGAAAATAGATTTTATTACATGAGAGTTTTTTTTTGTTTTTTTTTCTCCCTTTCAAAATTCAATATTCAAAATGTATTGCTTATTTATCATTGAAAATAGATTTTACTACATGGGAGTTTTTGTTTTTTTTCTCCCTTTCAAAATTTTAGTAGCATATGACTTAGTGTAGGGATCACAGAATTTTGAAAATGTGCACACATTTCACTTTTCCCCATAGCACGTCATACGCAGTTTTTAACTGTTTTTTGACGTAAAATAATTAAAAAAAAACACTTTCCTAATCTTTTTTGGGTAACACCTACTATGAACAAGTACGTCGTACGTCGTACGGCATTCCTACGTCGAGTAGCAAATCATTGCCTCTCATCCCTGTCGACCAGGGCTCAGCCCCATTAGTATTCGGGGTTCCCAGACATACCCATCCACAAATTCGCGTTGTCTCAATCTGCTAATTTTCCATGATTTCACGGAGCTTTGTTAAGAAGTTCGGCTACCGACGCAAGACGTAATGTCCGGTGGCCGGCGGCACAGGCCGTATTATCAATGCTAGTGACTTCACTACCTCTCGATGGCCGTTTTCTCTTCCTGCTCGCTACGGAGTAGACAGAAAGTTAAGTATTGTGTCGCAAAATACAGGACATTTTCGGCAGAAAACTCTTATCACAGGACCCTGGTAACGAAAAAGTGGATAAATTCATTTCTTAAATTTAGAACAAAATTGTCTAACACGTGGTGTACCCAGAATCCGTGTTTTACGTGGGACGCCGATAGCGAAAAATCGATTGATGGCAAAACGTCTTTGTCTCTCTGTCTGTCTTTGTCACTCTTTGTCTCTGTCTGTCCTTTTCTCTGTCTGTCTTTGTCTCTGTCTGTCTTTTCTCTGTCTGCCTTTGTCTCTGTCTGCCTTTGTCTCTGTTCGTCTGCCTTTGTCTCTGTCTGCCTTTGTCTCTGTCTGCCTTTGTCTCTGTCTGTCTTTGTCTCTGTCTGCCTTTGTTTCTGTCTGCCTTTGTCTCTGTCTGCCTTTGTCTCTGTCTGCCTTTGTCTCTGTCTGCCTTTGTCTCTGTCTGCCTTTGTCTCTGTCTGCCTTTGTCTCTGTCTGCCTTTGTCTCTGTCTGCCTTTGTCTCTGTCTGCCTTTGTCTCTGTCTGCCTTTGTCTCTGTCTGCCTTTGTCTCTGTCTGCCTTTGTCTCTGTCTGCCTTTGTCTCTGTCTGCCTTTGTCTCTGTCTGCCTTTGCCTCTGTCTCCATTCGTCCTTGAATAACACTGGAGGCAAAACCGTTCAGCCGATTTTCTCCCAAATTGATATTTCTCAATCGATGCCGCTGCTGTTGCGGTCCCTTGAATTTGAAACCGGTAATTTAATTTTGAGAGGTACTTTACATGAAGCTCCTGGGATATTTCTTAAAATTTTAAAAAAAATTGCTCCATCGTTTTTGATTGAATTTTATTATTGTATAGCGAAAAGGGCGTTTAAGACAATGGTGCAGGTCTCATGTTCCTTGAATCCCTGATTTTGTGAACAGTGCAAAAGTTCAATTTTTTTCGGCGTCTTCCTACTACAGTTATGAAGATACAGGTTTCCTTTTAATTTCTGTACCTTAAAGATACATTTTGAAATAAGATCATGAACAATTTTTCGAAAATTTAAGTAGTTTTCGCGTAATTTTGCCTGAAAATATAGGCGAGAAAGTACGTGCTGTTTTTGAAGCACTAGTTCTTTGTTCCATCCACCAATACTTCATGATTCAGTGCCACTTCACTATAATGTTTAAGCATCGTTTGTCTCAGTGTAATGGCATATAAGACTGCTGTGCAAAGAGAATTCTTGAACTTCAACAGCAGTCAATATCTAATGAGAAAGATTAAAATTGTGTTGTTACTTGAGGTATTTATCGAATCACAACCCTACATAACTCAGATATTATTTTTCAAGAAGTGCAAATATATAGCATTATATCAATTTACCATTTATTCGTGAAATTCAGTTTCTTCTCAATCTGATAGAACACTTCATTTTGTTTGAAGCAAATTAAATTTAATGTAGTCTGTACGTTGATATAACTTTCATAACTTATATGAAAAAAATATATATATATATATATATATATATATATATATATATATATATATATATATATATGAGAGTTCTAGTGTTAGTGAATTTAGGATTGTTTTCATATTTTTCTCTATTTTTCGTATAAAAGTATTTATTTATTTATTTTACGTCAAAAAACAGATAAAACTGCGTATGACGTGCTATGGGGAAAAGTGAATTGTGTGCACATTTTCAAAATTCTGTGATCCCTACACTAAGTCACATACTACTTAAATTTTTAATTTTGAAAGGGAGAAAAAAAAACTCCCATGTAATAAAATCTATTTTCAATGATAAATAAGCAATAAATTTTGGCTCTTATTACTTCCTGCCGCGACAACATGGAAACGATAATTTGAATAATTGTATTTCCACTGAATTCTAGAAGACGTCACAAAAATGAAGTTACATTTATGTCCAGAAGCAAAACAAGGGGCCATCTCAGCATTTGCTCAATGGATCAGGGAAACTGGACAAAAAACCTTATCGAGATGGGGGTCATTGACCCGGAAGCTGTAGTACAAGTAGAGGTCAAGGTCAAGAGTACTTTCTACCATATAACTTAAATTTTATATCAAGAGATTTATAGTGTTTAATTGATGAACTATTTCATGTATTCACCAAGTACTTTTAAATTCACAGATATTACGTAAATATCCAAATCGTTTATATCACATAATATTCAAAAGAAAACGTTTACTAAATGTTGTATTGATTTGTTTAATTCGTATTTTTGTACTAGTTTCTAATTTCCATTTTTAGCTAACCGATCATTGATTTGAAAAAACCCGCAAGGGGGTAACACAAACTTAAAAAAATATCAGTATTTAAATACATGGATTCGGTGGAATGGCTAAGACTTCTTATCGTTGTACGTTTTTGGTGGTTATAATACAGCGTGTCTTAGTACAGATCATTGATCATGAAAGACATCATGGCAAATACTTTATTTATTTTTTTTAATTTATTTAATGACATTACTCAATTACGATTAAAATAGTAAATTTTCGAGATCTAATTTAGTTATTATTTTATTTCAATAATTGTTTTTTAAAAAATTTTTTTTTTTTTTATTGATATCATGCAATACTGTTTTTTTTGTTTTAAATATTTAAATATGGTTTTCGAGGAGGGTGAATTTCTGGGCTCTGCGCGAAGGCAGGTAGGTTTGCCTTGCCTGGAGAGAGTACCTAGGCCGTTGAGGCTTTACCAAGTTAGCAGGCAAGGGAGCTCGACCCGGAGGGGGAGCGAAGACTCCCGAAAGCGAACGGACGAAAGACTCCTTCCGAAGCGAAACGAAAACAGAGCGATTGGAATATGAGCTTAATGACACCTAAACAAATCCATTTCTTAAATCACTGAATAAAATATACAATATAAAATTTGAGCATACTAACTGGGAAATTTGCCATTCGTTTCAGAAGTGTGAAATTCAGTCATTACAATTACTTAACTTCGATCGTTTTACTTTAAAACGTGTACTTTTTAGGATTGTTATGTTCTTTGCCGTCAACTAGGACGGTCGAGATGACTCAGCGCTTCGTCCCGAAGGGTCGCGGGTTCGAGTCCCGCCTTGGGCATGGTTGTTTCTCTCTTGTCTTTTATGTATGTGTTATCGCGGAGAGTCTCTCGTTCTGCTGTCCCCAGATCAGAGGAGACCGCTAGTGTTGATGTCTAGTATATGATCGAATATGCGTTCCATCGGGACGCAAAGTGTGAACGGTTGACGGCTGAATTAAAGCCCCAGAAAAAAATGTTCTTTTCTAAAGGAGACCGGCATCGGGAATTAAAACCTAGTGTCTTTGAAATGTCATCCGTTCGGCATGAAAGTAGTCAAAATGTCAATATGACATTTGAGATAAGACATACTTTCTTCTAGAAAATGTTGTTTTTTCCTACAGATATCTCTTGGACCATCGCGAGAATTTCATTGCAACTCCGGTGGCTATATACGGAGGAATTCAGTTTTGATCCAATTTACGCTATCCTCTCCCTCATATTGAAAATTACCTTCGTATCAAGGAAGTGCTGGAAAATTGATATATTAGCTTTTGGCATTATCTACGATTCGAGGTTGTAATTTAGTATTTTAAGTATCTCAACGTTAAAACTACAAATATGACGAACGCTCTTTGACTAATCTCGTAATCTTTTAAATGAATGACCGGTTGGATTGAGAACTAGACCGATGTTTAAATAAAACTATTATTCAACTAATATTTTGTTTAATCACATTAAACCTCTTCAAAACTCAAACAGTTTTCTTATATTGACTACTATACTAAATTATATTTACATTTTAAGAAAAAATTGATAAATATCTTACGTTAAAAACATAGAACAATTGACATGTATACCAGGAAAAAACAATAGCGTTACCAAACGTAGTTTAATTATAAATAATTGCGGACGTCTGTTAGCTATCGGGAAATGACTTCAAAATGTAATAACTTGCATAAATGATAATATTAATCCAAGGAACATAATTTAAAGAAAACTATAGTGCTACTTTCTTAGTCTTCCCTGATAATTTGTACGTAAATATTTCTCAAAACTGTTCATAAATATAATCTTGGAAAAGCCAATCAAGACTGAAAAGAACACGAAACATAAGCTACAATAGTGTATTCATGATTATAGGTGAACGGAGGTGCTGAATTTCATGGAAAAAACACCACTGTACTGGAAAAATGGTATCGTGGGGGAATATTTTATACGTTTGCTCTCGTCTGTATTTTGAAGAATCTTCAATAAAACACGCAAAAAATGAAATATTCGTGCACATCAAGATTCTGCAGCGCTCGTCTCCATCATGACGTTATTCTGTCTTTCTTAAAGAAACTTGATTATCTCAGAATAAGAATATCAGCGCGAATATTGCTGCACGGCCGCTTGTTACTCTGAAAGGAAAGCAATGTACCCACAGAAACCAGATAAAAATCAAGGAGTGCCAAGAAAAAGAAGTGAGAGGCAAGAACGGGACGATCAATAAGGAGCCTATGTAAAGATACGCTCGAGAGTTGCGGGCGACACAATTTGCAATTTCAATGAGCCGCCACAGAGTTTTCGAGGCCAGTAACACAATGGAGCAGGGGCGTAACTAACAGACCTAGCCCTCAGGATTGCGATGCGGAAGAGGGAACCTTACTCTAAGGGTCCACAAATAGTCGGCACAGAAGGGAAGTGACACGTCACTAGAAAATTAGTATTATACGTTCATTGAAGTAAATACAATATTTCACTTTGTTAAATTATATTTGTAGAAAATAGGATATTTTACTAATAAATATTTTGTCAAGATAATTCACAAGGAAGCTGGTATTTAAAGCAAAGTCCTTATCGTTGACTAAAAATGCCGTTCCGCTCATATTATATCCGTTTTGCTGTATAATGACGAAATTCGAAACGTGTTTTTTCTCCTGCACCGACGAAATCCAGTATTGAAACAGAAACAATTGGTAGTACAGTAACCCTCGTTAAGAGTTATTACAAGGGGCCAAATTAATCGATGTTCGTGTTATAAAAAAGTATGTTATCCGGTAATTATGTATTTCCATATGACTGTTTCCTTACCTTTTCGGGTTACGGCAAAATTCGTGTTAACCAATTTCGTGCAAACATGGGTTTAACTGTTTTTGAAGTTAGGTATAATTTTCAATGTGACGGAAAGAATTAGAAGAATTAACTTTTGATTTGTGATATGTTGAATCAATTTGTTTTAAAAAAATACAGTTCAGATTTATTTAAACCACTGAAACACTCCAGTTCAATACTAGCAAAAGAGTCAATAAGTATTTTACAGGATGCCCGGGAAGAAATCTTTGAAAATTCGAAAATAAGCTGATAAGAAAATTTGAGCATATTTTGTTTAATTAATCACTTGTATATTCCGAATGCCTGAGCCACAATTAGCACTCAAAAGTTGGTTTGAAAATGATTTCTGGGGAAAAATTTGCATTGCAGAAGCATAGAAACAGTCCAGAAAATTGTAAATGTAAATTGTTTATTATTTACAAAATTAATTAATTTATTTGTTTAGAAAGATAAATTAACACAGAAATAAAAATGCACCCAATTTACACAATTCGACTATTTTTTTTATTTTTTGTCTAATTTTTCTCTCAGAAGAAATATGTTAATTTTCGACGTTTCCTCCCCGGACACCCATGTATTTATTATTAAGTCTAAAAAATTATTCGGTTTGCTTATTTCAATCAATTCATTATAGTTTTTCATATACGAACTATTATTTGTATAACTATTAAGACGGCATCTATTAAGATAAAATTTTTAATGGCATCTTTAACTATTAAGATGTAATTAAAATCTAATCAAATTTTAGAATAAAGTATTTTGTGCGTTCTCTCATTTATGCTACTGCAACTAAGGCTCAGATATGGCGACGGGACTAGACGAAAAAGGCATCGGAATTAAGTAGACCTCTCCCCCTCCTTGCGATCTGTACGCTTTGCACATGCGGAATTCATCTTCGTCGACGACTAGTGACATTCTTCCTCATTGATTATTAGAGAACCAATCTCAGTCGGTGAGTAGGTAGTCGTGCGTTTGGATTTAGGAGGTCTCTTGTTCCATTTGGCTGGAGACGGATTTGTAATTCTGAACAGTCAGCAGAAATTCAGCAGCCTTCTTTCCTGGCTGGCTCTTTTTCATCTCTCTCATCCACGTGCGTTCTTCTATGGTTCTAAACCAGCAATGATATCGAGCATGCCTCTGTGTCGGTAGCACGCTTCAGTGGCATGTCGTGAACTTTAACGGGACAGATTCAAAAATTAAACTAACTGTAGCTGCTGTGATCAATTTTTCCAGCGATGATGCATTTTCGCTCAAAAGCATGTCCGTTTCTAAATATGAAATATTGTTTTACTGGTTGGAAGTTTTCTTGAAAAATGTTTTCTCCACATAACCATTTCGTGCACATATAATCATTGCTCTCAAATTATTATTTTATTTACTTGTATATTTAATTATTATTTTTAGTATTGATCCATGTAATCGCGAATCACTATACGTAATACTGCAAAGGTTTGATTCACGTGCACTTAACTTAATCTGATTCAAAATATATTTAACCTATCTTAACAATTGGCAACGTAAAAATAAAGTACCTCCTGAATTATTTAATATTTGCAAAAATTGAGATGAAATTACACAAAATGGACGATATTATGTATTTTTATTTCGTATCTAATGTTTCATCTGAGAAGTATGTAGAGAGTTCATGCCTTTATGAAAGGGGTAAACCTTATTTGATATAAATGGTCTGCGCTGTGCTATTCCTTTTATGATTATATCGACATGTAGCTGTTGCTGATGGTCTATGAGACTCTTGTTATTAGTCTTGAGTATTTGTTTTGTAATATTTACATTTTATTCAGGTGAGTTTTTGTGGAATTGTCCAGATAGAACATGCATATAGTAGTATTAACCGAATGAGGCGTTTGTGAGATTTAATGACCTTACATATGCGTAGTTATCTGTGAGAAATTTACGTTGTTTCCTATTAAGCCAAATAAAAAAATATTTATTTTTACTCTTCCAATTTCCTCTGCTCCTTGACTCCTAAACCAGGGACCAACGTATAAATAGCGAAAAACATTCAGGCGACCGTTGGCTTACAGAGGATTGGTTCCGCTTTATTGGATAATATAACATAACGGCTCAAACTTAAGGTGTGAATACTTTTAGCGTAAGGACAATCGCGTAAGCGTTTCGTCGTTGCATTTTCTGATCAACCCATGTGAATTTGTTGTCGACAAGGGAGTTTTCAGCAGACTTTCTTGGTTTTCTCACCATCTCATTCTTACATTTCCTCGACATCATCACCTTAACATTATTATTGCCATCATCTACTCGTGGTCCTCAATGATCTCAAAGGCCTTTAAACCCAATGAATGAAATAAATGATGTGAACGAAATGAACGAAATGAATGGAATGAATGGAAGGAAGGAATTTTGATTGATTTTTTCGTGTTTCCGGGCGCGTAAAATGCGTTGGTCATTAGTCCAGGAAGTGTAGTGCATGTTTTTTCTCGAAAGATGGCGTTGATCTTCCCCCGCTTGATGGCGAGATCAGGCGCCGACATACCGTAGGCTAGCGGGATTTCCCCCTAACCAGGACTCCCCCACCAGCAGGGCACCGCCCCAGCCAGGACAAGCTCTAAGCTCCAGACCGGTCTCCCGGAATATGTGGTAGTGTAGTGCCTGTTAGTGCAGGTGCGTGTGTAAGGGAGAGGATAGGACAAGGAAGAGGAAGGAAAGATCGCGCGCGGTCTGTGGCCCGTTTGGTAGGGTACTGCTCCGGCATTCGCCTGGTGTTGATCGGAGAAACCACGGAAAACTACCGATCAGAGCAGTCGGCCGCTAGAATTCTCCTTCAGGCAGCGACTGAATTCGACCTAGCTGAAAGCTAGTGTCGAAAATCTTGCCGCCGTCAGGACTGGAACCTAGGACCTCCCAGTCAGAGGCGCTGCCGGGTCATCACTTGATGCACAGAGTTACCGCTTCCGATAAGGGAATGAAGGAATGAACGAATGAATGAATGGAATGAAGGAGTGAAAGAATGAGTGAATGAGTGAATGAATTGAATGAGTGAATGAGTGAATGAATTGAATGAGTGGATGATGAGTGAATGAATGATATTGAAGAATTGAATGAATTGAATTGAATTGAATTGAATTGAATTGAATTGAATTGAATTGAATTGAATTGAATTGAATTGAATTGAATTGAATTGAATGAATTGAATTGAATTGAATGAATTGAATTGAATTGAATTGAATTGAATTGAATTGAATTGAATTGAATTGAATTGAATTGAATTGAATTGAATTGAATTGAATGATGAATGAATGAATGAATGAATGAATGAATGAATGAATGAATGAATGAAGTGAATGAATGAATGAATGAATGAATGAATGAATGAATGAATGAATGAATGAATGAATTGAATGAATGAATGAATGAATGAATGAATGAATGAATGAATGAATGAATTGAATGAATGAATGAATGAATGAATGAATGAATGAATGAATGAATGAATGAATGAATGAATGAATGAATGAATGAATGAATGAATGAATGAATGAATGAATGAATTGAATGAATGAATGAATTGAATGAATTGAATGAATTGAATGAATTGAATGAATTGAATGAATTGAATGAATTGAATGAATTGAATGAATTGAATGAATTGAATGAATTGAATGAATTGAATGAATTGAATGAATTGAATGAATTGAATGAATTGAATGAATTGAATGAATTGAATGAATTGAATGAATTGAATGAATTGAATTAATTGAATGAATTGAATGAATTGAATGAATTGAATGAATTGAATGAATTGAATGAATTGAATGAATTGAATGAATTGAATGAATTGAATGAATTGAATGAATTGAATGAATTGAATGAATTGAATGAATTGAATGAATTGAATGAATTGAATGAATTGAATGAATTGAATGAATTGAATGAATTGAATGAATTGAATGAATTGAATGAATTGAATGAATTGAATGAATTGAATGAATTGAATGAATGAATGAATGAATGAATGAATGAATGAATGAATGAATGAATGAATGAATGAATGAATGAATGAATGAATGAATGAATGAATGAATGAATGAATGAATGAATGAATGAATGAATGAATGAATGAATGAATGAATGAGTGAATGAATGAATGAATGAATGAATGAATGAATGAATGAATGAATGAATGAATGAATGAATGAATGAATGAAGTGAATGAATGAAGTAGAATGAATGAATGAATGAATAGAAGTGAATGAATGAAGTAGAATGAATGAGTGAATGAATGAACGAATGAATGAATGAATGAATGAATGAATGAATGAATGAATGAAGGAATGAATGAGTGAGTGAGTGAATGAGTGAGTGAGTGAATGAATGGGTGGAATGAATGAATGAGTGAGTGAGTGAGTGAGTGAGTGAGTGAATGGAATCAATGAGTGAGTGAATGAATGGAATGAATGGAATGAATGGAATGAATGACTTATGAAATGATCCTCGCGTATAATTGTGTTAAGCTCTACTTAATTATTTGTTTCGTTAATTATAATAGCAATATCCTGTTTTTAGTAGTTAATACTTGAAAGAAGCTGTAGAAGAGTTCATGGTAATTTTGAATCTTTTGCTTGCACGCCGATATACAATTAGCTGCTATGACCTCCTATTGCTTCTGAATGTCAAAAAATGATGTACATAAGAAGGGGGGAAATCATATATCACATACTGAGCTGAGCTTGATGCTAGAGTTGTGAAGTGGGTAAGCGAATTTCTTAGAGACAGGAAACAAAAAGTTCGAATTGGCACTCAGTTTTCGACTACGGTTATTGTTACTTCAGGAGTTCCACAGGGAAGTGTCATAGGGCCATTACTTTTCTTAGCGTACGTAAATGATCTCCACGTTAACATACAATCAAAGGTGCGTTTATTTGCAGACGATTGTGTTATATACCGAAAATCAAAAGTAGCGCTGACGAACAAATATTACAGCAGGATTTAGAACATTTACGTGATTGGGCTGAAAAATGACATGGGAATTAACGGATCGAAAAGCAAAACAATAACGTTCGGGTGGGACGAAATTATGAGGAACCAGACTATCGTTTAGGTGAGGTCATCATCCCAAGAGTCTCATCATGCAAGTATTTAGGCATTCATATAGATAGTAAATTAGGGTGGGAGAAGCATATAAATCAGGTAGTTAGGAAAACGTGGAAGTCTTTGCATTTTGTAATGCGAATTCTAAAGAAAAGCTCTGCAAACGCAAAAGAATTAGCATATTTTTCGCTGGTTCGCCCTCTCATGGAATACGGAGTGGCATGTTGGGATCCATACAGAAAGTCGCACCGGAAAAATCTAGATAGAATTTTCGCTGGTTCCTTTTATAAATCATACGTAGGTCAAACAGCTTGGAAGGAAATTCAGGTTAGACTAGAAAAACCAAATTATTTCGGCCGAAGCGATCACACTCACAAAATTCGAACAAGGAAACAAAATTCAGATCTTGGGAAATTTTCCTTTTGTAACAGAACAATTAAAGATTGGAACAGTTTACCGCAGAAATTTTCAAAGCCTTTCCTCTAAGTGTCCGAAGTTTTAGAAATAAGTTAGAACAATATGATAGTAATAGACATTAAATGAGTAAGTGCTGTGAAGTGCGGTGAAGTGCGGTGAAGTGCGGTGAAGTGCGGTGAAGTGCGATGTAGTGCTGGTCAGTGTAACTCAAAGCAAAAACAGTGTAGTGTAGTGTAGTGTAGTGTAGAGTAGTGTAGTGTAGTGTTGTGCAGTGCAGTGTCGTGCAGTTAATTGTAGTGAACGCGATCAATGAATTAAAAACAATAAATTTAGCCAATATTTATGTAGCTTGTATTAAATTTTAGCATCACCGACATATAATTATAATTATTATATATCATACGAGTTGAAATATTTGTTATAATTTAAGATTATTGATGTTGTTATAATACTTAATTTTAGTATAGTATGTATGTATGTATGTATACGAGTATTCTTTGATCTTTAAAAAATTACTGAATTCGGAGCCTCGCAAATTAAACGAACTCCTCGAAATAATGAACGAATTCCTGGCGCAATTTTTATTTGCGCGCCGCGCATGCGCGTGTGTCGAGTGTTTGCGTAGTATTCCGGGCGCGCGAGTGGGCGGCGGGATTGGCGGCGCCGCGCGCAACCGGATACGCGGCCCCCATTCGCAGGCGGCGCACGCCCACACGGGCGCACGGGTGCACGGGCGTGCGACAGGCGAGGAATGGCCTGCCGTGTGTATCGAGCAGTGCAGGGACGAACGTGCCGCGGTCGTGTGCCGCGCGTCTTTGCTGTAGCGCTAAATCGATTGGTTGATTAATTGATTATTTCCTGGATAGATTGCTCAGGGCATCAGCTGATGTCACTGAGTCCCGACGGTGATCGACGGACTGAGATCGAAACTAGCTTGACAGCTAGGTTGAGTTCAGTCGCTGTCTGGAGGAGAATTCTAGTGGCCAGCTGCTCTGATCGGTAGTTTTCCTTTCCTTTCTCTAATAAAGAGCAACATCAGGCGAATGCCAGAGCAGTACCCTAACAAACCGGCCATGGACAGCGCGCGATCTTTCCTACCTCTTCCCTGTCCTATCCTCTCCCCTGACACATACTTACATTCAATACTCTACCAAACATGCCGGGAGACCAGTCGGGATATTAGAGCTTGTCCCGGCTAGGGCTGTGACCCCTGGTGGGAGATAGCTGGTTGTGGAAAACTCCGCTAGTCGACGATATGTCGGCGCCGGATCTCGCCATCAAGCTGGAGAAGAACATCGCCTCCTCCCCCCAAAAAACACTTGTACTAAGACCCAGTAGTTGACGCGCCCGGAATCTCTAACAATCAATCAATCGTGTTTCCGTGCGCGTCAACCACTACGGTCATTAGCCCTATTGGTCGAGGTGTTCTTCGCGGGTTAGTTGGCGAGACCCGGCGTCGATCTGCACATCAGTGAGGTTTTCCGAACCAGGTATCTCCCACCAGAGGGGAACCGCCATAGCTGCATAAGCTCCATGCTCTCTCGGCATGTGTGGTAGAGTAACGCATGTAAGTGTGTAAGTAAGGGTGAGGATAGAATAAAGAATATGACGTACCCGACGCCTTGCGGGTTTTCCGCCAACCAGTCATCTCCCACCAGCGGGACATAGTCCCGGCCACAACAAACTCTAAGCTCCCGACCGGGAGCGGTAGCTCAGTGCATCAACTGATGTCACTGCAGCGCTTCTGACCGGGAGGTCCTAGGTTCGAGTCTTGACGGCGGCAGGATTTTCGACACTAGCTTTCCAGCTAGGTCGAATTCAGTCGCTGTCTGGAGAATTTAGCGGCCGGTTTCCCCCAACTGCTCTGATCGGTAGTTTTCCGTGGTTTCTCTGATCTACGCCGGAGCAGTACTCTACCAAACGGACCGCACGCGATCTGTCCTTCCTCTACTTTGTCCTATCCTCTCCCCTTCCACATACACTTACACTAATATGCACTATACTACCACATATTCCGGGAGACCGGTCGGGAGCTTAGGGCTAGTGCCGGCTGGGGCGGTGCCCCGATGGTGGGAGAGTCCTGATTAGGGGGAAACCCCACTAGCCGACGGTAGGTCGGATCTCGCCATCAGCGGGGGAAGTTCACCGCCATCTCCCGAGGGAAAACATGCACTACACTAACGGGACTAATGACCAAAGCAGTTGACGCGCCCGGAAACACGAAAAAATCAATCAATCAATCTAAGCTCCCGACAGGTGTAGGTAAGCGTAAGTGTTTATCAGTAAGGGTTGGGGATACGACAAAGAAGAGGGGGGAAAGACGCGCGTGGTCCTTTTGTTAGTTCTCCGGCATTAACCTGATGTTGATCAGCGAAACCACAGAGAAATAGAGGTTAAACTAACCAGTCAGTAGAATTCTCCTCCCGACAGCGACTGAATTTTACTATGGAGCTAGTGTATTTACCTATGTAGCTAGAGTGGAAGATCCTGCCATTGTCGGGATTCGCATCCTAGGATTTCCTGTTAGAGGGCAGTGGTGCGCCTAAGCTGGTAGCTTGGTTCAATTCAACGAATGTCTGAAAGAGAATTCTGTGGCCGGCTACTCTGATCGTTAGTTCTGTGTATCATAGTATTTCATTTTCGGAGAACTAGCAGATAAATGCAGAATCAGAACCCTAACCGGGCCACGAACCGCACGCAGTCTTTCCGATTTCTTGTCCCCTCCTTTCCGCACAAACGTACACACATGAATTGCACTGCTACACGTGTCAAGAAATCAGTCGTACACGCCCCATTTCATGCTAGGGTTTACTCCGCGCGGAAAGATTCCGGGAGGGAGGGGGGAACTTCACAAGCCGTGTAGATGGACGTCGAAGCACACGTTGCAGTGCGTGATAATTCAGTATCAGCTATCCCGTGTCATCTTTTCGCCTTGTTCCAAATGACTTTTCTTTCGCACTTCCGCCGTGTGTCCAATCGTGACTGTCTCATCCCTTTTTCGTCCAAATCTCTTACGTGAAACTACTCAGCATCCGTTTAGTCATCGTTCCTATCGAATAGTCCAACCAGTCCCACTGTGTTCCATTCGACTCGTAACACGATCTCAGTTGCTGAATCCGTCTCACTTCTCTATTATCAAACTTCCTTACTACATTCCATTTCCCGACCCTCTCCCGGATGGCCTCTTACATATTGGTCCCTCCAACTCGACGACTAGCCACCACAGTTGCATTCACATTCCGATGGATATCCAGGTTCTCGACCCACTACCTACCAGAAGTGATAGCTCAGTGCATCAACTGATGTAACTGCAGTGCCACAGACCGGCTGATGTAACTGCAGGCCACCATTAGGGGGAATATAACATGTACTAGACTCACAGGACCTCAGTAGTTGATGTGCCGATACTCCCACATTCTGAATTATTATTATTATTATTATTATTATTATTATTATTATTATTATTATTATTATTATTATTATTATTATTATTATTATTATTATTATTATTATTATTATTACGGCGGCTATATTGAATCTTCCGGCTTAAAAACTACGGTGATGTGTCACCTCCTCTAAATTCCTTACTATAAATAAATAAAATAGGCAAGTAAATGAATAAAAGTACAATAGTGTACCTTTCTTTATCTAGCCAATCACATACACACAAATAACACTAGAGAACACGGGTTTTAGGTAACACTAGGAACACCTCCAGGAAGGTACGGTGCGCAACATACCCAATTTTATGTGATATTCGTAATCTATATAATAAAACCCAATATCACGTCATTTTTTTAAATATAACGGATCTTTATACCATAACAGACCGTAATTTGCTATTCATGCTAATACATTTAATTGACACCTGTAAGATATGTAGAAGCAATACGGCTAAAATCTATTTAAAAATAAAATATTTGTGCAGTTCATCTATGCCCCTTTCATGAGAAAGCAACAAAATTAGGTTTTCGTGTTCTTTCTACCTTCTGTCTACCTTCCTGCCTTCGACGATTGCAGTCTTTATTCTCACGTCTAGTAGTCACGCTCAATTACGTAGGTCTCAGTGGATGTTTTGAAAACAAGTCACGTGCACCCTAATATTTCCTACTGCGCACGAGTCAGCTAAAGCAATTATTTTAACTCCTTACGTAATCGCAAGTATACAAGTATCCAACTGTCGGAGTGGCGAATTCTGAGTCAGTCGTGTCATGCGAAACTGTACCCGCAGTGCGTGTGAAGTTCATGTGTCGTTTGTGGGCCTCAAATGCATTAATACATTGCAGTTCTGTGTTTTTTATAAAGTAAAATTTGCCGCATGATCTATAGAATTGAAGCGGTTCGATAAAATGCAAATCGACAGTATGAAAATCAACCCGATAACTTCTGTTACGCTTGTGGAAGTTTTACACCCAAACTTCAAAGGAAAAAAAATATATGAAGTTATAAAACTTGCGTTTTCTTTATGCTTTGGCTTTCGTGTTTGTGATCAGACAAACCATGGGCTGCTCATCTGTGTTGTCACCTGTACAACAAACCTTAGGTTGTGGTTGTATGGAAAACTCAAATCATTGTCATTCGCTCTACCAATGTTGTTGAAAATGCCAACAAACCATTTTAATGTCTGCATATTATTGCACAAATATGCTTATTCCGTATTTAATTTGTTCTTACCTCGTGTGAAGCATGATCATAAAACTTAGTGATGATATAACCGGAATGAAAATGCGGAAGTTAGTATAGCATTTTGTTTATTTGAAATAATAAATATGTTTATATCTTTTGAAATTTGCGTGATAGAAACTTTTTATGATTTTCGAAATCAGCATGATTGTTTCCTTTGAAATCACCTACTTTTGTCTTGGAGGTCTGAGAAAACAAAAAATGTTCCCTAGTGTCACCATCCATCCGTATGGTTACATAGATTTTTTAAAATTTTTTCCAACCTATACGAGTCTTGCTTTACATTCTCCCTTCTCTTCACTCGCATAGCTTCATATTCACCTAATCAACTTCCTACAGTCCTTTAATTTTGTTCGTTACTCAGTTCTTTTCACACGCACCCTAATTTCCTCCTCTTTGTATGTATCATCTCTATTTATTTTTCCTTTTCCTTTTAATTAACCCGCAAAGCCGGGTTTCAGTGAGAGAGTTGATTCTCTCATCCGCAACTGAAGGTGTGTGGCTCCTAGCTTCTAATCTCAATGGGATTGGATTTTCGCCGAGAGCTAAGCAGTTGGGTCGAACAAAGCCACTGAGAATGCTAGGGGTCATTGGCTCCGCTTCGTCGTGTTTATAGTTACTACTGATCAATCGTAGTGAACGACAAAGAACAGGCACCTTGTTGGTATCACAGAAACGGGCCACGAAACCAGATCAATGCTTACACTCTCCCCATTATTCTCCAACACTAATCATCTTTATGAGCAAATTTCCATGGCCACTTGTTCTATACTGCATGTTTGTCCGCCGGGGAAGAGTCACAAAACAGCTTTTTTTCTTTCTAATGTCACTTTTACAATCATTTAAAGCATTTTTTGTATTCAGTTCTCAATAATGGCTTTAAATTATTGTGGAATTTTGATGACGAAATCCATCTGGCTATTTTGGATCCACAAAGGACTCAAGACATCCACAAGACCCACAAGATCCACAAGACAATAGTTGGATTCTTATTAATTTTAAAATCCCGATATTTTCCTAAATAATTAAATACATTTTGAACAAGTTCAACCTACTACTACATTAGTTTTTGTTTCAGTATTTATATTTGCTAACAATATCTCGCAGAACGCCACGAATAGAATTATTAATTTGTTGCTAAATTTTAAAACTCGTAGAATTTATATATTTACTCGTCATCCCGCGTTGCCCCGGTTCGTATTTGTCACAATCATCTTTTAAACAGCCGCGCTCCATCACGCACGCCGTACTCGCGTCACGTCTCGATACGTCCTTTCCTTCAACTTCCTCCCCTTTCGCTCCGGCCCGCTTCGGCACACGTACATTTTCTATAACTCGAGAGCAAAAATTTCGAGTTTTCAAATGTTTCTAACCTCGCTTTGTTGGTACTATTGTTCATTATGCGACTATTCATAATAAAAGGAGGCAAGAGATTATTATTATTAATTAACACTATTACGACTCCTTCTCTTCCGCACTGCCCTCCATTCCGATTGCCGTGGCTCGTGCCTCACTCCGTCTGTCCCAAGCCTCTCGCCCATCCCGTAGTGTCATCATCACACGTTCTCCTTTCCTTTTCCTGCCTAGCCTATCGCCGTCCCGGCGGCCGGCACAGCAACAGTGCGCCGCCCAGCGCGCCGCCAGCAGCCGGCCCGATTGTTCTCTCCGCCGCGCCGGCTCGATACAGCAGCGTTCGCCCCAAGGTATCCGCCTTATTAGGCGGTAGCTCCCGCCCCCCGCCCCCGCGCCCTTCCCCGCTCCGGCTCCCGCGCGCAGCGGCGGACGCTGTTTTCCGACAGACCTCCGTCTAAGCGAGCGGGGAGGCCAGGCGGAGGGGGCCGCGGCGCGGGGCGATGGACACGGGGCGCGGCGGGAGGGCCCGGGGGGGGCGGGGCGGTTGGGACGAGTGTGGGGCGGTTTGAGGAGGCGGTAGCTGTGCGCCGGGCACGAAAAGTGGACCTCGGACATGGGAGGGGCAGGGTTGCAGAGCAGAAGACGCGGGACGCGAGGAGAGGATGGGAAATGTGGGGTGAACAGAGCGGGTCCCAGGACAGGAATCGCAGGACAAAGATTGCGGGAGTAGTGAAAAAAGGGCAGGGGTGGAGGACAAGGGCGTGGTCACACGGGGGCGTGGCATGAGGCGAAGGGGCGTGGCGTGAGGCAAGGGGGCGTGGCAAGAGGCGAGGGGGCGTGTCGTGAGGCGATGGGGACCTGAGGCGACGGGGCAGGGCGCGGCGTGTGGACGGGCGATGTGGTTCTGGGAGAGAGGGGCGCAGACGAGTGCGAGGAACGAAGAGTGCGGTAGATGGTGGTGGTGCGGAGAGGAAGGCGGGGCAGCGGGGAGTGGGTGGGCAGTGGGGAAGCAGGGCGTGGGTGAGGGGCGTGGGGGGGCCTGTTGGAGGGATTAGTGTGGTTGCCGAGGCGACGGCACCGCCGCTTTTGCGGGTCGTTTGTGTAGGGCAGTGGCGTAGGCGACACACCTCCGCTCACCGATCTTGTAATGTGGGGCGAGTTCAACGCGCTAATGGACGGTATCGGACGCCAACGAGCACGGCAGACTTGCAGGAGTTAGTTCGGAATTGGGTTTAATTTAATCATTGCGACACAAAACTTGCTTCCTTTTCCGAACATCTCGCTTCTAATACTGCTATAAATAATCTGTATCTTTGTGAGCTTAATTTATTTTTTTTTTCTGTGTCGGCATCAATAACACATTCACATTTGTTGTTTTATTACAAACAATAGAGTAATCGGATCTTTCGTAGAGAATGTATACAATATTACCGTTTCCAGAGAATTGGGAAAAACCTTAAATTTATAAGCCTATAATAAATAATTTCCCGATTACGCTTTAAAAAATTATAAAAAAACACATTTTAAATTGCGTCCCGCTTGATTTTCCATTGTTAATTTTGCTCCATTTATGAAAGATCTTTTACCCAAAATAAATTGTCGGAAGCACAAAAAAGGCGAAATTCTCACGTACAGCTACTGTGAGGTTTGGAAACGTGCTAGCCGAGCGATAACGATCCGTTTGCACAGTCTGAGCCTCTTTGCAGCCCATAACAGGGCGCCATGCTCTATGTGTGTATATATTTATTTATTTATTTATTGAACGTCAAAAACCTTTAAGAACTGTAAAAACACGTACACAAAATTACGCTACCTAAATTCCCTAGGATCTGTACCCTGACCTACATACAAGTTAAATTCTGAATACAGGTGGAAAAGCGTTTTGCACAAGAATTGATAATACATTCTTCACTCCCTTGTAAAGAAAACTACTTCCAAAGGCAAATCAGCTACAGTTTTTGGCGACTATTTCTCATCGAACCCTTCGTGGAAGAATCGACTTACTGTCGCGAAAACATGGAGAACGTAAATATTAATAACTAAATTCTCCACTTAACTCTAGAAAACGTGCACAAAGAATGAAGTTACAAGAATGTGCTCGGATTGTCTTATATCAGAAATATCTCATTCTCCGATGACGAAAACCAACTCTTTCTTTTGCTTTAAAAGCATGGGAGTTTTTTTTTCTCCCTTTCAAAAATTCAAAATTTAAGTAGTATATGACTAAGTGTAGGGATCACAGAATTTTGAAAATGTTCACAATTCACTTTTCCCCATAGCACGTCATACGCAGTTTTTAACTGTTTTTCTGACGTAAAAATAAAAAATAAATAAATAATTTAAAGTAGTATATGTTTTCTGAAATTGTCTTTAGTTTTATACATTTCAAAGGGTCGTAGAGGCTGTTTGAGATTCAATTTAAAACTATTACTTTAAATGGTTTCTTTAAGAGTGAGAGAACTTCGGATGACCTAAATGGTCGACGTGACTACGATCGCGATTTGATCAGCTCCTCAGGCCGAAGTGTGGTGGGTTCAAATCCCGCCCTTTGCAGGGATGTTTGTTCTGAGTTTTTTGAATGTGTGGTTGGGGAGCTCCTCCCCTGATATTCTCACATTCGAGCAACCCGCAAGTGTGTTACATGAAGTTGTTAGGAGCGCTTAAAAGTATGAATCCAGATTGTATTGTCTAGTGTATCCTGGTAATGTCTAGTTAATATCTACAAGTCAAGTTAAAATCTAGTAAGTGCATATTTTGTTATTAATCTATTAAGTGCCTAGTTTGTTGCTAAAGATACTCAACCGCATTTGTAGAGGATAAATGGCTTCTGGTGAAAAACGCCCTAACAGGAAAGTGCCTTCCTTAGTTCATCAGGAAATTACTTAGTGCGCCGGTACATTATAAGAAAAAATGGTAAGGCTCTTCGTGACGAAATTGAGAAAAACATGAATGTTTATTTCTGGAAATTTGCATGAAAGCGACATGTTATCGTCGAATTTAACATTCCGTAAATTAATGAAAGTTTGCAATGGTAGCGCGCAAATTCTCAGACTGAAGGTCACTTCAATGACCTCGGCCGGTATGCTAGCGCTTAAAGGAAAGCAGACCCTGTTAGAGAAACGTATATTTCATAAGACTGTAGAGATGTGTCAGAGTAAATATTACAAACTGCTTAATCATGTGCGGAGGAGTCGAAGCTGATTTTCATGAGGCGAGAAATTTCAAATAAAGAATTAATACAGGGTCCGACAAAAAGATCTTTCGTATTTCAAAAATCAGTTACAAACAGTGAAAGCTACATAAAAAATACTTATTTGTGAACAATAAATATAAAGCCATTTTATATTACTTCATTTTAAAAATTAGGTCTGGTAAGCGGCTTTCTCTATTGTTGCCACACTGAAAAAGCCTTTCTCGGAAGTTGTCTATTGTTTTTCGTAGTGAGAAGCCTGGTCCCAAAACGACAGAGCAACAGCTCACATTTCACGTCATTGTCTAGCAATTTTGAGAGAGTTGTTTCGTGGATGTCTTTTCTATTTGAAACGTGACATCAGCTGACCCCCAAGGTCACCTGATTTATCACCTTGTGATTTTTTCTTTGGAGACCCTTAAAAGCGTAAATGTATATACATTGCACCACAACCCTGACAGCACTCAAGGAGGCGAACACCCAAGCTTTGGCAATGATTCCACGGGAAATGACACAAATAATTATTCACGACTTCGTTTATGTTTCGGACGGGAAAAACATCGTTTTTTTAGCAATGGAAGAAACCATTTTGCGGCTATAATTTTTAAGGCCAAGTAATGTCAAATGGTATAGTATTTGTTGTTCACGAATAAAAGTATTTTTATGTATCTTTCTTTCGTTGGTTGTAACTGCCTGTTGAAATACGGGAGTCGCACTGCAACGTTCCGATGCAGTCAAAGAGATTTTATGAACCTGCAGAACATCAGTAGAAGACGAGTTACTTACAAATCAGGTGCAGATGTCACCTATACAACTTCATTATATGAAGTTTCCCGTCACATGTTCATTTACAATTTTTACAATTTTTGAAGTCGTGAAGCATATTGATCAGTAGCTTAAAATATTCTGTCATTGCACCATTTAACGTCAAGGACGTCCAAAAATAGCTGTTGTTTTCAATTGAAACGAAAATAAAAACGTTCGATGTTCAAGAGCTTTCAATTTTGAAGAGCAAACAAAAAAGTTCTAAGTCCCAAACATTGAACATTTTTTCTTGACAGTATCAGTTGAATTTTACTCTACACTCCTCACAGAGGTTACCTACCACAAACATTTATGCATGGAAAGTTAAATTTATGTCTTAACAACAGGTTCCCGCCATTAATTCAAAATCCGAAAAATGTGACATAGAATCTTATTCCCCAATAGAATTTGCAGATTTCTCTTTACAGTGTAATCACGTAGAAAACAAATACAGAAATAGAGAAATTGTAATCATATATCCTCTCGTTCTGAGTGAAATGAACTCTTCCTCGTAATATTGCATTTCTAATCAAAATATTAGAATAATTTAAAAGTATATGAAATATTTTAAGATGAATCCGTTTCTGTTATCATGTAAAATATCGTGTTAAATGTGAAATGTACACTTGACATGTAGGACATGTATATTTGTTAATTTTATGTTCACGCTACTTAACATTGCGTCCCATGTTGTGCTGTCAGAGTGTTGTTGGTAATAGATTTAGATTTCTAAATTTAGATTCTAAATTTAGAATTTGTGTTGTATTCAACTGTATATAATGTTTATATTTTTGTAATTCTCGACTCCATTGCAAACGATAAAGAGAAGAATAATTGCTAAGAATAAATATTACAAACTTCTAGGGCTTGTAGAGAGGGTGGAAATTATCACATTGAAATTTTGTCCATGAACATAGAGTGGGAAGTTGCATATTTTGGAGCTAAAGTTTATTTATACATTGCATACCTACATCTCAATATGCATCGCTCATTTTACCTACTCTACCATCGCCTCCAAGAGAAATTTTGTCTTTTCTAGATTTAACTTTACTTACAACTAAAACACCGAAAATCGACATCGTAATTGGAATATATCTTCCTACATAAAACTACACGCTCTGTCTTTCGCAGTTTAATCGATAACGCCTAAAAGAACGGTTGATATAAAGTGTTTTCCAATCTTACGTGATATTAAAAACCTGTAACTGAGAGTTAACGGAATTAGAAACTGAGAGTTAACATGTTAGTCAATAATTGCGAAGTTCACCATATCGGCTGAATTACGTTGGATTTAACATATTCATGTTAAATATAAAAAAGGAATTATAAAAGTGTTATTAAATGTGTATGTAATGTAGGTACATTTAATGTTAAATGTTAAGAACCGGAAGTTTAACCGAAGTAACCGCTTTACATGTTAAAATGTAACGCCCCTACACGTGCTAGAAATAGTATCTGCAAAATTTGAAAACGGCATTTGATTTTACAAAAACTAATTCAGATTTAAAAGAAAACTTCATTAAGACGATATTTTCATTTTCTTCATTATCTTTTAATCATCTGCATGACAAAGCATACTACAAAAATGAAGAGACGAGACGCAAGGAAGATAACTTGTTATTTGCGCTGAAAGCATCATTATATCTAGGAATGTTAGGGCACGAGAAACTGTAATCCATCAGAAATGAACAGCAGCAGATAGTGGCGTTGAATGTTATCAACTGTTAACAAGCAACCTTTCTTCGCCTTTGGACAGGTCATTTAGTATGGCCGATCCGCGTCGCCGACAGAAGGAAATCAAACGAGATAGTTTCGGAATCAATCCTTGTTGAAACACAATCACGTGTGATTACAGCGCAGCTCTTGAAACGAACATGCCACGTTCCGAAGACCATCAACGTCCATTTTAAATTAAATACTTGGCGATTCATTATCTCGTTCTGCTCAAAGCGAGCGAATCCTCACATCCAATTAAACGAACAGTAGTTCCGCCATTCGCACGAGCGCAGTCAATTAACAAGTTATGTTCTTATTTGCTCAAATTAAACGCGCATTCAATTTTTTCCACGCTAGGAGCTTTTATAAATTATTGTTTGATTAAACAATGGCATTCAACGTTTTCGTATGAACGAATGCATTTCATATTTTTATTTTTTTGGCTGTGGAACATAATTTTTCTACATTTACCTTAAAGGTAAAGTGCTAGAGGAGACCCGCTCCTTCACACCATTTGTTTTTCAATGGTGGTCCCAAGAGTGATTTCCAGTTACCATCCACTGTTTCCAGTTGCATCAGCCTTCGAAAAACTTAAGTGGATTATCGAAATGAAAACAAATTGTGAAATGAAATAAAATGATGAATGAATGGATGGGAAGAGTGGACAGACAAGATATGCGATTGCTTCACGTTTTTACAAAAGTTCTTGATCTTACTATCAATATCGTGGACAGTAAAAAAAATTCCACTGTTTCTTTGCTAGGATATTCTATGTAACGCACTGTTTTTCTTGCTTTCTTTGCATTTACGCTAAAAACTTCGGGTAAAACAAAACATTCTTTCAATTCGTCGACACATTTCTTCACGTCAAAGACAAGTAGAGATCAAAATAAAGAATTATAATAGATCCACATAAACACGTGTTTTATATTTTGGTAAGATATATTTTTTCTAGTCTGTAGCAAGAAAGACAGATTCCAAGAAAGACAAAGTAATCAACACTTTTCTCTCGGAGGGAAGATAATGTGCAACATGTATAATCTTCGTTGATACGAAATGGAAAAAATTGTAAAATATCAAATGTGTTGCGCCACCGCCATGTTCATGAGGAGTTTAAAGACGAGCGATCGTAGTGTATCGGGCAAGTTTTCCCGGATGAGATCTCCCTCCGTCCAAGATCCGCGCTTCTTCTTGCATAATGCATAATCTCGTTACCTCCTGTTCGTGACCTCTCCTGCCTGCGTGTCACCTTGCAAGTTGCGCGACGGGGGCCTAAAGCACGTACTCTCTTACCTGCGGGCAATATTTGAACAGCGAGCGAGCTACGGAAACTTGCATTGTTTCTTCTCCGACGGCCCTCGTTATCGCCTCCGTATTTTCCGGGTCTCCATCCAAGATGCCGGGACAGTAGCCGAGCAGGACCTTTTACGCGTGTGGACGGATGATAACCGGATATTGATCTGGGTATCTCGGTGCTTCACAAAGCTCCTATTCGCGCCATCCGCCCTGAGCTCGCTGGAAGCTTCTGCCGGCGTCGCGCTTCGATGGCGTCAAAGCCCGCTATCCTCTGTAGCGGCGCTTCACGCTGTCGCAAAGCGCGACGCTGCTCGCGCTGGGGGCTTAAGGCTCCTATTTTACTTTTACGTCCGGCTCTCGCACGCACAGGTAATAGAGCAGCTCCGAAAATCATTTGCGAGAGTGGAACTTTGGCAACGTCGCCGCGCGCTCGTGCAGCTCGGAAAAAATGTTCCTGGTCGTTTACGGTTTTATTTCTATTATTTTATTACTCGTGTATTGAAAGAAAATTAGAATGATGTAAAGCATGTTTGTGAAAGGAGTACGGTACGATAAAAGTCGAAGGACGTAGCATGCAATCAAAGTAGTTGAGTTTCTTAAAACGTGTTCTTTCCTATAAATTATATAACATGCTATGTTCACGTTATTGATTCACGTATTTATATGCAATAAAAAGCAAGGATTTCATATTTTATAATATATACATATCATATATAAACCATGAGAACCTCTGAGATAATTATGTGGGAGACGGAAACACAGCTTGAACTTTGGATTCCCAGAAGCAAATAATATTGTATATTTTCTTCCTTTGACTTGCTTAATCGCTTGTTGAAAACCTTTGTGTCGTTGAAAGCTCCTCTCTTAAGGAGAATAAAAGATGAGACGTACCAGAATAAATTAACTTCGTTCTCTTTACTCGTTTTATTAATGCTAATACTCTATTTGGTAAAGATGACTTCCTATCTTCATGCCGTTTTCGATCACCTGTGTAAAGTCAATTATGAAAAAATATGAAAACGATAAGGATAATAAAGCTAAGATCAAACTATTATTACAAAAATTTCACTCGATATTGAAAAGAGGAGTTGTCTTGTTTCTTTAATTTCCTAAAAGAAATACTATCTTTTGCAATTTTTTGTATAACGGTTACAAATCTTATGTACACACATAAATTTGCAAGCACTGTTAGTTCATATTCTTTAAAAAAGATACTCTATTTATGATAAAATAAGATTACGCGAATACGTGTCAAAAAATTAAGAAATATTTTCCAAAAATGATATGGCAAACTTTCAATCCACTCTATAATTTTATAGCTTTAATCATATTTTAGTTTGCCAATGAAATAGTTACACATACCTCCGACTCTAGTATGGTAACACAACTAGCAAAAGCTGAATCCAAAACAACGTGCGCATAATGAACCTACATTTCTCTGACATGCTCAAAACAGTAATTATTTGAAATGTCTGGAAAGTCTCTTTCTGAAAAGTTGAAATACCTTGAGTTCATCACGACTGCACAGCACTTCGTTATTTGTGAAATAATATTTAGGCCTACTGTACTTTTATTACTTTCTGATTTTGTGAATCCCTTACGTGCGGTGCCCATCAGTGTGCTGTGAATTCCCTACGTACTTCAATTCTCTAAACACCTTTTCTATACTTGTTAACAATGCAGGTCTCCGATTTGGTTTACAGAAGTCGGCTGTAACAAATATGTGACCGTCACTGCAGTAGAAACCGAATCGGAACAAGTTAGAGAACGTATCTTGCGACTCAGAACTAATGGCATTGCGAATTTGAAACGGATCTTTTAATTTCTGATGGTAATAATTTTGAATTCCTTAGCACTATTTCAAACTTACCTCAAAATTGGCTCCTTTTTTTTTAAATATACCGCTCTTTGTTCGGTGAAAGGGTTTTTTTAAGAGATAGCTGATGTATTAGTAGATAGTGCTTGATACCATAACATTTGGTAACTGTTACAAATAATACGTTAATAGAGTACAACTTTGAAGAATCACTGGAGTTCCATTGACGAAACGTACTGTCACTTGCTTTCGTGTAACCACCGCGTTGGTCCCTTATTCACTGAAAATGGAGTAACACTGAACGGTCCTATCTCACAGGAGAGACCGCTACTGGGCCAATGTGTGCGACATTTCTCTCCAATCTTAAACACTTACTTCTGGAGCATCGTTAACGTTAGAATTCGTTCGGGCTACTTTTTCTGGGAACAGCCACTTTCATAAACACTGGAGTATTAAGAAATCGCATCGCTGCATCTCTTGTCACGGAAAACGTTTCTCCTCGATAAAAATACTGAAATGAAAATTGTACGATGAGTTTGCGAAGATGTCCCTTATTCTAATGACTGTAGCTGGAGCTCGTAGATAGTTTTTCACAAAAAATAGAATGAAGTATTTCTACCATATTATAAAACGGTTTCAGTATAACCAGTGATTATTTCATTTCACTTTCTTGTTGTTTCGATCATCGACTGGAATATCTCTCAGAATACACATCTATAGTCTAAAAACATGGTAGAATTTGAAATAGGATAAAATTTCTAAGTCATTGAAAGTATAGTCAAATGAAAACCACGAACGTGAAGAGTCAATGGTTTTCAATATTTGGATTATTTCTAATGGACTACTTCAGATCTCAGATAAAGGTTTTTAAAAAGATCACAAACAAGAATCGAAACATCAGTATTATGGAATAATGAAAATTATTTTTCTTACAAAAAAAGTCTCTTTTAAATAATGAGGTCAGATAATAAACAATTAAGAACTTTATAATAAACATAAACATGTTTCTATAAATAAATAGTTGTTGCAAGTTATTTTTAGTTCGGTGTATATTCATTTTGAAACATCAAGAAACCAACTATTTCCTTTTTATACCAGCTCATTGTCGGAAGAAACTGGTATTAGAGAGCAATAAAATGAAGTAAAGAGTTAATTTTGTACGTATTGAGTAATACATACTCAGTTTATTTTTCATATGCACATATTAAAAATAAAAGACATTATTACAAAGAATTTTCCTTTCCTTTCAAAAATGTCTGCAGCTTGTTTTACTTGAAAAGAAGTGAACGGTAGCTACACGAAATTGGTAGTATTCGTAGGGAGTTTCGTAACAAAAAAGGATAATTTATTTGCTCTATTTATTTGTTAATGTATCTGTATCGTTATTTACATTCTGCCTTCGAACAAACATACGCCCATTTATGGAATAAAAACATTTATTCTTATCCCACAAACATTGTACGGAGACGAATATTTCTCGTAACACTAGAGCAGTTTTTTCTTTTACAATCATTCTTTTAATACAGAGTTTTTATGTTTTTCATTTCCATTTAAATTAAATTGGAATAATTTTCTCTCTAAATTATATAAATATATTAAAACATATCATATTTATATACTAAATTTTCGTATAGTAGACATAACGTTATTTTTCCACATAAAAATATTATCTTCTAAATGCATTCTTATAATTCATCTTGCTATTCTCCTTAAAGTTATATTTCACATACTTTCCTGTCGTTTTAAAGGTATTCAATCTCTTTCAGAATCATCACTTAAATATAACTCCTGTTATATTATGCAATTTCTGTTCATTTACCTTATGTTCAATTCTTATGAATGTTAATAAATTAAAAGTTCGTTATGTCGATCTCGATAATATACAAAAAGCAATTTATGGAAACGGAGCATTTGAGTAGCATTTGGCGAAAGTTATTTTTTCTGTAAATATTGTATATATTGTACAGATATTTTATGTGATAAATGGTATAATTCTGAGATTATACTAGATATTTTCCCGTTATTACGTTTTGTAATTTTCATCAAAATTCAGCACCGAGAAGGCCATCATGAAAGATCAGACGAAAAGTTTGTGTCTTTCCTGTATGTTTTGTGTCCCTCAAATGTTCAAAACTATAAAAAATATACTAATGCAAGTTCCGATTTTAATAACTATTTTGTTCACGAACTTCATTTCACGTCCCAAAAAGGTACAGTTTTGTGCTCAAACAATCAAAATTTTGAAAAAAATTTTCTCCAATGAAACACTCTGGAAATGCAGGTTTTCCCACTTCTCTTTCGCCGTAGCTCTCGCGTAAATTTATCCAACAGGTGAAAATGCCTGGGCGAGCGGTGACCGCAGATGGGAACAGTTCCGTGTCGTGTAGAACATTACTCTACTCGCGTAGCCTCGTCACCAGCTGCGTCGCCCCATCGCGTCCAACGATAACACGGCGCCCACTTTATCCACGTCAAGGCTGGCCAGCCACTCGCTCAAGAGCTTCAACCGTCATACCCTGGCAGTCGTCCCGTAGTACCTGCGGATAATTCTCGCAACGTCCTAAGCAAAGAATATTCACTTGTGGAATGTTAGGCTGGAGATTGCATAGCCATTGTCCTAGATGTGGTCTCATTACAAATGAAGATAAAGATTATAGAAAATATAACATTTAGAAGACTCTGATGAAAAGTAAGGAACAGTCAAATGGCAATAAATGTCTGACATGTTTTTGGTACATTTAAAATCGTTAAGAAATTGTTTTCGATAATACGCATATTGGAAACGTCATAAAGACCACAAAAGTGGTAGAAATAGAAGCACACTCTTCCGGACAATCGCAGTGTCCGTTCTAAATAAAAAGTGAAGATTCATTTCAACATTTTTCAAATATTTGAAATTATTTTGAGAAGTTTAATGTTTAATAAACTTTAATATTCTTAAAAATATTTTCATCAATGTCGAGGGTGATCAAAAACAGAAGGGCGCCAATTCAAAGGCTGCAGAGCGGCTTTAAATTGACGCAAGAAGTACACACCTGTGTTATCTAGTAATGACGCAATAGATAAAGAAATGTTGATATTTAAATCTTTGATGCTCAAAATAGAAAGTACATGTTAATAATTTTAACACAATCGACGTTTTAGAAACTGGTTTAGTAATATGTAACGCACCGGAAATGGGGTGTGAATGAACATTGGTAGTGCTTAGTACGTAAAACATTGCTGGTGAAACTAAGAATTTCTATTGTGATACCGAGAAACCAAGAGTTATGCCATTTGAGACGAAAATAATTTTCAGTGAAAGTAATTAGAATTAGGGAAATTACTTGAGCCATAGAAAATTTTTGGAGTATTAAATGATTTTCTACGTATAGAGATTGATTATTTACAAAATATACATATACGTCTAGGAAACGTTTTCATCTAGAAGAATCAAAGTATATTATTGTATTAAAATTATTACATCTTGGTTACATTATATATATATATGAACATTTTAGTCTTGAGTGCTTTTCAAAATTTTAAAATTATAAAGTTGCAGTATATTTGCTTAATAAACTATATGTATATATTGCATCCTATGCTTTCTAAACTATATGGATGTTTGAACATCAAGACAGGAAGCACAGAGGCCATTTAATTTTTGAAATATTTTCAGCTGTATAAGCTGTACAGCTGAAAATATTTCCATGTAGTTTATTCTAAACTATGGATATATAGTTTATTTCTAAACTATATATCCATATAGTTTAGAAAGCATAGGATGCAATACGTACATATAGTTTATTAAGCAAATATACTGCAACTTTATAATTTTAAAATTTTGGAAGGCACTCAAGACTAAAATGTTCAGCTGTCATTCTTGTGTTACAGCTCTCGCTATGATCTCCCCCTCAGGCGCTGCAGTGAAAACTGGTGTTTTCACTTAGCCATCTCACCCGGTGAGTTCTTTCGTGAAATAATCATCACTCGGTGAAGCATCTACGATTGCACAAAGCACGTTTCATCTCTAGTTTCCCCCACATCAAAACTTCATCGCTCTCCATTCTGTCATCATTATTATAATACATTCACCAAATCATTCACCAACCCTGTTGAAAGAAAATGCCAGATTACAGAGGCGTAATTCTACATATCGCAATCGGGCAACATGCGTGTGTCTTCGAGCCTGGTTTCGTGAGTGCGTTTTGTCATCACTTACCCACAGATGTGTAAACTCTGGGTCACGCTGATCAACAATTCTGGAGAAGCGAGACGTCGTTCGACGTGTTTTGATCTGCTGGTATGAAACTGGTCATTTTTGCCGGACCAGCAAAAACTCTCAGCGAAACGACTCTATGTGAGCAATTTTTAGATGGAAATGCTATGAAAATATATCCCACGACAAGTGATCCATTATTTCTAAGTTCTGCAATTTTCGAAAATCAGAGTTCTACGAAAATGAGACCATTGCCTGTTTTAAGTTTCCTTTTGCGTGGAAAGAGTTAAAGAAAACCATTTGGAGTCGTTTTTCAGAAAAAACTTGTTATAAATTTCATTAAGTCCAAGTAAATAATACACAAATACTGCTCGTATTTTCAAAAAATGTAAAAGATCTCATTTGAAGATTCAATTCGTTATAAATTTTTAATTTAAGAAAAAATCACTATCATTAATATTGTACATTTGCAATGTTAAATGATCGCCGTTCTGTGAAAATACAGAAAATGCGCCGAAAATTGGATTGGATCATTTTGTATGTGTCTAATACTATATCCAAGGAAAGAATGAAAGAAAATCATAGTTCTAGAGCCGTTTTTCAAAATGTAATTGTTTAAAACTTACCTGTATTCCACGCAAAATTACGTCACAATAGTCAAATTTTTAAAAATTGCCCATTAACTAATTTCAAAATTTGTCGTTGAACAATATATTAAATATAATTTTTTCAAAGAAAATTATATATGCCTCATTCTTTTCAGGGATCATTATGCTAATCGAGGACAAAGTTGAGTTTTCATATAAAGTGCACCCCAAATCAAAATATATCCGTTTCAAACTCGCAGGGTCTTGAGTGCGTGTATACGATCGGGGAATACCATTTTGGTATACATCGTTTAAAATTTGATTAGTTCGTAGAATTTGCTACAGAAGTATGCAGGATCGCTCGGACGGACATATAGATAGACAGAGAGATATAGTGCCGTAAATCGATTTTTCGGTATCAAGCACCAATTCCGACTACACAACGTGTTAGAAAATGTCGTTTGCCGATGTAAATAACTTCTTTAAAACTTGGGAACGAAAATGTCTAATTTTTTTTAATTTTTCTAATCTCGCGCTTTTAAAATTATTTATTATTATTATTATTATTATTATTATTATTATTATTATTATTATTATTATAACCTTTTTCATCTTTCAACTATTTATATTTAAAATGTTGGAAAGGGATTCTTGAACTCAATAAAACGTGTGCAAATGATCTTCTCCCCATACGTCACATACAGTTTTTTAGTGTTGTACTGTTTTTAAAATAAATAAATAAATAAATAAATAAATAAATAAATACTAAATTATAATTTGCTACATGTAAGAAAAAGATTTATCCACCGTTTCCTCTCCAGATCCCGACAATAAAAGTCTCATTTGACAAAATATCTCCGATTTTCGGGATTGGAATACTTTCTCTTTACTACATAAGTAGTAAGACGAGATAGTAAAACACACTTTTCAATATTTTACGGCAGTGGTGACAGTAGAGATTCTGAATGCTTATATCTTAACTTTATCTTGTATCATAAATTTCCTACATAACATTAATATTTATGTTCAACAATCATCAATTTGTCGAATTAAACCGTGATTTAGAATGAAACCATTTTTTTAAAAAATATTTTACTTGTCTATAATGTAACCCTCCGTGTTTGAGAATGGACAAGCCTGGATATTGTGCTATGTTTAAAATGCTTTCAATTTTATGAAAAATAACACAATTTTTACTTGAAACTATCCGCTGGAGGTGCCACACAAAGTTAGCTAAAATATACAACTTTGATGTCTAAAGTACGGATGCAGTATCATTTGTTGTGCAGTCGGACCCCAAATAACCTAACTTTCTGGTCAAAAGGACTAGTCACCGGTCATGGACGTCACCACCCTCCCTTGGTGAAACCCGTGCCACGTGCCTCGTGCCACGTGCCACGTGGCCCGACGTTCAATCGAAGGGAAAAGCCCTACCGCAATGTTCTCGGCGAAGCCCAGTTGTTAAACTCCTCCACCAACTCTGCTCCAGTTAAATGCTCTGTAGGGCCCTTGCCAACAGTACAGCATCTGCCACTCGAAGGTGAGTTAGCTGCTGCATTGCCAACGCTCGTGTTACCTTCATCGTATCCTATATTCACTCCTGGTATTCTGTACAGAAAGGACCATATGTTTCTCATTCAAATTTCTTTCAAAAATCGATTAAAAATGTGTAATTTAGGATGGGGCACAGTCAACAAATTTATAGTAAATCATATTCTTCTCTTTCGTACAACTTTCATTTTCTAAATAGATGAAACACGGAAATCCAATTACTGTTTAGATGTTGCTGAACCCCAAAGATTCTCCGTTGATAGACCATTACGTAGCAGATTGCGTGGATATGGCGATATTACGAACAAAACAAATGAGAAACTTTTTACTAATAATACTGCAATTACAACAAAATCACGTTCTCATACTTCCACAATTGATATATTATGCAGCAGATATATTATTATTCATATTATCAATTTATGCATGTATCGTAAAATTCATATCCATTGCCGTGTTGATTTTTTGCCAAATACAAAGGATATCCCTTGTAAAAACTATTTTCTCTAAATAATTATTTATTTGGTGATATTCTCGAATTTTTTGTTAGCTGAGATTAGAAGAAAATATTGAAATCCTAAAATGGGAGTAGGGCAATGGGAGATGGGGAAAAGAGTATAAAAAGAGATGTAGATTGTCAACGATAGTACGCAGATCCAAGCGAGACGAGTTCTCCCGAAATGTATCGTATCCCAACGCCAGGAGTGCCTTGGTTCCCTTCTATTCAACTTTTATATGCGCAGGGAAATGAAGTCAAATTAATGAAATCCTATATTCTCGTTGATTGGGTTAAGGCAATTTGTTTCACATTCTCCGATCCGAGTTCGAAATAAAGGGCACCGCTTGTTATTTCCTTCAATTTCAACCTCGAAGAACCAGGTTTTTCATGGCCGTCTAAACTTACCTGCTGAGCCGTGGTTTCGTGACATTTTGTCGACTGTAATTACACAAAATGTCTTTAATTTATGTAAGACATATAATATTTCATTCAAGAGATACACGTTGAATTCATGACAAAGTAATCTAAGGTTCATTTCTAGATATTTTCCGAAATGTAAATGTGAGTATCTTCATTCACATGGTTGAAAATGAATAAAGTGTATCCATGTACAATTAATTATTATGGCGAATAATTTCAATTTTCAGGGGAATTACTGTTTACATGACACAATTTAAAAATTTACATTAACACTCGAATACCAATGGAACGGATCCCAAAACAGTGTTTTCCGTCTCTCTTTATAGAAATAAGTAGTTATTGTTATATTGAAATAAGTAGTTATTAGCGATGGCTAAGAGTTATTTTTGGACCTTTCTAAACCCTTAATGATAGGTCTTTTAACGCTTATCGGATGTGTAAAAAAATCAAAGTCTTTGCCATGCGTAATCGCTTTGTGGTAACACCGGCGTATATTGACAGACCTGCCCGTAAACACGTTACAATTTTGTTTTAGTATCTGTAGATAAGTTCTACTCTTGGAACAATATAGTGAATATTTACTAGTTCAATTAAAGGACGAGGCCATGTGTGACCTCGGTAAATGAACCACAAGTATAGAAAAAATTCAAAATGTGTATGCGCTTGCCATATCTAAACAAACATACAGAAAACAATTGTAATATATTTTTGAATACATAAATCGTTACCTTTTACTTTCTCGCCCTTACGCAGGTACTTCGTAAGAAGATAAATCTGTGTAACCGTGCGCCGGAAAAAGGCGAAATTTCGGCAGAGAAACACGTATTGCCGGGCCCTGGTAACGAAAACGTAGAGAACTCCAGAAGACAGACATAAATATATGATATGTTTGTTTGTGTGTTTGTTTGTTTGTTTGTATGTATGTATGTTTGCATATGTGTGTTTGCGTGTGTGTGTTTGCATGTGTGCGAATGTATGTATGCCTGTATGTATGTGTGTGTGTATGTATGTATGTATGTAGCATTTTACGTTCAGATAAATCCGATTTTTGCCAACTAGCGTTGTTTCCAGACTTGGGCTCTGGTTTAATTTATTATCCATGCCTGGAGGTAAGGGAGACATGTGAGGAACATGAAGTACCACACTAGGCCTCTCTTTACCACACTAGGCCTCTCTTTACCACACTAGGCCTCTGTTTACCACACTAGGCCTCTCTGAGCTTTTTATTACGTCACACAGCTACAGACACGCAAACGATTTGTATTAGAAAGGTAGAGCTTTATATTTACCCTTGTCAGGAATCGAACTCGGAACCGCCTCAAAGAAAGCTAGCAAGCTGTTCATGAGCAGGTATATGTACAAGAACAATAAATGATGTATATTATAATGTGTTTAATGAATGTAAAAAACTCATTTGTATAATGAATAACAAAATTTAGCTGCGCACTTCGAAACGCTGTCACACCGCTTGTCGCATGCCGCTTGCTGTTTATAAGCTACTCGCTCCGTCTTGCATCGGTCTCCGCAGTCGTGATGCCACAGTATTAATACTAATTGGGACATCGATGAGAAAAGGAAAAGTAATGAATAAGAGGAGGAGAAGAAAAAGAAAAAAGATCATAAACGAAAAAATGAAAAGAAGAAATAAGAGACGAGTGAATGAGAAGATAAGGATATAGTAAGGAGGAGAGGGGGTATAAGGAAGAGAAAAAAGAAAAGGAAAAAGAAAGAGCGAGAGGAATGAGATGGAGGAGAGGAAGATAAAACTGCTGACTTTGCTTGTGCAAAGTGTGTTGTATTGGGGCTTCTTCAGCAAGAAATGCTAACGTACAGAGTTCATGATCGATTAAGAGTACACGAAGGAATTAGTATTGTTACTAATTCCTTCTTAATCGATCATGAACTCTGTACGTTAGCATTTCTTGCTGAAGAAACCCCAATACAACAGTGGCCCGACAGAGGAAGTGCTGGCCACCGAATCCAGCAAGTAATGTCCAATCAACTGATAGAATTTTTAGCAGCCTACAAATTGTCATCAAGAAAAAATACAGCAAAAACGTGTAGAAAAAACATTCCACTGCGTACGCGCTAAAAAATTGACTGACAGTCGCCCAGCCATCGTATCAGTTGCCTGCGCCAGGCTACATCCCCTGCGTCGTTCAACGGGATGTCGCGTTGGGTATCGGTGACAGTTGAAGCTCTTTCTGCCACGAGTGCGTCACTCCCACACGCAGTATGGCGCCAACCGCGTGGCATCAGCTGCCTATTGTAGAGCCCCACGAATGACTGGAGGCCTCCCATCCTTTACCTGGCAGCCATTAAGAATCCTTTTGAATAAGTTGAGATTCGCGCACTCGGGCCCCAACGCCTTCGAGGAAGATTTTCACTCTTTCTCTGTTTTCATTTCCTCTCTCCTTTCTCTTTCTTTCCTTATCTCTTTCTTTCCATCTATCTTTCTCTATTTATATTTCGTCTTTTTTTATATTTTAATGTAAAATCACAAATAAATTTTCTAATCAGCAATTCTAGGCGAGTCAAAAATATCAAATCTGGGTTAATAATCCAATAATTAATGTATGAATGCAATGGAAAACAACTTTTGCTTAGTTATAAAATGTCTTTAATATAAAGTTATAAATTCGCAGATTTTATCTATTTTTTGCAAAAATGATTGTTTTCCTTTCATCCTAAATGTAAACCTTTGATAATATCAGTAAGATTTTATTGAAACAAAGCATTGAATATATGATGTGGAGACTTGTCACCATAATGACACAATAACCAATGTGTGATGATGGAATGCAAAAGTCTGTTATATAAAGAAATAGAGATAAATAATGAAAACTTCGTTGATAAAATTGCTCTACAGAAGTTTCAATCATATTTGTTAGGAATATCCCGAAATGTATAAAAAGCAGCGTATATTGATTTAAATAAAAACATCATTAACATAATAAATGATCAGAAAATAATATATTAAAATAGAAATAAATGATAGGAGAGAGAGAGAGTAATTCTGAGAATACAGCAGATGTTCTCATGTTTGCTTGTAGCTTGTATTGAATAAAGGAAACACGAATATTTTAATGTTTATAGTTGCATTAAGCGTCATTATTGTTTTGTCTCTAGTTTTCCCGACAGAAAGTAATGAAGGGAGGCTAATGGTCGATGCAGTGTATCGTCTAGATGCACAGAATACTCTTCTCCCCATAGTACGTCACACACAGTTTTTACCTGTTTTTTTTTCGTTAAACAAATAAAAATAAAAGGGTATTTGCCAGTACTGTTATAGTTAATGATTATGCCGTTGATCACTTGCAAAGATTTCGTACTCCAGCTATATGTGTGAAAATCTCCAATTTTGCAAATATCTATCTATGCTGTTAATGATTTCACAGTTGGCTGTAGTTACAGTTATATTTAAAACTAGAAAGAATACAATAATATCATCAGAATGTTAATGTTACATTTGTTATATTTTGAGTGAGGTAGAAAAATCCAACACATTTGTACAAAAAGTTATGTAAATTTTAAAAACCCGTAGCTATTGCTGCATTTGAATTCATCGACAATCCCATCATGTCCAAATGAGCGGAACGGGCATTTACCACATTTGAGTGTAATAGTATTATCCACAACATTGCGCTTGATGTACTAGATTCATTGATTATTTTACTTTTTCGGGCGCGTTAACCCGCTAGATGGTGAGAGCCGGCACCAACGTATACGTCTTCTTGCGGGATCCCATGCATGCTCTTTGCACCAGACTGATCTCCTGTATGTCAGGAGCGGATGTACGTAAGAGGTGAGCATAGAACAAGAAAGAGAGAGGAATGATCCCGCGCGGTCCATGACCCGTTTGTTAGGGTACTGCTCCGGCATTCTCCTCGTTGCCCGGAGAAACCACAGAAAGCTACCGATCAGAGGAGCTGACCGCTAGAATGTTTCTCCACCCAGCGACTGAATTCGACATGACTATAGAGCGTTGAAAATCCTGCTACAGTCGCGACTACTACTAAAGAACCTCCAGTTAGTGGGAATTGCATCACTTGATGTTCTGAGACCCCTCAGCCACTCGATACACTGAAATATTGTATCTAATTATATGTTATCTAACTACACTAATTATTTTGACCGATGTGTATTTATTTACCAAAAATATTTGATTTTAAAATAAGTTAAATACATTTATGTTCCAACTAAATATTTGATTAAAACAACATTTATCAACATTACGCAAGCACGTTTAAAGTTTCGCATTTCATATCGCTAGTTATTATAATCCATCTGTTCTCAAAATACTTAACTCCATTGCTAATTTTTTGTAATTGATGAAGTTTTCTTTTTGCCGATCTTGTTCAACATCTCATTGCATATTACTGATCCCTTTTTGGAATTCACCGAGCGCGTCATTCTTTACACCTTAATCTCTTCCTCACAGGATGATCATAAGGTGTTTCGCGGTGATTGCGCATTAATACGGTCTCGCAATTCAGAAATGTCCGGTATATTCCATCGCTCCGGTTGACGGGAAGATCGATGAAAACGATCCCGCCACCGAACTGAAGCCAACATGCCAACTTTCACTTTCACTGTTTGTCGGCCATTTCCAGGAGAACCAACACACAACTCCACCTCACCGCTTTCTCCCCAGGGCGGTGGGGAGGCTGGCAAACTCTCCGTCAGTGGGAAACTACACGACGGGCGAGAGATACATTTGGGCCACGCGGCTGACGCGAAGAGGGCGACAACAAGGCGGAATGAAAGAGGACGTGCCGCGCGGAACGAGACAGACGCCTGACGGGCTTTGAGCGGCGAGCGAGGACTCGATGGCGGCTGTAATCAATGAAAAGCGCACGACTGACGGTGCATACTGAGCGGCGCGAAACAATTCCTCCCACGCATCGCTATATTGCTCGCGATCCCACACACCATTGATTTTTTTTTTGATGAGAGGGAACTCGACGGAATCATACAAAATTCGTGCACTACAATTAATGAACTATCGATGTACTGATATTGTCGGATGAAACTGGATATATTTCACTAACCATCAATAAATGAAGGTGTCACCTGCAAAAGGTGCTAACTGACAAAAACCTAGTTTTACAGGAACCACAAAAAGCGTTTAATTATCTAGATATTGATAATTCTGCACTGGTTTCGCGTCTAAATGGTATCTATTTGCCTCATTGTGTGTACAGCATCAGCATTGCTACGTTTGAAGAACACTATTACAGCATATTTGTCATTTTAGGAACAATCTAGTGGCAGAAGGTGCTATATGCAGCTGTTTAGCAGCTTTTGACGTCTGACAGACACAGTAAATAAAATAAAATCTGTATTGTAATATTCAATTAATTTGTAAGAAACTGAATGTTTAAATATGTTTGCTGTCATACACTACTCATCAATCAAGCAATTTGCACCAACTTGTCAAGTCAACATAATGGAAGCCAGTTCAAAGTAACTTTAATACAAGGGATTTGCTTGTAACGTGTTCACCAGTTTCGTTTAATACTGGGGTGCAGCAGGGGGTGATCCAGCCAATTATTATGGAGAGGTTCATTATATATTTTTGTTAAATAATAAACATATGTTATTATATTGTATATTGTTTTTGTAGAGTATATATGGTACTATACAATATGACTGAATAAATACATAATAAATTCCATTCCAGGTTCCATTAATAAATATGTAAATTAATTTTGTCAAATAAAAGAAGGTAACGAATAAAAACTCTAGGTCTTGGCAGGGCCTCCCTGCCCCGCTTACCCCTGGAATCCGCCACTCGTGTGCAGTACCCGCGGCAGATAGCACCTTTTGCATCTTACCGTTTCTTCTTTCGTACCGTACTTTCTTTACCTTTATTCACGAGTTTTACGATGTTCGTTACGGGTGGCGTGAGCGCCTTGTCCACCATTTCTACGCAGAGAGCACTTTCTGCATCTAATGCCAACTTTTGAATATCGAAAATAATGCTTTGTCGTAAGTGTACGCCCACGATATTGCACCGGCGACATAATTCCCTTGCATACAACCGTTCTACTGTTGGCAAAAGTGTCAGTTAGTACCTTTTGCTGCTGACTACTTCAAATATTAGTATTTTATTACTGCCAACTAGGTGAAATCATACCAAATTCCTACACTACAATAATGAACTATCGATATACAGATATGACGGATAAAAACGATTATACCTCATAACGAACCTGTAGTATTTGTCAAAACTAACTGATTTTACGGTGAGAACATATTTTCATGTAATACTGATGTTTATAGTTACAACACTCGACGTAGAAATCATGTTCATCAAGTGTCAGTATCAACAGCTCACTACAAGAAATTCACTTACAATACATGTACGTTACTTTACAACGCATTACCAGATGAAATTAAACAATTAAAATTGGTACACATATTTAAGTTTAAAAGTAAAATCTTTTCTGCTGCGTAAATGTTTCTATATAATTAGAGTCTGCACTGATCGTCGAAAAGAAAAATAATGTTTACTTTAACAAAACAATGATATTGTAATTTTTCCGGGTGAATGCCGCCATCTCGTTTTTACCTGATCTTTGAGCAAATGCTGAAATGGACCTTTGATTTGCTTCTGGAAGTAAATGTAGTTTCACTATGTGCACGATTTATTGAGCTTTTCTTTTGCTTGTAGTGGTAGTAAAGCTTAGGGTGAGTTTCTATTTTGTTAGCAATACAGAAAAACCAAATCTGCAGTTCGTTTATTGCTACAAATAAAATTTTTATGACTCGGAAACGAAAATATCTAGTTTTTGACATGTTAATCTCTCGCTTTTATACATTTATTATTATTATTATTATTATTATTATTATTATTTATCTTTCAACTAATTATAGTTAAATTGTTAAGAAGGGATTTTGAAACTCAAGAAAGCGTGCGCAGATGATTTTCTCCCTCATACGTCACATGTAGGTTTTTACTGTTTTTAACTAAATAAATACCTAAATATCAAAAACCATCAATAAGTACTAGTGCTTTATTATTGCCAACTAGACGGAATTATACCAAAATCCTACAATACCATGATGAACTATCGCTATTCAGATATTGACCAATAAACCCGGCTAAATCTTCTATGCATCAGTAAGTAATAGTGATCTATTTTGGCCATGTAGGCGGAAGGATACAAAATTCCTACACTACAATAATGAAATATCGGTGCACAGATATAAACCGGGTATATCTCACTAACCTTCAGCATTATTGCCAACTGAATTGTCATTGTCAACAGTTCTTTTTACCAACTTAATCTTCATTTAGATCAGTATTTATTTCTACAGATACTGCTGCAAAGGACAAATTTAACTTATCAACATTTCACCGATGTTGAAGTTTCTCATAACAGATGTGTTAATTTTACACTTTTTTTTTTTTGAGAAGAATAGAGGAAGTTTAATAACTCCGTATACATTGATTTCGCTCTACAACAAGCGTTCTTGGAAACTGTTATTGTAGGTTTGGCTTCGCAATACCCTCAACTTCTTTTTCCTTATATAACTATGTAGTCTAATGTATTTACTTGCACTCAGTACACATATACAGAATTGTGGGAATTCTGATGTCGTGTTGTTGACGTTCTTATGAGAAGAATATGAATAGTTTTTCTTCTCATATACAGAATTGTCCTCTTAAATGAATTATTTGCAAATTATCATGGATTATTTGCTTTTGCATTCAACACATTATAATTAAATTATTATTTTACATTTCACTTACCGTGATCGGTTCTGATATTATTACACTGGCTTGAAAAGAATGTTCGTTAGCAGACAATTATGAAGTATATTGTTGAGTACGCAGTGTAGTAGTTACTTACCTGTGCGCAAATGCATTTAAATTTTATATTTTTTCAAACAATTCATTTTATCAGAATAAATAATTATTAAGAAATTTAAATGGGCACAGTTAATTATTAAACGTAGTCATCATAGTAAATATGATCTAACCTGAAAAAAGGAGTTTTGAACACTTTTTCTTAATATAGCGCTAGACAATTGGAAACTGACAATCATCCTAAATGTAGATGGACATAAAAAAGTCGAGACCGCTGTTTCGTAAACATATCGCCAATGACATGTTTCTGGAGTGTCGCATCGGCAAGTATTGATCCCTTCACTAGTCCAACCTCACTTAAGTGTCTGTTTTCCTGTGTCTTGTACATGCTGTTGTGTAGTAGGAACAAAAAAGCTCTTTCAGAAAATCAAACAAGAGATCCTTGAATGCAGTTATTGACAATGTGCGACATGTATTTCCAAAAATCAGAACAAGTTTTGTGATACCTCACATTTGTTACGTACAAATCAATCTCATGAAAGTGCAGTGTTGTACATGTGATTGTGATTTCTCAAACTGAATGATCTTGGTAAAAATTGTCGAAAAAGCTTTATTCTTATTCTGCAATAGTAAAAGTACAACAGACTTTTTGTTAACTTAATTTTAATTTGTTTTATTTCTCATGTGATTTCAAATTACAATTTCAATCCTGGGGTAAAAATGAAACAAACACCACGCCATATGTTTGGCAATGGCATCCACGTACAGTGGATGCAAAGCACGTCAATGAAGTGACCTTTTCTGTCATATTCTATTTTGATTTTGTCTTTCTAGTTGCTGATGCAACCCTGGTGGCACTCATTTCATTATGTCAAAATTTGTTTATGCTACAAAAAAGGCTTAGTGGTGGCTGTAATTGGAATAAAACACACTTCATCGTAGAACGAACGGCTGCAAATAATATTCCAGATCCTTCAGCACTAGCAATGTTGAATATATACGTTAGAAAGGCATAGAAATACAAATACGAGTTACATTTTTGAAATGAAAACTTGTAAAACATAGTAAAACAAAAATCAAACCGGGTATATTCACATCACGCATGTCATTCATTTTGCAAAATAAGTCAAAAAATGTTTTCGAAAAATAAAAGACGTGCGTGATCTGGATATTTCTTGACTTCACTTTTGGTTTACTAAGTTATACATATTTTCATTTCAGAAATAGAACTTGTGTTTGTGTTTCCTTTCATCTCCATCGTACTCCATTAATTAGAAATCGTGTAGTGTGAAGCTGACGTGATTGTCGTCTCACGCAACCTTGTCCAACCTCAACGAGCAAAGGGAATCTCCAAGGAGTCGGCTGTTTGTACCTGACCTGTTCACATCGATCCGCGCTGCCCGTTCCCGCCAGTCGATATTAATTCACAACCAATTCGAAGAGTATCTCAAAAATGACAAACTAGAGAAAAAATCGTGTGTTGATTGTAGCCCGCGTCTTCGTCAAAATATTATTGACCGTTCTCTATTAGGAATGAAATTGAACGGTTGATTAATTTTTCCAAGTTGCTAATAAGAGATACTAAAAAGGAGAGGACTAAGCATGAAGCATTGACCAATTTGATTTCGACGAAGCTGATCGTTCGGGCACACGTATTTTATTCAACGCATACTGTTTCCCAAATAGCAGATTTCTTAGGTTATAAAAGAGCGTTGTAAGATCGTCTCGAAGAAAAAAACATTTGCTCTAAATGTAATTTGTTCTATTGAATATGAACGAATCAAAACTACAATATAATGATATTCACGTCAAATATTAGTATAATTAATGAAGTCCACATTTGCAGCAAGATCAGAGAGAATATCTTAAAATAAAAAGTATGTTTTTCGACATAAGCACCAGCTGAAGTGGCTCAGGGCATCAAGAGATGTCATTGCTGTGACCGAGAGGGTAGTAGTTATAGAACAATCTTCCTTGTCCTATTCTCACCTTTCACTTATGCACACTTACACTATACTTACGTGCAGTGCACTACTCAACATGTCAGGAGACCAGACCGGAACTCAGAGCTGGTCTCGGTAGGGGCGGTGCCACGATGGTGGGAGATAGATGTATGAAAAAAACCCGCAATCCGATGTATAGGTCGGTTCCAGATCTCATCATCTAGCGGGGGAAGAACATTGCCATCTCTCGTGATTTAAAACATGCTTTATACCTACCGAATTAACGAACATACCAATTAACGCGTCTGGAAAACACGAAATAATGAATCATTCTGCTTAGTACACAGTTCATGTGAAGAAAAGGGAGAGTGGTAAGAATTCAACAATTTATTTAAATATATCCGCTGTATATGCTAAAGGTGATTCAGAAAATTAGACAGATTCTAAATTTTCTTGAAAAATGTATAATTTGTACTTCCACCTTCAAATTTTCCAAAACGGCAAAAGCTCAATCTGTTTTGGAACCTGTTCAACACCTGTATTATTGACGCTACACAATTTTCCCATAGAATATCTATTTTTTAGTACCAGTAACTATTCTTTTTCAAAATATAATCATTGCCCTTTTCGTCAGTAAAGTTCAATTGTGGTGCAAATAAGTTGGCATTCAAATCGAATGTCTATATACGAATGAAGCAAATGGTGCTTACTCGAAGACTTCTTTGATGATTCATTGAGCATTGCCTCACACACCATTATTAGTCATAAACATTAATTCTTCAGAAATTAGTCGTAATAATTTAAACTATCTATATCTCCTTGACACTGAACTTTCTTTATCCCTACAATGAAGCTAAAATATATTAAATAATATTATATTTAAAAAGAAAATTTTGTATCCATAATCCTCCATTTGCTAAATTACGGGACGCCATTTATTTTGCGCCCAAACAGAAAACATTTTAATTTACACCAGGTGACTTCAAATAAATGTTATAAATTGTGAAAAGGCACATGCGAAGAGGCACGATAAACGGCACGAAGGGACGTGGAAAATGATTATTTTTGCCAATGAACATGTAGTGGAAAATTCCATAAAATTACGTCATTTGCATTTATGCCCTGTTTTGTAAACAACTTCGTATGTAAAGAAGTTTGGCAACTACATGAAATCTTCTTAACTGCGTCAGAACGTGACCTGCGGAACATATGTACATGAAGAGTTTGCAAAAATTCCGGAGCAAATGCCACATGTTTAAATGGATATAACTCCCAACTTGTCAATTAACTACTAAATATTCATTGGCAAAAAGTAATGATTTCTCTCTACATGCCTTAGAAGTTCCATTTATTTTGAGATGTCTGTATTCCTGTTTCCTTCGAACTATATGTATGAAATTCTTTACAAGTAAAAATAGAGTACGAGCTTTCTGAACACATTTCTTCACATAACTCAAATATTATTTTTTAGACTATCACCCTCCTTGTGCAGAGGCGGACAAATACATCATTCCAAACAGTTTTCATTTTATTTTAAATTAAAACAGTTCAGTACCCACATGAAAGAAGCAAAGCAACGGTAATTCTTCCACCGATTGTTTGATATTCCGCGTCACGGACTCGCATCATTCCATGAACAATTCACGTATGTGTCATGTATTCTTAAATCACTTTAGAAATTACCCAACTACGAAGATTTTCCTGCAAATCCCTCGCATTAGTATAAAAAGGATAATAAGCACGCACCTGAGACAAAAACCTATCTCGCCAAGACAACTCCCGAACCTTTTTTATCGCACGCGTCCTCGTCGTTATCGTCGGATTGATTGATAAGTGATTCCGGGCGCGTTAACTAATATGGCCATTAGTTCCATAAGTGCAGTGCATATTTTTCCTCGGAAAGTGGCGGTGATATTCTCCCACTGGATTGTGGGTTCGGTATTTGTTGGGTACGTGGATTGTGCGATTCGGCGCCGACCTGCCTGCCGGCTTGCGCGGTTTTCTTCAACCAGGTACCTCACACCAGCGGGGCACCGCCCATTTTCGGGCCAGATGTAAGTTCCCGGCCAGTCTCCCGGCATGTGTGGCAGGGTAGTGCATGAAAATGTGTGTGTGTGTGTGTGTGTGTGTAAGTAAGAGATGAGAATAGGACAAGGAAGGGAAGGAAAGATCGCACGCGGTCCGTGGCTTGTGCAGCATTCGCCTCGTATTGATCAGAGCAACTACGGAAAACTACCGACCAGAGCAGCCGTCCGCTAGAGTTCTCCTCCATACAGCGGCTGAATTCGACCTAGCTATCTAGCGAGTATCCAAAATCCTGGACCATCAGGACTCGAACATAGGACCTCGCGGCCAGAGGCTCTGCAGTGCCATCAGCTGATGCCCTGAACCACCTCCCGGTTGATCGTGGGAAGACAGAGTCCGACTCGGCGCGAAGAGCCCAGAGAGTTCGCCAACCCGGCAGCGCATTGTGCGCGCTTAATGAGCTGTCAACCGCGTGCCAGAAAGCACAGCGCGCCACAGCGTGCCCGCGTATCGGTGTCCACTCGCCTCCCACGGAGATGACGCCCGCCGCGGAATAAACACTGCCGGTGAGAGAGACGCCGAGACCCGCCAAATAGCCCCCCGCAGGTTATTGTCTACGGGCGTCTCCTCCACGCCGTCCTCAACGCGTGAAAACATTGCTGGAGGAGCGTGCGTGACTGAAACAACCCCTTTTTTGTGCATTGGTTGTTCTTTTTAGGTCGATACTTTCACTCGGCCCGTTGACTGTGTCAGTTTGTGTCTTACTCTACGAGGAGTTTATCTGCTCATGCGATACACATTAGTCTAGATTTAGTTGTATCATATTTACAAATAGGAGTACTTAAGTGCCGACCTGGATGGCCGAGGTGGCTAAGAGCGAGTACCGACTCAGCGCTTCGGTCCGAAGGGTCGCGGGTTCGAGTCCCGCCTTGGGCATGGTTGTTTGTCCCTTGTCTTTGTATGTATGTGTTGTCGCGGAGGGCCTCGCGTTCTGCTGACCCCAGATCAGAGGAGCCTGCAAGTGTGTTGGTGTTTAGTGTATGGTCGAATGTGCGTCCCATCGGGACGTAAAGGGTAACCGGCTGTCAGCTGAAAAAAAAACTAGAAAGAAGAAGAAGTAGTACTTAAGTTAAAAAAGGAAATAAAACTACCTATGAAGAGCCATATGTGGATACATTTGACACGTCTGCGCATAGGTACTTCATAGTGGCACACATGTCTTAAACCTCCTTCCAGTAGCACCTATTACAATACTTACAGAGAATGAAATGTATTTTCTAAAAATAAATATATCACACCTAGAATTAATCATACAAATAATAATAAAAAATAAATCATAAAACCAGAAGTGAAGTACAAAATGGCCGCATCGCACGTTTTAATACGCCACCTATATTCATTATATGTTATTAGAATCCGTATTATACATTCATGCGTGTGTACCTGCATAAATCTTCGGCACGTGGATTCAGATGTCGATTTGAATTGAATGGAGCCAAATGTGTGCAAAAACGTGCGAGCAATATCTCATTACTCGTTTTTATTTTTATTTTTCTTATTCTACTCGTCTAATAAAGAGAATGTATTTAATGCTGCAGATAAAACGGCGATTTTTCGGCAGCAAAATCTCGTATTGTAGTTTCGTGATATCGAGTGGATAATTCTCGCTATTTTAGGTTGCTAATGACTTCCTCTAATAAGTTTATTAAAAATCCACATTTGTGAGTCCTTCATATTGGAAAAACTGTTTTGCAACGAAATGAGTCTGCCTGTTCATCTGTCTGTCCGGGTGTGCGGCCATCTGCGGAAATAACTAGACCGTAAGTATGATTTTCACCAAAATTCGTTTCCCGATTGAACTGAGCCATGACGCGGCACCTTGAATCTGAACAGATATTTTTAATTTTGGGGGTACTTAAATGAACCTTGACGTTTTCAAAAACCTTGACGTTTTTTAGAAAACTAAAAAATAAGTTCAAATGTTTGGACAATTTTTTATCGAATAGAACAAAGGACGCTTAGAAAAATGACATGGATTCGATTTTTCGTTAATTTTACTTTAATATCCGAACATTTAAAAAGTTGAATCTTTTTGGCTTCTTCCCACAATTATTATATTTATGATAGTTTTTATGAAGTATGCTCTTTAAAACTGGATATTCAAATGAGGTCAAGCACTTAAAACAACAAATTCAGTTGTTTTCGTGCAAATGTGTCTAAATAAAGGCAATTTTCAACAGTTTTTCTAAAAAACAGCCTAAAATTCTCTCTTTATTATTTGTCAGGTAGTGCAAAGTACGCTTATAAAAGGGTCGACGGTCCGATTTTCTTTGAATTAATGATTTTTTAAAAATTGCGAAAGTTACGAATAATACGTAGCAATTTGGCTGTTGTAATATTCGTTGTTGTATGTAGAAAAGAAGAATTTTACGCTGAATTGATGGAAATATATGAATGAATAGACCGATATGTATATAACTCATAACTCAATTAGAAGCGTTTGAGTGTTAACTTCACACACACTTGAGGAGAAGGTCTGTTATTGCCATGGCAGAAAATTTTAAGATTAGTGCAAATGGTGTAGAGATACAGTTTTGTACCATAAACAGGGCAGAAATTTTATTAGTGTCACTTTACCCTGAGGTATGAAAGCTGTAACAATTGGAAGCATTTCCCTTTTCCTCAGTCTTTTACATAAGCACATTCTCTGGTAGGTAATACTTACATGAAAGTAATGAATAGGGAAATAAATACTACAGTAACTTGGAGTGACTTTAGACCACGGCTTTGCACCACGCACCACTTTAAAGAATGTCTGTTAAATTAAACGATGGCGCGTGTATTTTCAGTTGCTGCAACTATTAGTCGATTCTGGGATATTGGGCACACCAAACGTCGACATTAGTCTGCTCATGCTTTTGATTAATATGGCTTGAGCTGGCACTAAATATAGTTTAATTTTTTTGGACGTGTTTTTATAGGACAGTAACTTTAGTAAATATTTTATGAAGTTATTACATTTTATTGTAGCGTTGATTATATAATAATTATTTACAATTTACTTATAATACTTAACATAAAAATTTCAATTTATTCCCACCATTTATTGTTCCAGATCATAAATTTAAAATGTGGGTGATTTTAAACCTGGGAGAACGAAATTTGGGATGTGGTACAAAGTCCTTTCACTTAAATCTGTACTTTCACAAACAAACTTTGTGATTTATTGTCTGTTAAATTAATTTAGATTTATCATTTACGATGCCGAGAACTCATCATCGTTCGGCAGATGCCAGGTCCTATCGGAGGTATTATGATGATAAATTACTGGAATGTATTGCAAATATATGAACAGGTGAAGTTTTCGAGATAAAAGAAGCAGCTCTGTACAAAATTTTACGATCTAGCATAAATAACTTGCAAGGTAAACACTGGTACCACATGGGTGGGCGGAAAGTGTTTATTGATCAGGAAGAAGTGGCATTCATTAACTGTCTTGCAGAAATTGACGAGTTAGAATTTCTCGTTGGAAAGAGAAATTTCCATTTTATTGTTAAAAAATATAAAGATCATGCGTAAGAGAAAACTTAATTATATTCATAATCCAATTTCAGTCGTCTCTGGGTAGATAATAAATGGTATTGAGTGTTTACGTTCATGTTATTTTGTACTTGTAATAAACAAAAAATGATAAACACTCGTGTTTCTGTTTTTACAAGATCTAAAAATACTCTACCTCTTAATCCTTTCAAATTTGCCTACATTATCATGAGAAAGGCGGATGCGGACAATGTCACTCTACCCTGGAATGTTACATTGTACCACACAAACTTCCTCTCCTACCAAATAAAGAAATTTAAATAAACGGCTTGTATGTAAAACATACCTCTGGAGTTGCCTAACATTTTTAAATGATCATAAAAAATGTAAAAATATTTTGGTTTCTCAAGTACAAAAACACCGTTTCATGGAACAAAGTCACCCCAAGCGACGATTCGTTTTAAATGAAAAATGACAAATTCGTAAATTTCTTCGGTTTAGTTAATCTATGGTCTAGTGGTCAGTGAAATAGGCTGTTAGGCTGGACCACTGTTACTTCTCTACCCCAGAAATCGCCTTGCCCGAGGGGGTTACTTGAGTAAAAATGTTGAGGAAATAGATGACACAATTTGTGGGAAAATGGCCGCAATCGTAAACGTCTTCGGTTTAACCTACCTTTCGGTAGTGAGAACAGTGAGCCTTGGAGCTGCTTTTTCTTGTCATGGCTTCTCACCCGATCGATCACCAAACCCATACAATTTATTTGAAAGTAATATGCGTGTAAATATATTCTACTTTTGAAATGAAAATTGCAAAATCCGTAAAAGTGTTCGATGTTAAGAACTCTATGGAAGTCGGGACTCAAACTTTCCAACCCCAGGAGCCATTGTAGTACCATGCTATACCACCGTACATGCGTACTGTATTATATTATAGACATTTCTGAAATAAGTATATGCCAAGTTTGTAATTCTCACGGCGTAAACGATTCAAAATTGCGGTATGCCACGCATCCTTTCGTTAATATTTGAAAAAGCTATTCTTCGATCTTTATTATCCCCCTTTATTCGGGAATAAATGCTGCGAAGACTGCCAAATTATTGACATGGCCACATTTATGATACCAAAGAACAATAAGTCCCAAAAACTCAGTAACTTTTGCCGAATTAAGTGGAACTCAAATAACAGGTTAAAGTACAATATTCTGGGGCACTTTTCATGTAATGGAATATTGCTCTGACAACCTCACGAATAGAGATAAAATCATGAAAATTTGCTTGGATAGAGATTAAAGACAATTTATTCCTGCATTTTCAACACACAATTCATTCCTGCATTTTCCGAAGAATGGCCCATAGTCCTATGGGCCATTCAAACTACCGCCTCAAGCTACCACCTCAATTATACAATTCAACAATTATTTTCAAGAATTGACGACATGTCTAAAAACACGATGAAATATGCAGTAAACTATTTCAAATTGTACACAGAAATATTAATGATCACACTGTCCACCGAGCTAACTGCCTTTAAAATAAACACTGTGAAACATGAGAAACAAACTCTCTTAAAGAAACTTTTGCTGTTTATGTAATTGATACTCGTGTGAAACTTTGGTTTATTTCTTATTTATGTATTTAGTCAAAAACTGTATGTGACGTATGGAGGAGAAAATCATCTGCGCACGCTTTCTTGAGTTTTAGAATCCCTTCCCAACTATTTAACTATTAATAATTGAAAGATAAAAAATAGTAATAATAATAATAATAATAATAATAATAATAATAATAATAACAATAATAATAATAATAATAATAATAATAAATTTAAAAAAGCGAGAGATAAACATTTTAAAAACTAGATAATTTCGTTGCCGAATTATAGAAAACATTTGTAACGGTAAATGAAAGGATTTGATGTTTCTCTATTGCTATCAAATAGAAACTCACCCTAAGCTCTACTACCACTACAAGCAAAAGAAAAGCTCAACAAAACGTGCACATAGTGAAGCTACATTTACGTCCAGAAGCAAAGGAGCCATCTCAACATTTGCTCAAAGATCAGGGAAACTGGGCAAACAACCCGTTCGAGATGGGGGCCATTGATCCGGAAGCTGAAGTACATTACTTGTTTTGTGGGAATTCTGATTGGATGTTGTTGACATTCTTATAAGAAGAAATAAAAGAATCATCTTCGTCAACATATCATGATATGTTGACGAAGATGACTTCTTTTATTTCTTCTTACATTACTTGTTACAGGCATTTAAGTCTTTTTTTAATTATACAATGCAAATGTAAACTAATTCATTGTACTATATCATTGTTTTTTAACGTAAACATTTTTCTTTTTGGTGATCAGTGTAGTCTCTAATTGTATAGAAACAGTTACGCAGCAGAAAATATTTTACTCTTAACTTAAATTTATGTATCAATTTTAATTGGTTAATATCATCTGGCAATGCGTTGCAAAGTAACGTACATGTATTGTATGTGGATTTCTTGTGGTTGCCAACTTCATGACATAATGTAGGATATTTCGTATGACAAAAAGTATTAATATTTATTAATATATAATATGTGTAATTAAGTTAAAGTTTATATTTCATTAATTTAATATTCGATCTAGATCAAATGTAGAAAGATTGTATGAGTATAAAAATATTGGACTGCTCAGCAGAGTATAAACTAATGTACCCACTAAAAAAAGCTAAACCACAAATCAACTACGTATTTATGAACTCATATTTGCTAGAGAAATAACAAAACAACGGAAAAACAATGCAATCAGAAGTGACAACTGTTCCGTATGATTTTATGTGGTTTTCGACGATGGAATATGAATTTATTTCTCTGGAAACGTCAAAAAGTGGGACGGAAAATATATCAGAAGTCATAGTGACATTTGGGATTGTAGTCGTTGTGTAGTCATGATAGCCAGAAATTGAAATTTGAGAATTAGAATTTCATTTCGTAATGAATAAGAAAAAAATTGTTTTCTGTGGAATATCTGTTAGTATTACGTAAATTGACAAGTAATATTATGGTTTCTCTTATTTTTTTAATTGATGCTTAAGATATTAAGGTATTAATTTAATAATTGTAGTATCTCGTGAAGTAATTAAGAAAATGAAGTAACATGACTAAAGGAATAGTATTCCATTACTATGAAATTCGTTTGGTTACGTTACATAAGCTTAGATATATTTAATGTGCTCCTATGTCTAATATGATGGTACCACTAATGGGGCAGATCTCTCAAACTGTAAAATTTAGGCGGTCCACCGATTTTAGGGCAGAATCTCCAAGAAATGTTCGTTTCAGACCAATAATTTCATAAAGTAGGTTTATAACGTTTATTTTGAACTGGTTTTTTGTGCATCTAGCTAATATTTTTTATTATTTTTGCGACAAATATGTGAAATATTTTTAAGTGAAATTACCTACAAGTTTTAGAGTGAATTTACGAGAAAGGCAAACTACAGAATCCCATAAAGAAGAATAACAAATTTTAATATTTACATAATAATAATTACGAATATTTAATTGTGAAAGAGTTTATCCTCTATATAAATTATATACGTTAAATTATGTCCATACATATTTATTTAACGAAAAGTAATCATAACATTTGTTACGTGGTTTGAATTTCAGATTTTTCTTTCAGCGTACTGACATATTTTCTATGATTTCGTAACATTTATTTTGGTCATAAAATAGTTTCTGTAGATGCTATTAGCAATACCGTCATTTGAACTACCTAGACGGACCACGAGCTAGCAGTTTGAGGACTACATCTTTTTAGAAAAAAATTATATTATTTTAAAGGGTATTAGTAAGATTAAAATATAAAACATCACAAAGTTCCAACTAACTTCTTATTAACATATTTCAGAAAATATAATTAGAATCATACTCTGGATCATATTTGACAGTCTTTTGTGCCGTCCGCTGGATGGGTCGCAAGCATAACCAGAATATTTTTCGGACACTCTCTCTGATTTTTTTCTTTCATTGCCTATTCTTTGGCAAGTTTTTTTTATCATTTGTAGAAATTGTTACTGGCAAAGAAGCTTTATTATCTTAGCTTTATTACTTATAAAGCTTTACTCTAAAGCTTTATTATCTTATTACTGAGAACGAATACGCCAGTTCTTCTGTCAACTTGAAAATAAAATATTTCACGGAGTTGTAAATACGATTATTCTCGAATTTATATATTGCAAGACATCTATTGTTGCAGAGCCATCCTTGCGTTGACAGTGAAGTTCTACGTACCGCTTGTGCTGATATCCTGGGATCGTGGATATTATGTAAGTCCTGCTGATAACCTACTCCATTTCTACAGCAATACTGATGAATGACATCAAATAGAGAAGGAATCGATCACAGGAAGGACTCAAAACGTTACCATTGACATTCTGACTTACTAAACATTTGAGGTGAATGATCACCCATATTTTGACCACTCTAGGAAGACAAGATGTAATAATTGTTTAAAAATGGTATAATTGTCTAAAAGGGTTGAAAGTAAGACTTGTTATTTTATATGATGATTAATGAAAAGTCATAATAATACAAGCAACTCTTTCACACAAGGATGGCAACAGAAACAAAACCTTTCGTTCCTGTGCCTCTGTAACAAAATTATTTCTTGGTAAATTTATTTTCGTTCCTAGTAGCGAAACGAAAGTCTGCAAAAAAATTATTTCCTTATCTAATGCACAGATCGCTGATGTCAGTTGCTTTACGTTTCTTTACCGAAGCGAAACGAAATTTGTTACTTTGTTTTGGGTAATACACAAAACATCCTTGTTCAGATTTTTTATTAATGTTTTTTGAAGAACTAAAATTTCAGGTTAGGAGAGATCCAGGATTTGGACTCAAGCTATATTTTTATACTTAGTCTTTTCTTTCAGAATTTTCCCCCACCCTGATTATCCTTACCCACTCAGAGTAACAAATGAATGGAGAACATATTCCCAAATGAGTTTCATAAGACGTATGGTGTTCTCGAAGCTGTCGGGAAGTGCTCAAGATGGACATTTATTCAAATTGAATGAATGAATGAGTGAGTGAGTAAATGAGTGAGTGAATGAGTGAATGAATGAGTGAATGAGTGAGTGAGTGAATGGGTGAATGGCTGAGTGAGTGAGTGGAGTGAGTGAATGGATGAGTGAGTGAATGGGTGAATGGCTGAGTGAGTGAGTGAATGGGTGAGCGAATGTGAATGGTGAGTGAGTGAATGGATGAGTGAGTGAATGGATGAGTGAGTGAATGGATGAGTGAGTGAATGGATGAGTGAGTGAATGGATGAGTGAGTGAATGGATGAGTGAGTGAATGGACGAATGAGTGAATGGATGAGTGACTGAATGGATGAGTGACTGACTGACTGAATGAATGAATGCCTTATTTTACGTGGCGAAACTCAGGCCATGAGACCTGCTCTTCCGCCTGACCACGCAAATATCGTTACGCCAGCAAATTTCAAAATTCTCAGGTCCCTGAAGATATTCCTCGGATCCTAAACCGAAGTAACGGTCAAATACAACGAGCTATTTAACCATTTTCCAGGAAAAGCGATCAACGGTCAGATCTGAAAGAAAAGGAAGAGACAAAAGATCTGATAAAACAGGAAAGATAGATCCCTTTACAATTCTTTCGCTATGGGAGGAGTTGTCGATTACTACTACTTTTGCAAATTGCAAAATTTACATGCTCATTTGGACGAGTAATCTGTAGTCGCCTAGCAAGGATAAATACATGACATTAATTCTGTTTTATATAAGACAACATATTCATATTTTGTGTAATAAGTGTAATAATATGAAATTCTAGGTTTGTATGCATGTATTTATTTTTAAACAGGGTATTTATCATACCACTAACGTAATCGATGGTTAGATAAACAAAATTTTTTTCAATCTGGGGTATTCTAAAACAGCGTATTTCTATATCAGAGAAGAGACAAGAAGATGCTTTGGTAATTTGAGTCCAGCGCTTACACCACGGTACATTTTCGAATATAAAATCCTTCAATTACGCCCTCTGACTGTGAAAACGGAACTATCTTTTTTTTTGTGACGTCGTGAATTGTAAATAACCAAACTGAATGTTGAATAAAATACCTACATAGAAACTTAATATTCATGATAATATAGTTTCGTCCTGGAACGAAACTAAATTCATAGCGATAGTTAAGTTTACTTCCAGAGATACTTCTGTGACTAATCAATAGATTTCTATTGTGCGCTTGAGTCTTTAGTTTCGTTAGTTCGACCTTTATGTAATAGAATTTAGTTTTGAACTTATTTTACGTGCGTATAAAATAATGAGGAACTGCCTAAATTCGTGTAATGTCGTTTTTGCTGCCATCCTTTCTTTCCAATATTGCAGGTCATCTCGGCAATTAAAAGCCATATAGCTATCAAATTGACGGCTGCGATTCTTCTAGAATTAGTATTATTTTGAACTTCTTGATCCACATTTAATAATTACAAATATGGATCACTTCACATTTATTTACTTATAATACTGCGATTTGTTAAATTTGAATAAACTCTCGTAGAATTATTATGAACAAACACGAAAATATTTTAGTCATTTATCCTGTCACTTACAACTGCAATATCGACATTTCATCACAAATATTGTTCAAACCAAAAAATATAGGGGTTTAAACATTTTTTAACCGATACTTCATTTCTTGGGAAGTGAACCCGTTTTTGTCGTGTTAGATTACGAATTAAATACTTTCACACATTAAAATTCTAAACACAATTAGTTAAATAATTGCTATTTTAATATTTGAGCACCCTAATATTGTTCATCTATGTTTTGTCACTCCAGCCTTTTTTCTTGTTTCTATGGGGTCGGAACTAATGGGAGCGGGTTCAGATTTTTAATTTTTTTTTATTTTCTGTAAACTCCATTTTAGTTTCTCGCTACGGAATAGAGTGAAAGTTACGTAATGTTGTGCGAGAAAAGGCAGAAAACTCTATTTTTTGGCAGAAAACTTTTATTAAAGGGCCCTGGCAAAGAAAACGTGAATTATTCCAGTTGCTAAGTGTAGAAAAAAATCCTGCAACACGTGGTATAGCCAGAATCAATGTTTGGTGGGTATTTTACAAATTTTCAAAAAAAATTCCCCATTGGTTTTGTTTAAATTTTACAGCGTTTTTTTTCTTTTTATGTTTTGTATCTGGATTTTACTTCGTATCTTCCAATCTGACTTGGTACATAGGTGAACACAAAATTTTGACAAGCTGGTGAGATTTTGAGACTTTGGTAAGATGAGAATTGTAATTCAGATATTGTCTATGCAAAGCAACAGAAAGAGGCTGCCGGAAAAATTCTACAACAGCGTTGGAGAGCGACACGAAAAGGATCTTCGACCGTGCGACCTTGGCAGCCGGCGTCAGCGCCCGAGAAGTCATCGTTCTCCACGTGGGAAGGTCAGGTGAGTCAACAAACGTTCCGCAACCATTTGCAATAGCGAGTTTTCCCTGCTTAGCTATTTGCATCATTTCAGTTGGGAAGTTATTTAAAACCTGTAGAAAAATTATGTTAGAGTTACGTTCAGCAGCTGCATAATTATCTGTCATATGCCAATGTCAATGAACTCATTGCAAACCCATACGACTGTCCTAACTGGAATCAGATATTTAAATGCTAAGAATGTTTGTAATTGTGTCCTATAACTTGCCAGAATAAATAAACAGTTTGAAAACAAAGTATAGGTCAGTACTTACGAGTCTTTCTTTTGTTTGAGAATGTTATTAAATTAACGATTCAGTTATATTGACTGCGTAGAACGTTTACAAGAATTAGTTAAAAGCAACCTTGGTCTAGAATATTTATTGACAAATAGATTTGTGACTACTACTCTTTGCAAATGTGTTGAAAGATCATATTTTGCTTTACTTAAGTTTAAAAAAGGGGTTTTTTTTTTTTAAAAGTCTTTAATTTAAAAAAATTGTGTATTGTGTATGTTCATTTATTTTTAACTAGTGTTATTCCATTGTGATTGTTTTCTTTGTTTCATTGAGATTATGTCAAATGATATTTTAGTTAGTGGAATTTAATGAAGACATTGACTACCATTTTCTGATTTTTTTGTAATTCTTGGAAAGAATACATGCTCTCTGTGTTAAATCTTAACACGTTCGCGACTCTTTCTTTGTTTCGAATCAAAAGACGATCCCCAACCCCGTGCTGCAGATTAAATATCTTTTAACTGTCGTGAATTTTGTGACATCCTTAACAAATTCGGATGCCACCCGTCAAGCAAAATATTTCAATTGCTGGAGTCACCTGCTGAGAACCCACAAAATTCAGGCTGAAGGATCGTGACAGTAGTGCTCTATTGGATTTATTACAGCACAGGGTGTGTAATGATTTCATCACAACGCTTTTTTTACGATGACAAAATATAGGCGTTTTTTTAAGGAACGTTACTGTGGTAACCAAAACGCTCATGAGAAATAATCATAGAATTAATATAAATAATGACTTTGTTATTGTCGTAGATAAAGGTTTGGGTGATCCACGTTTGGCATATCTTGATTAGAAAATTTGTATCGCTTTTGCAACTACTCGACTAACGTCTAGTTAACTGGGATAACGCCCTAATACTGTTTCATTATGTCTACAACGAACTTGTTTCATTAATATCTATTAGTTCTAGAACAGGGTGCACAGATACCATAGCGAGGTAAACCGTTCAGGGCACAGTGGCATGGGTGAGATTTAATTCTCGTTTGTTTGCGAAGGATGAATGAGTAATTCTACAGCTGAATTTTGTATTCACTACCAAATTATTTAAATTTACACTAAACGAAGCGCGGTCTTAATTTTGTTTGTCCTTTCATGAACATTGACGAACACGCGGGTTTTACGACGTAAGGAAATATACCGTTCTGCAACTCGCTCTGGCAAGAAAAGTTTTTAGAGGGAGGGTGAAAGACGGAGGAAAGAGAGAGGTAGATACGAAGAGGAAGAGGTGCTTAAAAGTTTTCCTTCGACTGATACAAATTACCCCAAGGCATTGAATATCTAAGAGAGAGATTTGGACGAAGCGAGGTGCTTGGAGAATTGTGTGTGCGGGACTTATGGAAGTTAGTACTCTAGAGCCATTCAGATAAGGCAGTGGCAGTTGCGTCTGCGTAATACCGTAGGACACAAACTCTGTTATGAGCTTAGTACGCCTGCCTGCGAAAATGAATAAGAATTCGATATTATTACATCGATTAAGAAACTCTTCTTATCCTCAGTGTTCACGACGATTTTGAAGGACAGAGTATAAAAGAGAAAACAAAGAGACACAATTTACTCTTAAGTTCTTGAGCTTAAAGACATAGCAAGCAGTAAAAAGAATGAAATCAAGAACTGTTAAAAAAGTTGCTGTAGTTCTAAATAAGTATGAACAAAGTCGAAATGTAATACAAACTTCATGTATTGCTTGTAAAACATGTCAATAATGAACAGATATGCGCACAACCATTGCATAGTTTTTATTACATAAATTTATAATTACATAAATAGAAATACCCAAATTTTGAAAGGTAATTGATTGTCATAACGTTACAGACGCAATTTCAACCTTCTGCATTTTCTACGTTTTCGTTACCTCCTCCACTTTTTCTTCTTCTTCTTCTTCTTCTTCTTCTTCTATTTCGATTTGTTTCGGCATCAAGAAAAGAGTTCCTCCAACAAGATTCAATTTCTTCCAGACAATTTTATTTTGTTTTATTATTGCACATATAGTTCATTAGTAGCCACCTATCTATCATCATATTTTAATTGTTTTGTGCACAAGAAGGACCTATTGTTATTTTCAATTTCATCTGAATCAAGATGTAGACATCCTCATTATTATTTTTATTATTCAATCCATCAATGGAAACGTTTTAGGAATATTTTAATATTTATGGCTGCAAGAACATTCTTTCATTATTTTAACTTACGCGTCTTTTATTCATTTGAATTCCACTCGGTTAACCACCCGAAATTCTATAGTAACTTGACTCCAAATTTTTCCCCGTACCAATTCTGGAAATGTTACGTAACCCTTCCCTTCTACGAGAAACGATTCTCTCACGAGAAAATCAGCGCAAATTCGAGTTCAAATTAACAAACGAGATGCGTATTCGAGATACACTTAGTTCTCAGAAGAGGAAATTCCGACATGTTGCACCGGAAGCATTCGATGGCAGAGGGAATGGTGGTGGTGGAAGCGGCGGGGACGCGGACGGGGACGGGACGGGAACGGGGACGGCTGCGGAGGCGGCCCGAGCGAAGGCGAGCGGTAGGAGGTCGTGGATCAATTTCCACACGTGCGCTGGCGTCTGCTAGGCGTGCTACTCCCGCCGGCCCCACCGCCCACGGAGATCACAGCGCACACAAAGCGCCATTGCCAAAGTAAACTCGCGGCCACCGCCCCTGGCGAGGGGACTGGCAACTGCAACCTATATCGGAAGCAATATTCGCCGACCATTGGCGATGATGTGGCCTCTGCTAGCACGAACGAAGTAATAAGTCCTGTGCAATGATAATCGAGGAAGATATTTGCAAATGTATGTTGATTTTACCATCTAAACTTATATGAGATCAATGTACGGCAATGTTGTCGTCCTATTTGAGTAACTAACTAAATGATTGAAAACATCAAGAAAAAATAATTGTGAAGCTTGTCATTACGTAAAGTCAATGTTAATGACTACACTAAGAAACATTTGATTTTTATTAAATCCATTTTGTTCTGTAATAGCAAATGGGATAGCTCAATGGCAACTAAAACTCTAAAAACTCATTAAATTAGAGGTCCTAGGGTTCAAGTCCCGATGATGCAAACTTTTTCGCACTACGAGTAACTCCAAAAATATCTCGGTCGGATTCCACCAATGTCTAAATGATATCTTTAACAATATGCTGCTTCTATTTGTAGTTTTGCTTCATTTCTCTGTAAATGGCAGAAAAATGGCGGATGATGACCGTAAGTAACCGCTCAAAAATTGCGTATGGTCTTTACTTTTTCATCCTTGTCCTCATTTTCTCTTAGAGTTACACTCATATTACCACTTATGTCCGGAGGTTAATTAGAAACGTAACTCTCGTTCCAGCTGAAAAGGTGCCCTGCTGGGAGAGGTACTTTGAGAGGGAAAACTTTCGTGTAGATTGGCGCCGGATGTCACGTTCCAGAGAGGGAAGAACGACAACACCGGGGATATAGCAAGCACTAAATTTACGAGACTAATAACATCTGTAGTAGACACATTCGGACTCAATATTCACTCACGCAATTAGAAGTCACATACGACAGTAATTGAGCACGGTAATCATTACAATCATAGAAAGAACGTAAAAGATGGTAGAGATCATTTTGAACATCACCAGTATGTTTGGTTTTTTACCTTTCCTCCAGAACTGTCGCGGCGTTGGGATACGGATTGGGATTCCGGGAACCAAGAAGCCAGAGATGAGATAGTTGACCTATTGTCCGAAGGTCTGACGCAACGTTCGCGGAAAAGTTCTTAAATAGGCACCTCGGTTACTCCAAACATACCTCCACTGACCTAGAGGAATAAATCTACGTCTATAGGAATTATCTTAAACCCTCGATCGGGCGGAATTGGGTTAGTACCATCAGCGCGCAACAGCGCGCGAAATAGATAAGAATTTGCTGCGAGATAAAATGAAGCGACCAAACTCTATTTTATTGAATCAAATTACTAGTAAAGTTTATGTTACCTTCGTCGACGTCATGATGCGTTCGCCTATTTTCAAACAGAAATTAGGAAGTAATTGAAATTCGTGATATCAATCCATCTTCTTTTTGTTTCTGTTTTTTTTTTTCATTCTTTGATATTTTATATGGGTAATTACTATCAGATTATCAAACGCATTCAAATTTTTGAAGCTAGAACCATTGAAAATTTGATTTTTTTGTTAAAGAAGAGTAAAACAGTACGTGATTTCTAGAGAAGTACAATGTAGCTCGTGGCTCGATTCGTGGCTGATCTGATTCGTGACTTATTGTTGAGAACTGTTCAGTTCACACTATAAAATAAAAACATCTCGCACACTATTTCTTTCAAAAACTGCCGCAGATTTTGGAAGAATTCTGTAACACTTTTCTCAAAACTGCTGAAGATTTTCACTTTCTCTTTATGCTACGTCCTCATAGTAAAGAAAGTATTGTAATGCTGCTTCCGAAAGTGGCGATTCTTCGTCGGGTTGTGATAAATCAAAAAGTGGATAAATCTTCCCCGTACAAGTTGTAGATTACGTTTTGTAACATGTTGTAGTCAGAATTCACATTTGGGATCCGTGATGCCGAGCAATTGATTCACAGCCAAACGTCTGTCTATATGTTTGTTTATCCGTCTTTCGTCAATGCTAGCGCCTAAATCGTTCAGACGATTTTAAATCCCATATCGATCTAAATTCTCTCAAGGCATTGAAAGTTCGAAATGGTCAGTTTGATTCTTGGAGATATTTTACATGTTGCCGCCAGTATATTTTCCGAATATTCTCAAAAGTGACTTCAATTTTTTTTGATTAAACGTTTTTCTCGAATAGCGTAAAGGACGCTTAGAAATAATATTGCAGGTCTAATTTTTGTTAAACATTGAATTTTCGAAAACATTAAATTGGAAAAGTTTTTTTTTCGGTGTCTTCCTACAACCATATTGGAAGATATATTCCTATAACTATATATATATATATATATATATATATATATATATATATATATATATATATCGATAAATGTTTGCAAAATTTAATATTTAATCTTGAAACAATGACACGTAACATCTTTGACTTTTTTTAAATAGGAAATGCAAATATCCTACTTGCTTTTAAAGTTTCGCAAAGGTTCTTCTATTTCCTAAGCTGGGGGTGTGGGGGTAAGGTGAATGGCGCGCTAAACCGAAGAACCGAAGTAGAAGTGCCCACATAGAGAGAATTTTTTTGCTGATTGGAAACAGTTTTCCTGGTTCAAGTAGTAATATAATTTTGCGCACCCGTTAATCTGAATGCAAGCAAGTATGTACTGTTGTACAACCACTATCTTTTTAATGAAATCTATTGGACAATATTAACACTTTAAATACAAGATTAAAGTTTTTATAAAGAGTTTGTTAGTTGTTCTGTAATTTTGAATAAAATCATTTCAATTGTGAAACAAAATGTGTTAAGAAAATGTTCTTTAATATATGTACATTCTTCTTTAAACGTTTCAGGAAATGAAAGAAAAGGACACTGGATCATATGGCTCAAGTCCTACTTTCATTGAAGTATTTCAATTTTAAAAAAACCGACAGAAGTTAACATGACCGTTCTTCTGGAGGGCGATTGTTGCAAGTTGCAGGGAAACTAGAGAATGTTTCTTTTTCCGGCAAAGGTACTTAAAAGTAAAAAATAAAAATTAATGAAATATAAAACTCCACTTGAAATTAGAACATAATTTCAAAATAAACAAATGTTTTGATTCGGCCACACTTATTGAACTAAATCCTGACCTAGAATTTTTCTTCACCATTTGTCTAGAGTAGAAGCAGTTTCGCCGTTTGCCGACAGCATCTCATCTCTGTCCTCCAAGTGGATTCACTCGACAAACAACGGGCCACATACACCTGTAGGTTGCCCGCGAAAACACGGGGCACAGCACCTCAAGTGAGCCGCCCATATCAGACTCATCATCTGATAGCTCTTATCTCCTCGCATTGTTAAGTGACATGCCTTCAATATTCTTGCACATAATTGTTTACTCACAACAGAGGCCAATTTCTTCTTTTAATTAATTTGTAATGTTTCCGTTTCCTAAAATTAAAAGTAGAACCTAGAATTCCTAAAATTAAAAGTAGAACAACACACACTGGTATGCAAGAATATAGAGGGAATGGAGTCATCGCGGAGGAAGGAGGAGGGTAAACCTTATGTTCTTCACAGAATAATTCTGGCCACCAGTAGAACCCACCAATTACATCCCATACTCAAAAAGGCATCACCCCTGCGACTCTAATATTGCTACTCACCTATACCAATCAATGATCCGTTCAATCTTATTCTATGCCTCTCCTAAGTGGGCCTTACCCAGCAAGTCAAATATCCATAAAATACAAATTTTCCAAAACAAATTCCTCCGAACCATTAGAAAAGCTCCTTGGTTTGTATCTAACTCCCAGTTATATAATGAACTCGGCATTACTCCGATTTCCGTCCATTTCTCCTTCCTATCCTCTCGCTTCTATCCTAAAATTCCCCAACTTCCCTCAGCCGTACATTTAAAAATCGGAAAACAAAATACTCACCACAATAGATTAAAACGTAAACTACCGCAACAGTTCTTCGACCCTCCCTGATCATCATGGACCCGATGTGGCTTCGCACATTTAATAAGCATGAACTCAGTGAAATTTATCTGCCAATAATATTTTTTAAACAGTGCTAACATAACTCAATGTACCTTCAATGTATCGTACTCAGCTTCTGAGGGCCAAGCAAAAATCAATGAAAAAAGGAGCGCGACGGGGCAGACGATGCACATCACTTCTATGTCTGATGCTCCTCTGGTGAGTCAGATACCTTCGGGACCGACTTCCAATAATGTGTCAACACAGCGCCACCACTCGCACTCTCCCGGCAGTGACCGACTCCTTCCTTCTCCCAAAAACGATAGCAAAAATCTAAGCAAGAAATCTAGGACATCGCCATCAGCAGCTTCTCCTACACTCATTCCCTTCCAAAACAGATTCTTCCCGATTACCCTAAAAGACGATTCCATCCCTCACTGTTCTGAAGACACTCCCAAACCCAGGACAAACCTAACAACCAATCACAAACGCCACCCAACGTCTCTACTCTGTAGCCAAACCGAAAATATGACAATTTAAAATCGGCCTGACCTTATTTTGCGCTAACTTGACTAAAGATCTAATGAAAACGACTAACAAATAAATGACCGCTAATTGTTCTAGGGCTGACGTGTTAATTCAACCTCTGACAATCCTCATAGTAAAATACGCGACCGCCATCATCAAATACGGACTGACCCACGACTAAAACCATTGTTTTCACCCACTCTCGTATATTTTAACCGCGCGCTAGGAACCAGAGACAAAATCGTGATCAAAGAACTACCACCTGGATAGGGACTAGATCGCATCAAGGGCTAAACAACACATTACCTTCTTTTATGTTTCCGAGATGAAAAACGACTACGGACAAATGCAGCCTCTCGATATCTTTACAATTGAAGTTCCACGACATGGCATTGCTGCGACTAAAGTAAATCTGGTATTCATCGACTGTAAACAAATTACAAATTGAAGACTACAAAAAACACACACATCAGTGCCAAATTTAAAATTTATTGCCGACGACTGACGTATCCAACCCCTTCAGAATCCTGCCCAACAGTCTCCCAGAATCCTAAGTTTTTCGCGAAGTGCAACAACTGTCAAAAACCCCACCCCGCTGACGATCTCTCATGCTTTTACATCACCCAAGCCCGATTTCAAGGACAAATCCACATCCAACGCCAAAACACCGCTCAACCTCCTCCAAATTTTCACTCCCATTCATGCCTGCTCTCCCCACACCAACACAATCGTACACATCCGCCAATAACCCTAATCTACTCACCTCCCAAGAAAACCAACAATCAAACGCTTCCTCCGTCCAAGACCTGAAAGACCTATTTTCCCTTTTACAATCCTTTAACATCAAGAAGATTCTGTCGAAAATAAAACCTCTCCTAGACATCCTCCGAGGCCCAGAAGACATCCGCACCAAAATCCTAAACGGAGGTATTAAATTAGTAGAAATCTTTACTCCTTAAATGGCTCCCAAATCCCGCTTCCTTACCCTTTCCTCATGGAACGCTCGCGGCGCAGTCAACCTGAAGAAACCTCTCCTGTCCCAATTCCTCAAAGACTATTCCATCGGGATACTCCTTCTCCAAGAAACCTGGTTAAAGCCCAACATTCCCTTCGCCATTAAAAACTACATCCCACACCGTACCGTCAGAACCTCTTCTCAAAGTGGAGGCATGACCATCCTTGTTCGAAAATCCATTCATTATATTTCACACCAACTACCTCCTTTCTCATCTCTCGAATGCACAGCTATCCAAATAGGTACCCCAACAACCCCAATCATCCTCATTTCAGCATACATGAAGCCCGCAATCCCATAACTCACATTCGACCTAAACGTCCTTCTCAATCTTCCATACCTCTTCATCCTAGCTGGCGACTTCAATAGTAAATCGACCACGTGGGGATGTCAAACGAAACACAGAATAGGACTTATACTAGAATACTTTATTGACAATGTTTCTAAACCTTCTAGGCGTTCAAAGATTTAAAAATACCAACTAATGGTATTTGTAAACTTTTTACTAATTTAGTAAAGCTGATTATTAATTCAGTTATTTCTGATTATTATTGATATTTTATTGCTATTATTATTGTGTTAATTATTATTAAATGCGTCCCTGTACTAAATACATAATTATATCTTGTAAGTAGTATTGTATTGAAGAGTGGTGACGTGTTGTGCAGTGTAGTGCAGTATAGAAGTAGAAAGAGAAGTGAATTGCAAATGTTGTGGAGTGAAGTGAAGTGAAAATGAAGTAAGCAATTAAAAAGTCGTAGTCTTGTATTTAATAGTTTAAATGACTGTGCAGGTCAACCATAAAATGTAGTTAAATGTTATTATTGTTATCATATTATTATTATTATTATTATTATTATTATTATTATTATTATTGTTATTATTATTTATTATTTATTATTTATTATTTATTATTTATTATTTATTATTTATTATTTATTATTTATTATTTATTATTATCATTATTATTGTTGTTATTATTGTTGTTGTTGTTGTTGTTATTATTATTATTATTATTATTATTATTATTATTATTTTATGTCTTTAAATATTTTAAAGTTAATATTTGTAATATGTTAATTGTAGTGTTCTGCCACCAGGTTGTATAAACCTACCTGCAGAATAGTAAATATCTATCTAATCTGGCTTTGCAAAGAAAACACACCTCTGTCTGAAAAGATTTTCATTTCAGCAAAGGCTGAACGAACGGGTCTTCTTTCCTCCCAGAATTTCCCTTTACTTTAACGAAACATTGCTGCTGAGACATGATTTATAGGGGATATCCAATGAACATTGTAGTAGTAAAATATTCTGTTTCTAGGGGGAACAATTGTTTAAATAAGAATTAGGAAATAAGTATTTTATACGATATAAACTCCACCATTTTCTATTGCCACAAGTGTTCTCATATTTATGACGAATAAAGACAAGAAAGACTTATATACAAATGTAGAGAGAATTTACAGTTCTAAAACAAGAAAAAAGAGCATTTCTGATGGCCCAGTAATTCAATATAGTGAGAAAACATGATATACCAGCAATACTTAAAAAAGGTGTATAATAAAGAAAGATTTAAAGATTTTGTGTTACATGTATAAAAATTGTTCATGAGTTGTTTTTTATTTGGGAAATTTAAAGTATGTGTAGAGTCTTAGGTTTGAAGCTTTTTAGTGATAAAATTCACCTTGTGAAGTTTTGTGTTGGTTCTAATTTTTGAAACGAGATGTTGAACAAAAAGGAGTAATATCTTGCATTGCTGAGATTAAACAGAGATCTTAAAAAAAATTAGGCTTGTGTGTGGGTGTGTGTGAATGGGGCACCAAACCAGGAGCGGTAGCCCAGTGCATCAACTGATGTCACTGCAGTGCCTCGGACCCGTAGTCCTAGTTGCGAGTCCCGACGGCGGCAGGATTTTCGACACTAGCTTGTCGAATTCAATTTCTGTTTAGAGGAGAATTCTAGCGGCCGGTTGCTCTGATAGGTAGTTTTCCGTGGTTTCTCCGATCAACACCAGGCCAGTGCCGGAGCAGTACCCTAATAAACGGGCCACGGACCGCGCGCGATCCGTAATAAGTAGTAATAAGTGTGTATCCGGTAATTAGTGATAAGTTTTCCGCCTAAAATTCGCCGTTTTATCGCGCAGCATTATATAACGTTATCTCTACTCCGTAGCGAGAATGTAAAAATCTGCATTAGAAATGTCAGTAACTGGGCATCAAAAATAAACTTGATTTCACTTGTGTACCTATGGTATTTTTGGAAATGGACAAATTTATTAATCCTCAGTCGATTAGGAGTGTGTCGAGAAATTTTTGTTTCATTTAACATGAATGGAAGTAACAACAGGGCTAAACAAGCTTGACAGGTTTTCTGTATCTGTGAAAACAGTCTATGTACAACTTAAACCCGCGATGTACTGTGGTGAGTAATGTCTATACAACTTTACTAAGTGGTTGCATAACGACTGTGGCGTGCATGTCTGGCAACAAACTGCCATCTAAAGTTAGCAGCGCCCAAAACGAATCTCTAACAAACTATATCCGTACCACTCATTAATTAAATGCTACTAAGTGCTCTATTCCCGAATTTTCCTTATAGATTTCCAATAGGTGGGCGCTGCTAGCTTTAGTTCAAAGCTAGCAGCGCCTAGAAACGAATCTCTTCCAAACTAGTATTCAAAAATAAGTGGGCTAATTAAATGCTAATTAAGTGCTCTATTCCCAAATCTTTCCGTTCCTATAGTTTTCCAAAATCGAAGGCTCAAATCCCAAAATTCCTCGGCAGAACGCAGCGCAAAGGGAAGAGAGACGCTCCTTCCAACCATAGTAATTTATAATTCATAATTTTACGCCAAAATGTGCTCCTAAACAAATACTAAAAGAAAGCTACACTAAAAAAATTTACTGCCTACCGGTTAGTGGCATAATAAGGTCTGAATCCCCAAAATGACCATCCGCAGAACGCTGTGCGCAAAGAAGAGAGACGTCCTTCCAAAACCATGGCAATTTATAATTACCACTTACGTCAAAATTTGTTCTAAACAATACTAAAAAGTAATCTGTACAACAGAATTTGCTGCTCACCGTTTAGTTAGAGCACCTTGATCGTCCCAAAATGAACTGCGGCAGAACGCTGCGGAAGGAAGAGAGATCGCTGTCATCCATGGCAATTTATTATTACTACTTTACGCCAAAATGTGCCCTAAACAAATACTAAAAGTAATCTGTACAACAGAATTTGCTGCCCACCGTTTAGTTAGAGCACTACGGGCCCGAATCCCAAATGAACTCGGCCGAACGCCGCGGAAGGAAGAGAGACGCTGCTTCCAACCATGGTCATTTATAATTACTACTTTACGCCAAAATGTGCCCTACATAAATACTAAAAAGTAACTGTAATAGAATTTGCGCTCACTGTTTAGTGTTAGAGTACCTTTGGGATCGAATCCCAAAATGAACTGCGCTGAACGCTGTGCGAAGGAAGAGAGACGCTACTTCCAAACCATGGCAATTTATAATCACATTACGCCAACCGTGCCCTAACAAATACTAAAAAGTAATCTGTAATAACAGAATTTGCTGCTCACCGTTTAGTTATACCCGCTACCTGAATCCCAAATGAATCCGCGGCTGAACGCTGTGCGGAAGGAAGAGAGACGCTGCTTCCAAACCATGACAATTTATAATTACTACTTTACGCCAAACTGTGCCCTAAAAACAAATACTAAAAGTTGGTGTAACAGAATTTGCTGCTCACCGTTTAGTTAGAGTAACGGATCGAATCCCAAAATGAACTGCGACCGAACGCTGTGCGGAAGGAAGAGAGACGCTGCTTTCCAAAACCATGGCAATTTATAATTACTTACTACGCCAAAATGTGCCCTAAAATAAATTCTGCGTGCACTGTAACAGAATTTGCCGCTCACCGTTTAGTTAGAGAATTCTGGGATCGAATCTAAAAATGAACCGGTGGCGAACGTTGTGCGTGAAGAAGAAAGACGCTCCTTCCAAACAATTGAAAATTTATAATACATACCTACGCAAAAAGTGCCCCTTAAACAAATACTAAAAGTAATCTGTAATTTAAAGTACCGCTCAAGTCGCTTAGAATGAATAACATGGTCTGAATCCCCATAATGACCAAAGGCAGAACGCCGTGCGAAACGAAGAGGGACGCTCCCCTCGAAACCATCGATATTTATAATTCATACTTCACGCAATAATTCTATTAAACGAATACTACAATCTATAATTAAAATTTTACTGGCCACTGGTTAGTGAGAAATAACATGGGTCTGAATCCCCAAACACCTCGGCAGAACGCTGTGCGCACGAAGAGAGATGCCTCAAACCATCGCAAATCATAATTCATACTCTACGCCAAAATGTGTCTACATAATAAATAATAAAAGTAATCTGTAATAACAGAATTTGCCACTCACCGTTTAGTTAGAGTACCATGGCTCGAATCCCGGGAAATGAACCTCGACAGAACGCTGTGCGTAAGGAAGAGAGACGCTCCATCCAACTCCCTGGCAATTTCTAATTCACTAACGCCAAACAAAATTATGACCAATACTAAAAGCAATCTGTAATAAAAATTTTGTTGCTCACTGTTTTGTTTGAGTACCATGGGCTCGAATCCCAAAAATGAATCCAGAACGCTGTGCGTAAGGAAGAGGAGACGTCATCCAATCCCTTGTACTTTCTAATTCATAATTAACGCCAAATGTACCATAGACCAATACTAAAAGTAATCTGTAATAAAAATTTGCTGCTCAATTGCCTTGTTTGAGGATTCATGGCGCGAATCCCAAATGGTCCTCGGCAGAACGCTGTGCGTAAGGAAGAAAGACGCCCTTCCAACCACTTGAATTTCTAATTCACTCAACGCCAAAATACCATAGGACAATACTAAAAGTAATCTGTAATTAAAAAATTGCCGCCACTGTTTAGTTTGAGTACCAAGGGTTTCGAATCCCATAAATGAACCCTGGTCGACTGCCAAAGTGAAGGAGGAGAGACTTCTCCCAACCATGGTAATTTATAATTCATACTCATGCCAAAATGTGCCCTAAAACAAAATACTAAAAGTAACTATAAATAAAAACTTACTGTCTACGGGTTACTGTCAATAACATGAGTTCGAATCCCCAAAATAAAAAGATGCGATAAAGAGAAAAGTGATAAAGAATGAGGAACGTTGCCTTTTACTCATAAAGAGTCTTCCTAATGCATCCCAAACTTCTTCGTGCATCGATTGTATTGACATTGAACGCTGATAGATACTAACTATTCTAAAGCGAGGAACAGAAGCGCAATGTTTAATTAAAATTAATTATTGAAACATTGTTCAATTTACACCTATATATATTTTCCTAGAAATTTTTGAAGAACCAATATTAATACTATATATTATTAATATTATTAAATATTTAAAAATATTGATGAGGAAGCAAAGTATTTATAATTTATTTTGCTTTTCGCGACTTCCATTGGTAAGTCATTTTTAACCTTTTCCCTGTCGTTTTCATGAATCATATTTTTGTTAGTTTCATCGATTTTAAGATCTTTTAATGGTTCTAATTTTAATAATATTATGATGCACAAATGTTCTTCATAGAATTCCCAGAACCTATTCCATTTTTTTCGATCAGAAATTGTGTTTCAGCAGTTGTGAGTACGTAATTTACGGTCTCCTGCCTGGGTTCACCATCTGAGCTTCAGAATTCATGTCAATCAAAACATTTGATCTTCCTCTTCGACCACATTAATACTTTCTTCCGCCATATGCTTTTCTACTAATAACAAATGTAACTAACGGAAACTACCGCGAAAGTGTACAGAAAGATATATTTGCCAGATCTATGAATCATACTCATGATCTTGGCTGCCTGATATAAAAGAAAGAACACAACAAAGATGAAAGCCCGAAAACTCTTTCTTGATCTCTCACGCAAGCACGAAACGAGTAAGACACTGGAAGAATCACCGGAAGAGAATTCTAAACATCTGACTTGATACCGTTGTCGTAATATAACGCCGTCGCTCGTTTGAGAAATTATCTTCCAGACGCGCTGCGTTCATCAGCGCCTTTGATAGATTGATTCTCGCTGAACTGATAAGAATGACGATCGGATGGAGAGAGCTGAGGCATGAGAAGGCATTGCCATGCGTTATCTCTGTGTTGAAAATGGTATTGCTACCAAGCAAATGAAGAAATGTGAGATTTTTTCTCAACGTGAGCAATGGCGGGTTAATATAATTGTTAGAATTAAAACAAAACTTATACCTTAATCTTTATTCGCCTAATTTTTAATAATTTTCTGGAATGAAATATTATTTAAAACTTAGGTAGGGAATTCATTAAGAAAAATTAAAGAATACAATTTTTCAACAAATTTCAATAATTTAACAACCACTACAAGTACATTTGGGTACTAAAATCAGTTTGGAAAGCGTATACGTACGAGTATACCAGTATATGATTAAAATGAATGTGAATGGGGACGTGATTGATGATTCATCGATGAAACTTTTTTGAATTGTCATTCGCAAACTTCGAATGCTGGACTTATCCGTACTGTAATCTAATTCATTTGTTTGACATGCAACATTGAACCCCATGCGATAGGAGTGACTTCTCCTTGAATATTAATCATAAACAATCTAAGAAACAAAATAAAATACGGGGTATATCTATGTAAGTCAGTATAGACTCCGTCTTTTCAGTCGCTAGCAATGAGCAATATGTCATTAATGGAGCCTGGAAGTTTGGCAAAAATGTCTTGTTGTTATTGTTACTGTTATTTTATGACTTTAACAATTGGAATCACTTAGTTGTACTCTGTTTTTGTTTTAGTGATTTTATTTTGTCTATTTTAGAAGGTCTGTTGCCTTGCCATTTTGCCTTATTTTGCCTTCTTTCTGTCCTTTCCTCATTAATAGAAGATTTCATTTGCCTTTTTACCTATTTTAACTTCTGATGCCTATTTTTGGTTCTTTTCCTAATTATTCGCTTATTTCTTTCTCCTGGCACTGATCGCGATCAAGTTGATCTATATACCTGTAAGTCTGGGTAACCTTACGCTGATTTGAACAAATATTACAGCAGGATTTAGAACATTTACGTGATTGGGCTGAAAAAATGACATGGGAATTAACGGATCGAGCAAGCAAAACAATAACGTTCGGGCGGGGGATGAAATTACAGAGGAACCAGACTATCGTTTCTAGGGTGGGAGGTCATCATCCTAAGAGTCTCATCACAAGTATTTAGGCATTCATATGGATAGTAAATTAGGGTGTGAGAAGCATATAAATCAGGTAGTTAGGAAAACGTGGAAGTCTCTTTTGCATTTTGTAAATGCGAATTTAAAGAAAGCTCTCTGCAAACGCAAAGAATTAGCATATTTTTCGCTGGTTCGCCCATGGAATAATGGAGTGGCATGTTGGGATCCATACAGAAAGTCGCACCGAAAAATCTAGATAGAATACAGAGTAGAAAGCGAATAAGTTTATCACAGAACCAACGCGATAAAAGGCATGGGAACCCTAGAAATGAGAAGAACAAGGCGAGGTTTCAGCTCTTTATAAATCATACGTAGGTCAAACAGCTTGGAAGGAAATTCAGGTTAGACTAGAAAACCAAATTATTTGGCTGAAGGATCACACTCACAAAATTCGAACAAGGAAACAAAATTCAGATCTTGGGAAATTTTCCTTTGTAACAGAACACTAAAGATTGAACAGTTTAACTGCAGCAATTCTGTGCTTTTCTCTATGTCCAAGTTTTAGAAATAATAGAACAATATGATAGTAATAGACATTAAATGAGGCGCTGAAGTGAAGTGGTGTAAGTGCTGTAAGTGTGGTAAAAGATGAAGTGCTGGTCAGTGTAACCCAAAGCAAAACAGGTGTAGTGTAGGCAGTGTAGTGTAGTGTAGTGTAGGTAGTGTAGTGTAGTAGTGTAGTGTAGTGTTGTGCAGTGCAGTGTCGTGCATTTAATTGTAGGAACGTGATCAATGAATTAAAAACAATAAATTTAGCCAATATTTATGTAGCTTGTATTAAATTTTAGCATCACCTGACATATAATTATAATTATTATATAATTTGGTACGAGTTAGAAATATTTGTTATAATACTGAATAATAGTGATAGTATGATTATTGCATGTCTGGTTTGTACTGTACTCCTCTTTATTAATAATATATTATTATTATTATCGTTATTATTATACATTGTTGTTATTATTAATGTTATGTTATTATTATTGTAATTATTAGTTAATTAACTGCCACCGTCATACCCAATTGCAGTTCAAATAAATGTATGTATGTATGTAACTTGTAATGGTAGTGTATTTCTTCTGTGGGAAGTAGACACTGCGATAAAATCTAAATGAAAAAGGACGATGATCACAATCATTATTTTTTATTTCCTTTTCATTGCAGTCATCAGTCTGTGTTCGCTCACGAGCAATCATATTCCTACTCCTTCATTATGGCCACTGACCCTTTGGGGACAGGCTGCATGATTCTCACAATATTCAAAAGGGGAGTTCATAACAGCATTTTAAGAGACTGCGTCATGAGAAAAGAAATTGTAGGCACCATACCGCGTGGTCACAGAATCAAATTGCAAAAGAAAAGATCGTATTGTTTCATGTGAAGGATAATGTAAATTTTAGAGTTGCTGAAATAATTTACTTATTATTTTTACAATCCTTTTACATGCGAGTTTTCATTGTTTACATGCCTTCTAAGCACCCTCTACTTTAGCTACAATAAATGCCTTTTTAATGCCTATTTTAGTAAAAAAATAAATGCCATTTTGGTATGCATATTTGAGGTAAAATAAATGCCCGAACTTCGGGCTCTAGTCATTAAGATACATTAATTTGCAGAGATGAAGAGTAATGAAAGATTCCGTGCTCATTTCGAGCGGTCCAGCATTGGTGTGACAATATATGAAATGAAATTGTTCAAATTTTTATAAGTTGTTGTTGTTGTTATTATACGCTATTATTATTATTATTATTATTATTATTATTATTATTCCAAATTTTTCACTTTCTGCATTATGCGCAAAACATTCAATTGAGCATTGGCTGGTCTAGGCTCGGTCGATCTCGCAAAGACTAGACACGAATAAATGTTACTCTGAATGACATTTCAATCAATCGTCAAACAGTCGTAACATCCCAGGAACTGTCTTGACTATACCGGCTCGAAACACTGTCTGAGGAGTCTGGAGTGTCTCGTGGAGTGACGGGGGAAGAGGAGGCGATGAACTGTTGAATTAGTTTGACAGATGACCCTTTGAAAACCTACATGTCAGAGAAACGCACCACTATTCGGTATCCACACTAAACTGTTTCTTACCTATGAGGCTGCTAAACTGGAAATCGCAAGGACGGTACAGCGAATGACAACAAAATCCCCAACTTATACAGCCCTCAATGTCAGTTACAGTCTAGTCAGAATACTATGTGTTGGTACAGTTCTATTAATCTCCATTAAGCCATGTAAATTAGAAGTTACATTTCTGTAATTTAAAGATTTTAAGATTTAAAAACAGACAAAAATACTGCTTACTCATAGTCATTTTTTATCTTATTAAGTCCACACTTAATCTATATTTTGATGGAAATAACTTACACAGTATGTATTTACATATCTTCATATATTTTTAGTCCATATAAATCTGTTCCTGTCAATGCTAACACATACATTAATGCACACGTAATGCTTCTCCACTTACAATTTGCAATAACATACACCTTTCTAAGGTTATTCAATTTTGATGTTTTTATTCGGCTGCAGAACGTATAAGTTAATTGTTTTTCTTTGTACAGCCCTGAATTTTGAATATAAATGAGAAGCAATTTTTTCCTAGAGTCGTTAATTCAAGCGTTAATGTTTGGGGTGGGAATTTCAATTGTTTTCTGGGTGGTTTTTAAATTTTATGTTTTTCTGCTGTTAGAACCAATGTTAACTGTTTCTCTTGTAGAGCCCTGAATTTGGAATATAAATGGTGTGAATAATTTTTTCCTAAAGCCGTTAATTCATGTTAATGTTTGGGTAGGGTTTCGTATTTTTCTGAGGTTTTTCAGTTTATGGTTTTCTCCTGTAAGAAATCCAATGTTAATTTTGGTCTCTTTTGTACAGACCTTGAATTTTTTAAAATATTTAGTAATTTTTAGTTAGTAATTTTTTTCCCTAGAGCTGTTAATTCTTGTTAATGTTTGGGTAGGGTTTCAAATTTTTTCCGAGGTTTTTAAGTTTGGGGTTTTTCTCCCGTGAGAACCAATGTTAATTTTTTCTCTTTGTACAGCCCTTGACTTGTGCCATAAATGCATGAGTAATTTTTTCCTAGAGCCGTTAATTCAAGGTAATGTTTGGGTAGGGTTTGAAATTTTTCTGAGGTTTGTAAGTTTTAAATGTTTTTTCGCCCGTAAGAAATCCAATTTTAAATTGTTTCTGTTTGTACAGCCCTGAAATTCTAAATATAAATGCGGAGTACATTTTTCCAAGAGCCGTTAATTCATGTTAATGTTTAGATAGGTTTTAATTTTGTTTTGTTTTCATGTTTTTTCGCCCATATGAAATAATGTTAATTGTTTTGCGCTCACGATTTTGGAAAACTATAGAGCTGGAAAATTCGAATAGAGCACTTAATTAGCATTTAATTAGCTGTTAATTTTATTATAGTTTGGAAGAGATTCGTTTCTGGAAGCTGCTAACTTAAGTCTGCTAGCAGCCTGTCATGAATTTGGGAAACTATAGGAGAGGAAAATTCGAAAAATAGATAATTTAATTAATACTTAATTAGCTGTTAATTTTGAACATACTATAATTTGGTAGAAAATTTTGCAGGTACATTCTTGCAATTTAAATCTGAGGCAATTTAAAACTAAACAGTCAGCGGTACAATATTTATTAACATATTACTTTTAGCAATCTGGTTTAGGCTAGAGTCTGAATTGTGACATTGGGATGGTTTAGGAGGAAATAGTTCTATATTAGTCGCAAAGGTTCCACCAAAGGGTCTGAGGGGATTCGAGCCCAAGTTATTCAAACTAACTGGATCAAGCGGTACTTTCTTATTACAGATTACTGTTAGTAATTATTCATGGCACATTTCATGTAGAGTATGAATTAAAATTGTAATTGTTTGTAAGGGAGTGTCTCTCTTCCTTGCGCAACAGTGTTCTGCTGAGGAGGACATTTTGGGATACGAGACCATGTTATTCACACTAACCGGTGAGGCTGTAAATTATTAAAACATAGATTACTTTTAATATCTGTTTAGGGTACATTTTGCGTAGAGTATGAATTATAAATTGCAAATATTTGATGAAGCGTCTTCCTTGCGCACAGCGTTCTGCCGAGAAATACTTTTTGGGATTCGGAGCCCATGGTACTATAATTAAACGGTGAGTGGCAATTTTTTTATTACAGATTACTTTTGGTATTAGTCTATAGTACATTTTGGCGTTGAGTATGAATTGAAATTGCAATGGTTTGAAAGGAGCGTCTTCTTCCTTACGCACAGCGTTCTGCCGAGATTCATGTTTGGGACTCGAGTCCATGGTACTAAAACTAAACGGTGAGCGACAATTTTTTTATTATAGATTACTGTTAGTATTTGTTTAGGTACATTTCAGCGTAAAGTAGCAATTATAAATTGCCATGGTTTGGAACAGCGTCTCTCTCTCCTGCACAGCGTTCGGCCGGCGGTGCATTTTTGGATCTGGAGCCCATGGTACCTAAATCAAACGGTGAGCGGCAATCATATTACATGATTACTTTAGCATTTGTTTAGGCACATTTTGGTAAAGTAGTAATTATAAATTGCCATGGTTTGAAGCAGCGTTCCTCCTTCCGTGACAGCGTTCAATGGTGGTTCATTTTTTGGATCTGATTTCAAGGTACTTAACTAAACAGTGATGGCAAATTTGTTATTACAGATTATTTTAGTATTTGTGTAGGCAATGGCGTAAAGTAGTAATTATAAATTGTCATGGTTTGGAAGCAGCGTCTCTTCCTCTTCCGCACAGCGTCTGGCCGCAGTTCATTTTTGGGATCAGCCCAGGTACTTAACTGGTGAAGGTGAGCGCGTAAATTCTGTTATTACAGATTACTTTTAAGCATTGTTTAGGGCAAATTTTGGCGTAAGGCAGTAATTATAAACGCTATGGTTTGAAGTTAGCGTCTTCTCCTTCCAACAGCGTTCGGCCGAGGTTCATTTATTTGATTCGAGCCCATGGTAATTTAACTAAACGGTGAGCGCACCATATTACAGATTACTTTTAGTATTTGTTAAGGGCGTACAGCTCTGGCGTAAAGTAGTAATTATAAATCGCCGCGGTTTGGAAGCAGCGTCTTCCTTCCGTACAGCGTTCTGCTGCGGTTCATTTTTGGGATTCGAGCCCATGGTACTCTAACTAAACGGTGAGCGACAAATTTGTTATTACATATTACTTTAGTATTTGTTTAGGCACATTTTATGTAAAGTAGTAATTATAAATCGTTAGCGTTTGGAAGTAGCGTCTCTCTTCTCCTTCCGTACAGCGTCTGGTCATGGTTCATTTTTTGGATCTGATCCTGTACCTAACTAAACAGTGAGCGGTGCAAATTCCCATATTACAGATTACTTAGTATTTGTGTAGGGTACATTTATAAAGTAGTAATAATAATTGCCATGGTTTGGAAGCAGCGTTCTCTCTTTTCTTTCTTCCACAAAGGCCCGGCTGAGGTTCATTTATGGATTCGAGCCATGGTACTAACTAAACGGCGGCAAATTCTGTTATTACAGATTACTTTTAGTATTTGTTTAGGTATTATTTGGCGTAAAGTAGTAATTATAACAGCCATGGTTTGAAGTAGTTGTCTCTCTTCTTCCGCACAGCGTTCGGCCGAGGTTCATTTATTTGATTCGGTTTCATGGTACCTCTAACTAAACGTGAGGGCAAATTCTTGTTATTACATTACTTTTAGCATTTGTTTATATATTTTATGTAAAGTAGTAATTATAAATTTCCATGGTTTGGAAGTAGCGTCCTCCTTCCGTACAGTGTTCAAGGCGGTTCATTTTTTGGATTCGAGCCCATGGTACTTAACTAAACGGAGCGGTAAATCTTGTTATTACAGATTACTTTTAGTATTTTGTAGGGGCACATTTTGGCGTATGGGGCAGTAATTATATATTGCCATGGTTTGAAGCAGCGTCTCTCTCTTCCTCTCTCTTCCGCACAGCAAGGTTCGGTCATGGTTCATTTTGGATCTGGAGCCTAAGGTACCTTAACTAAACAGTGAGCGGTAAATTGCTATTACAGATTACTTTTTAGTATTTGTAGGGCACATTTTATGCAAAGTAGTAATATTAAATTGCCATGGTTTGGAAGCAGCGTCTCTCTTTCTTCTGTACAGCGTCTGAAGTCGAGGTTCATTTATGGGATCTTGTTTCATGGTACTTAACTAAACGGTGAGTTGCAAATCTGTTATTGTATATTACTTTTAGTAATTTGTTTAGGCATTGTATGCAAAGTAGTAATTAAATTGCTGGTCACGCGCCTTCTTCTCCTTCCGCACATGTTCGGTCAGTGTTTTCATTTTTTGGGATCTGATCCCAAGGTACTTAACTAAACGTGAGCGGCAAATTCTGTTATTACAGATTACTTTAGCATTTGTTTAGGGCAAATTTCATGTAAGGTAGTAATTATAATTGCTATGGTTTGAAGGGAGCGTCTCTTCTTTGCGCACAAGGTTCTGGTGGATGGTCATTTTGGGGATTCGAACCTATGTTATTAACACTTAACCGTGAGCGGTAAATTTTTAATTATAGCTTTTTAGTATTTGTTTAGGCACATTTGGCGTAGAGTAAGGAATTATAAATTACTATGGTTGGGAAGGATGTCTCTCTGCGTACAGCGTTCTGCTGGAGGGGGAATTTTTGGGATTTGAGCCTTCGATTTTGGGAAAACTATAGGAGCGGAAAATTTAGAATAGAGCACTTAATTAGCATTTACTCAGCTCTCATTTTTGAATATAGTTTGGAAGAGATTAGCAGCCATGGGGCTTTAGACTAAGCTAGCAGTGCGCCTACGATTTGGGAAAACTATTAGAGCGGAAAATTCGGGGAATAGAGCACTAATTAGCATTTAATTAGCTGTTAATTTTGATATAGCTCAGAGATCACTTTTAAGTGCTGCTAACTTTAGATGGCTGCTTTCCCATTTGATGCAAAATATTAATGCAAATAGTTTTGCATTATTATTTGAGTAAGTTTATCAACGATAGATGTAATTTCCAAGAATCGAATGATTGTCGGAAGAAGCGTAGCAGATTCAAATACATTTTATGACAATTTCGGAACGCAAAACAATGTGTTCTGATAGTTAAATTTTGTTCGCACGGCTTGTGGACTTGTATATTAGAATTAAATTCAAAGCAATTTCCTATTATGGTTCTAAAATGCACATGGTTATAGGAAGTAAGTGCAACAAACACTGCAAAAACTACACATTATAACTAAAATCCAAAAGGATGCTTCATAAAGTACCTTATATTTCCTCTGAAATGACATGTAAAATAACAAAGGATAATAGCCGCTTTGTTTCTAATGGATGGACCGAATCAACCCTGTTCACAGGTTTCGCCCCACGCCACTTGCTGTTCTAAAAATACCCACATTCCAGAAAAGAGGTGTCCTTGGTCGCGGTCTGAACTGTTGCCCAATTGACCTCGTGGCTCTCGTATGCCCTGTCCCCTCGGTGGCCCGTCGCCCCGTCGCCCTGGGTCGCCCCCTGGTCGCCCTGTCGCCCCCGTCGCCCCTGGGCAAGGTCGCCCCTGTCGCCCCCGTCGCCCCTGTCGCCCCCGTCGCCCTGTCAGCCCCCGTCGCCCTGTCGCCCCCGTCGCCCCTGGGTCGCCCCCGTCGCCCCTGTCGCCCCGTCGCCCCTGGGTCGCCCCTGGGTCGCCCTGCGTCGCCCCTGTCGCCCCCGTCGCCTCTGGGTCGTGCCCCCGTCGCCTCGGTCGCCCTGCTGTCGCCCCCGTCGCCCTGTCGCCCTCTGTCGCCCCCGTCGCGTGTGCTTACGTGTGCTCAGCGTGGTGAGGCGGTGCGGTCGAGCGGCGGCACTGGAGTGCTTGTCTGCCCGTCTGTTTACACTGCGCGAGCAACGCGGACATCATTACAATGTGTTCGCTTCCCCGTCCTTTCAACATCAGCGCCGCGCCCGGTGCAAACGCGCTCGTTCCGACTGCGCGCCCTCGCGAGCGTCGCAAAAGCGCCATTGCGGGGCTCCAAGACCGATGACGTCAAAGGCGCCTGGCCGGAGGCGTTTGCTCGGCCACGGCTCCGTCATTGTGATACTTCCGGGTGAAATAATAATCGTAGTAATACCATACAGGCTGCCTCCGGAACGTGACTCCGTTCTAACTCTTAGGGGACGGTGTCTAACGAGCCACGAGATCTCATTGTCGTGAATTCCACTGCACGGTAAGTGGTATAGCAAGCATATTAAAATATCACAGAGGTATCTTCGATGTAAGAAATTGTCCATCACATGGTCATTAAGAAATGGTATCTTTGACCCTCTTCCATGCACTAGAAGTTCGTAACATTTATTCTGACACATTCTGTGTGTAGATGACAATCACGTACAACTGGTCAAAACTGGTCCGTATCATTTCAAATTCTATTCATTTCCTAAACAGCCGTTTGGAGGATTGAATCATTATCAAAGCTAGTGTAATTCTAGCAAACTTAAAATTCAATCGTTTGTACTAATTGTAAACTCCGCTCCATTATCTCCTTTGATCTTCTTCTCTTTGCATGTTATTTATGAAACTGAGAGTCTGGGTGGGATTAATTTTTCTGTGCTGATTAATTGGTAGTGTTGATATGACGCAATTACTGTCATCTACATACTTGTTTGTATTGTATAAATGTGTGATTTAGCACGTGCATGTTCTGATTCTCAGAAAGGGGGAAGAACATTTGAAACGTTTACATATGTCTCAATACTTGGCAGTAAATGTGAATGCTCTGCTCACTTAAATAATAGTACTCTGAATAGTAACTGAATTGGTCTCATAAAACTGTTCCTTTCTAACAATTTACGTGTCTGTAGAATTCTTGAAGATTCCATGCCAGCAGGCCTTGCAATCGTGTTTCCTTAGTGCACGACCATTGAATTAATGAAATTATATCTAATAATTATAATTATTAAGATTCTTTTAATATTTTATGATTTTAAATATATTATTTATTACAATCAATACTATTTGTATGACTTCATTTTAAAATATACTAAATATTTTAATAATGAATATGTAGATATAATTTGTCTTAATTATTTAATAAAATCAATATTTTTGTGTTAAATTAATTTAAATCAACGGTAAAGTAACGGTGATTATTTAATTCCTGTACTTCCGTGTTTGGTTTCATGCATTAAAACCACGAACATTCTAATCACAACGTTAGCCTTAATATCCTTCGCTCCTGTCTGTACTGATCCTCTGCATTTTATCATTTGCTATAGATACCACAATCTCAGCCAAAAATTAGCTTGTCACATTTCTGTTTAAATCTGAATGAACAACCAATTACGGTAACCAATACAATTTTAATATACAAACATGACCAATAAAAATGGTATTGAAAAGTAAAAATTGGCAGGATACGAAAATATCAATGAATGGATGATGATAATCAGAATACTACGATTTGTTTCACAAAAATATCTCATTATTCTTACATACAGATCTTCTAAAATTTACATTTTCCTCTTTTTAGGCAATCTAAGAAATCTTTTATTATATTGTTTAAATACACAGCATTCCCTGTTGATTCATGGATCGGTTCTTTTATCGCTTGACTGTTTCCCGCTTGTAATGTGCCAAATACTCTGGCCAGTGTTAACGCGATAGTACTTAGAGAAAGAGACCAGTAAACCTCGGCAGTAAACTGTCGCCCAGAAGGCGGCCCTATGAATCATTTACGCGCTGGGCTGGGCCTGAAATGCGTTACCCTGACGTATCCTCCGCGCCGCGCCGCGCCGCGCCGCCCCGAGCCGAGCTAAGCCGAGCCGAGTCGGCGCGTCTCCAGCGCTGCTCGGGAGCCCCGCGCCCGTCCAGCTTAACGGCGGTCGTGGGGAGTGCCCACTCACCGATCGTCCCGTCGCGTATCGAACCTTCGCCCTTCGCCCTCACCCCTCCTCTGCCCAGTTCCGGCTCAACACCGCAACGAGCGCCTTTAGTCACGTCGTCGGGAAGATGGCACGCTGTCTCCAAAGCGCTGATCTGGGTTGTGTTTGAAAGGGCAGTTCCGACGTAAGCAGAGAACGGCAAATGGCACGCCTACGCTGTCAACAAGTCGACTGAGTCATTCAAAGTGCACTCTATATAAGAAATAAGATAGTAGCTGCAATTATTTTTTCTTTTCAGAAGAATAGGGAAAGTTATTTAATATGAGCAATGTCCACTAATGCAATATTAATGCAATGTTATGCATGCTATGTGGATATGATAAGCATATACAGCAATATTTATAGTTTCTTTATTTCAATTTGCTAAGGTTATATGCATTCCATACAGCCAAGGAGCCCATACAGTGCCAAGGAGTGCTTAATTTAGAGGTCGATGAATTATTAAATTGATTTTTATTACAACGACGTAATAACAATAATACATTTACATATGTCATCTTGATAATAAATGTCAATTGAATTTAAGCTTACAAAAGCTAGAATAAGCCATTTCGCTTTGGTAATTTTTCACACTGTACGGTCAAAAACTCAAAAATTCTTAATATTGGTAAATACACTTAACTCACTGTTAAAAGCAATGATTATAAATACTTGACATTATTCTTTACTAAGATTACTTCATCTATTAGCTTATCTGCGTTTAGTATCCGATGCTGAATCACTATCATTGGTTGTACTAACATTTTATTTAAAGATTAGGGTTGTTTTCTCTGTCGTATATTTATTGATATTAGATTCCATCATAACCGCAAAAGTCGAGGGTCTGGTTATATTCATGAATATTATTGATGTTTAAAACCATTACTTTAAGCAGCATTTCATGAATATTATTGATGTTTTAAAAACTATTACTTTAAGAAAACATTTTCTAAGTACTTCCATGAAAGATCTGACACGAGAAATACATTAACCAAAAGATATTTACTGGGAATATCTTAATTTTAAAATATCTAAATTTTGGGTACTATGGAGGTGATTTGTTTCAAAGGTGCTACGTAAAGTACGGCAAAAGATTGGACAAAAAACTAATCTAAAATATGAGCAGATTTTAATAAAGCCAAATATATGTAAGATACATTCTGGCATTGATATCAAATGTATGTATAATATTTTATTGATTTTGTAGCATTAAAAATTATTATCTTTTTCAACATTCTCTTTTCCATTATAAATTTTACATTTCTAAATTTTCTAATTTCATTAAGCGCATCTGATTTAATTTGATTATATCGTAACACATAATACACAAGTATAATTAAATCTGATCTTTTTAAAATATTTCCAATAAACCTACAATAATTTCATTATTGTACAACAATCAAAACACAAATAAACTTGTCCCAGAGCGCGTCAGGAGTCCTGGCACATTAGATTTAATAATGGTATTGACTAATAATTATAATTGGGAAAATAAATAATAATTAGTAACAACATTTAATTTATTAATTCATAAATTATGTACATACAAAGAACATTGAGGAACAAAACTACATCTGCTGTTACGAGAATCAAACTGAAGGCTGTCTTAGTATTCACTTAAGGATACTCAAAAAATTATAGCGATAAGGACTTAATATACTTTTATAAAATTCCACCATATTTAAAAGGAATACGTGGGCAGAAATTTATTTCTGAAAAGAAATGAAAGATTTATGTTATAAGGCCGAAGTGCATTTTTACAATATGATTTTGGGTTTGGCGGACGTGACGCCTATGTTCGTTGAGTCCGTAGTCGTCGAACGAGCACAACAAGCAACACCCTGGCTCCTGTAACGTACCTGGCTCTGCATAATGAATGCCGCTTCTTCGTTTGGTCATACAGAGAATATTACATACATTCGCTGTCGGCAGAAAGGAGAATCGTGTTCAACTGGAATAACTGCATGCGTTCTTTCAGTTGTTGACATTGTTCATCTGACTGTTTGCAATGCAGCCGGAGTCTGAGCCGAATACAGAAATACCATTATTAAGAAAAGCATGATAAAATAAAAGATCATCATAGTGCGTACATGTAAATATTCGTATATATATTTTGCAGAATTGTTTTAAAAATAATTAATTTAAGTGAATGATATTTATTTATTTACGTTGCCATAAGAGTGAACGTTGGCAAATTGTTATCAAACTTCAAAATACATGTTAGGCATCATAATTCAATACAGCACAAGATCAATAAGGATCATTGACGTCCTGAAAAGAAACCAGTGTCACAGTGAAAGAATAAATAAATTTGAAAAAACAGAATAATAATTGAATAAATAAATTTGCTAAACGTAAAGTAAAAAAGTAGTATAAAACTTTTCTCAAAGCGGAGGCAATCATGCAAAATCATCACTGCTCAGTAAATTTTAGAGGTAAATCTTTCCAAAGTATGCAGTGGTGAAGCGATATTGTATAATGTGTTCATCTCGATAATTCAGTCAACGTTCATCCAATATTCTCTGTGCGCCCGGGAAACGATTGGCCAATGCACGTCATGACTGAGCGACCTCATGCAGGATCAAGGCGGCAGCAGGCCAATACAGCTTCTGAATTGACGCGCTTTGGCCGGGCGTGGCGGGCGCGCGGGGCGGAGGCCATCTGCGGCGCGGGAGTGTTAGGCGGGGCCGAGGGGAATTGTGTGCGCGAAGGTCTTCTGCAAGGGGAATCCCAGCCCGCGCCGCCCTTCCTCCGCACCGCCCCCCCTCTCCTCTCCTCTCCCTTCCCACCCTTCCTTCTCCCCACCCACAATTTCTCTTCCTACTACCGCTTCTGGCAGCCCTCCCGCTTCCTCATGCCACCATCTGGCACCGCCTGCCGCCCAGAGGCAGTCGTGACGCGCGGCAAATGAATGTGTACCAACTAAGCCATCGAGAATACGGGGTAATGGAATACTTACACTTCATTTTTTCTGCAATGCATTGGATCGCTGAATCTTTACATGCTGGCATGAAGAAAAACGTTGTACTAATACGCGCTCATAACAACTGATGGCTCCGAGAGTGTTTCATTCGCAAAATGTGAAATTACTTGTCCGACAGCCTGTAAAAGGGAAATAAATGCATCCATTTGACCTGTTCGTACACGAAGATAGCTGCTCTTCATGAGAGAAATGCCCGAGAATGTCAGCAGGGAATTGCGAAAGCTCTGGCAATGATGTCCTTCCGTACCGGACAGTCGCGAGATGCGCAGGAGGACGCGGAGCAACCAGTGATCAGGCAACGCACGTGACGTCCTCTGACTGTGCAGACCGGATGTCGGACGTACAGTAATTTGGACATTTGCCTTATTTGGCATTTGTGAACGAGTTATAGAATGTTGTCAACTCGTATACGCTAAATGTAACTATAACCTGAAACTAGTTCTGTCATTTTAAATACCTTAAATATTAAAACAGAATTTTGAGGTGGCGTTAAATATCTATCTAAGTGTATCTATCTATCGATTCGTGTTTTGACCATCTGTTTAATAAATAACTTTATATGCCGCCGCCGCTATGACGACACTTGAGCTTATTCAAAGGCTGGAGGTGTATCGAGGTAGGGGAGGGGTCTTCCACCCATCCAAGCTGAGACACTAGGCAAGAGGCGAGAGGAAACTCTCTGTAATCTACAGATTTTGATGCAGAACTAGTTATCTTAAGAAAAAAGGTATTAGCATCATACTTATGTTAATACAGTATAGATTGTGATCAGTGCTTCTGGTTCATAGAATGCATTAGTTAGAAAACACAGTTTCATAAATAGAATCATAAACATTCAATAGACTCGTTTAAAAGAACATGATTGTGCAGTTTGTGTAAATAGAAGCTAACATTTACAAACTGTTCCTGTTTTTGGGTACCTATAATATAGAACATGTGGTCTGTAATAGTAAAAAGGTAATGAATTACAAAGTCTGTTCTGAACAAACGAGAGTATTACAGAATGTTATTGTATTTGACTATGTGACTATTGGCATTAAAATTAGGCATTGAGTAAATTACTATGATACCGTGACCATATCTGAATGTTCAACAAACGAATTTGGCGCCGCCGCTGTAAAGGCAATGACGATACCCGTCATTCCATAAGGAGGGTGCACGGAGGTAGGGAGGGGGTCTCCCTGAACCGTCCGTTGAGACGTCACGAGGCAGACGCCTGGTTTTAAACGTTCTGCTTTGAGACGAGGTAGAATGAGGTTTTCTTAAGAAAGAAAGGTATTAGTACTTGGCATTTTGTTAATACAGATAGATTGTGACTGGCAAGCCACATAGAATGTATTGTGTTAGAAAATACAGTTTCTGTTAAAATTGAACATAAACATCCAAGAGACAGGTTCTACGAAGAGGACGATTAAAAGGTATTTGTAACTGTACATTTTGTTAATTCAATAGAGATTGTGACTGGTGTTTCTGTTGATAGAATGCATTGTTTGAAAATTACAGTTTCATAAAGAGAATTGGCAAACATTCAATAGGACTTGCTTAAAGGAAGACAGATTGCAGAAGTTTTGGGAATAGAGGCTGACATTTACAAACTGTTTCATTAATAAAGGCACATAGACATGTGGTCTGTAATAGTGTGCGTTACGAATCACAGTTCTTTCTGGAACAAAATGAGAGACATATGAATGTTATTGTATTTACTTATGTGACTATTAAGTACAAATTACGTACTGAGAAAATTCAGAGTATTATGGAATGAGATTTATATTTATACTCCATCTTTGTTTGTATAATAATTTTAAAGAGTGCAAGACTAGATAATCATCCTATTATACTGATTATGTAAAAGTTTAATATGACAAAGAGCTATAACGATTACATCATATGTATTTCAGTTCAACATTTAAACACTCTGTAAATTTCAAGAATGTGTTCATGTTGATCTCAGAGGAGATTACATGTGTTTGTCAGCAGGAGTTTATTGGATTTAAAAGTTCCTTGTGGTGTTATTACTGAAACAGAACAGCATTCTGAAGAGGCATTCACTTGTTCCATTTATATCTTCAATGTTTGACGTATTTTAAGAGTCATTTATGAAAAAAATAACATGTAATCAATTCGGCACCTAAAGAAAATAATAATCTAGTTATGTTTTGATATATTTATACACCAGTTTGATATAAATTAGGAAATGTGATAATTTTGGAGTGAATATTACTTTACTATCATATCATCCTTTATTTTCTTTGAAATCTGATTAGTGTAGTGTCTTCGATTCTCTGCTTAGTTTATAAAGAAAACTAGCAAAATGGACAAATTATTGTTCAGAAGCAAACAAAGCTTGTTTAAATTTGAGGAAACTTATTTGGTGTTTTTGGGGGGAAGGAGCTCTGAATCCATGAATAAATATTTAAAACACCTGAGGAGAGGTTTGTAGCTGTATATCTCTCTGTTTATATGTGAGATAATGTAAGTTTAGCACTTCCTGTAATTTTTGAACGATTGAGGTTATTATAATGTAGTTTTCATGAACCATTATGAGGAAAATGGTTCAGTATATCTGTTTCCATTTTAATAATTTCATTTTAATTAGGTAACTATTTTTTAACTAGAGATATTTAGGTAACTTTGTTTTTACATATGGAACTATATGTTTTTAGTTCATCGACAAGTGTAAAAGACGATTATAATGATACATAGTTCGTCATATTGTAGACAATCATTTGTGAATAATTTTGATATTTCTGAGACTTTGTGTTCAACGTATACTTTAAATGCAACAGTCTAACAAGGTCGCGCAGCACTCTTCCCTGCCAGGTCTTCCTGCTCGGGACGCACTATCCGTTGGGCCGCCGCACAAAAATTACTCAAGAAACTGCTCGGCCCACCTGGATGGCCGAGGTGGCTAAGATGAGGCACCGACTCAGCGCTTCGGGCCGAAGTATTGCGGGTTCGAGTCCCGCCCCGGGCATACGGTTGTTTGTCCTTATCTTTGTATACGTGTTGTCGCGCGGAGGGTTCGGCGTTCCGCTGGCCCCAGATCAGAGGAGCCCCGTGCGTGTGGTGCGTTCAGTGGCGGTCGAATATGCGTCCCATCGGGACGTAAACGGCAACTGGCTGTCGGCTGGATAAAAACCCTAGAAAGAAAGTAAGAAGAATAAGAAGAAGAAGAAACTGCTCGTCTAACTCATGATAATATCTATACCATTGGATTCATCTAAAAATATGCATAGTTCCATTTGCAAAACAAAGTTACCTCAATATCTCTTGAAAGAGGGTATAGAATAAATGAAGCGTCTGTGGCATGTGGAGGCATCGACCCACATTCTGCACAATGGACAGTAAGAAATTGCATCAGATTCCAAATCTGTTTACTGAATTTTATTTCGTATAATTTTTCAACATGGATCAGTATTTATTATTACTTACTTTAAAAATATTTTAATCATAATTACTCTAGGAATACTAGATTTTATGTTGATTGCTTGAATAATGATTGTAGTTGTGGGTATATGGTACCGTTTTCTCTCTAAAATAAAAGAACAATGGTGCAACATTCGTGACTTTTTTGCGGGTGAGAGTACTATTTTGTTGTGCTTCTTCCATGATTTTTAATTCAATGCTCGTGCAACGACTGGTGAAGATGTATATCCCAGAAGGCCTGAGGGATAACGCCGCTACAGTAGAGAAGGCGATAGAATAGAAGCCATGGAGCAAACTGCAAATTCATATGCCCACCATCATTTATGACTGAGTAGACAACTTTGTTACGAGCATTAATATTGGACTTTGTAAAGATAATTTACATTGGCACCTCACACCGCTCACATAAAGAAGCACAGTTATATAGGGATTTTTCTTCTTTAAGATTTGATTGATTTATTTTCACTATTTGACTGCTATTTACTTGTTTTTGTGAATAAATGTAATCTAGATAAATTGGATCCACGAATTCCCTTCTTTGAAGGAATCTAATTGAAATACAATTTATTAAAATTAAATCAAAAATGTATTATTCCCATAAATCTTTTATATCTAAATTTCTGTATGAAACCCAGAGCTGTCCCACTGTGTGCATGAATTGTGTTCATTTTCAGTTTATGGACAGATTTGAAGGTCTGAAAGCTTGTTCACAGGTCAGCTGTTACAAAGACGAGAATTTTATTTATAAATAACAGATAATGATTAAGGAATTCGTTGTCAAACTTGTTGCTTTTTTCATTGTTGTCATTAGTACAGTCACAAAGCAGAACATCGATCTTCTCAGTAATTTCATGCACGGTCTTTAATGAGCGTAGGTTTTGATGCTTTAATACACCCTCCCATTTGCCAAGAAATGAAGTGAAAAAAATCTATTGTCTCCTTCCTCATATCCAAATAATGGATCATTGTAACTACGTACATCATCTCTGCTGGTCCTCAACTAGAAATCATGGTTCTTATGGAGCAATTTTACATGTAATAATTTTTCAACATGTATTATATTTCACACTTTGAAACGCATCAAACCTAATGTATGGGTGGAGTGTACACATATTAAAAACATCTGACAAAACTTCTGATTATGAACATTTTTACTTGTCTTATATAAAAACATGAAAATTATTTTATTTGCAAATCATTCTGTCGAATAAAGCTCTTAAAGAAGATGCACAGAAACCTATAAAATTCTAAAAATATTGACGCCTGGAAACTAAAGTAAAGTGACATGCCTCCTGATTTACATTTATTTATTACTTTTTATTGTAATATACACAATATTCTCTGTAGCATTGTAAATAAAAATACTTTGATCCGACTAAAATGGCAACATATATCAGAATTATGTATGACATCCAAAATTGTGTAAGATAACGTTTGAAGGTAGAAGATAATGGTTTCTTTGAATTCAACTGACTCAACAGTAAATAATGCCTGAACTGACTCCTAGCTTCCAGAACTACAAAAGCAAGCAGCGGAGCACTTGTACGACAGGTAATGACGAAGGACGGTCGTAATATCTGATACTTACTGTTGATAGTAGGAAATGGATGGTACACGTTATACGTCTAAAATCGAGTACGAGACGCGTACAGCAGACATAGCTTCATGTTGATGTGTGTTTGCTATCACATGCAATAGATTGACGTGATGTGCCTGTAAAATGTAAATTTGAAGGATTAAATATATGGATGTTGAAACTGAACATTGTTTAAATAGTTAAACTTGGAAAAGAGAGAGAACACGAGAGGTGGTGGGGAGTAAGAAGAAGGAGAAGAAGAATAGAAATGGAAGTGGAGAAAGAAGAAAAGAAGAAAGAGAAGTAGAAAATGAGAAGAGGCAAGAAAAGAAGTAGATGGGGGGAAGAAGAAAGAGAAGAAGAAGAAAGAGAAAGAAGAAAGAGAAAGAAGAAAAGAGAAAGAAGAAAAAAAGAGAAAGAAGAAAAGAGAGTAAGAAAAGAGAAAGAAGAAAAGAGAAAGAAGAAAGAAAGAAGAAAAGAGAAAGAAGAAAAGAGAAAGAAGAAAAGAGAAAAGTAAGAAAAGAGAAAGAAGAGAAAGAAGAAAAGAGAAAGAAGAAAAAGAGAAAGAGAAGACAAAAAGAGAAAGAAGAAAAGAGAAAGAAGAAAAGAGAAAGAAGAAAAGAGAAAGCAAGGAAAGAGAAAAAGTAATAGAAAAGAGAAAGAAGAAAAGAGAAAGAAGAAAAGAGAAAGAAGAAAAGAGAAAGAAGAAAAGAGAAAGAAGAAAAGAAGAAAAAAGAAAGAGAAAGAAGAAAAGAAGGAAAAAGAAAAGAAGTAAAGAGGTGAAGTGGGAGAAGAAAAGAGGAGGAAGAAGAAAAGGAGAAGAAGAAAATGAAAATAACCAGGAAGATCAAGAATAAAAAATGTGAGTAGAAACATCACTCTCAACATTCAGTCTACGAAATCGATGAAACCGCTTTCGAATCGCACGACCGAAAGGGGAAGGCTCTTGACGAGACGGGTCTCGGGGTGACGTTATGGACACACACGTCACGCGCCCACTTCAAATTCCTACAAACGGACAGAGCAACGTTCATCGTCGGCGCGGGATCAGCGCTCGTATTCTCCGGCCCCACGCCGCCCCGCCCCTTCCTACCCTGCTTGTTGCTCTCAGCCTCTAAGCGGAATGTTCTGACCTCCCTCTATATATTGACATTAGTAAAAGTTTAAATATCCATCAGTAATATAAATATCCATCTTTTGCGCAATGTTTTATCTTTCCCAATTTAAATCACGAAAATTCCACTTTCACAATTTTTAAACGTACTTTACTGTACCCGAAGGAAAAATTAAGAAAAAATTTGCAACCTTTTTGCGAAAATAATTCTTTAAAAATTGCCCATATTTCATGGAAAATTATGAGAAAACTACTCAGGTTTTGGAAAAATTGTAGGACTCTTTTTTAAGATCCATCTTTAAAGAACATATTTCTTTAAGGGAAAAATGTGTATCTTTCAAATTTTCGATAGTTCAGAGACTTCGTTGAAAATGAGACCTGCATGTTTTTTCCTCTGCTGTAGTGCATGTTTTTTTCTCTGAGATGGCGGATCTTCAATTGCTGATGCATGATCTCAGCAGGTGCTACACCTACTGTCGAATATGGAACAATTCTTGAGAGTAATTTTAAATTGTTTCAGAGGCTTCTAGTAAAGTAACCTTAAAAGTCAAACTATCCCTTTCAAATTTGCAAGACCCCTAAGTTGAGACAAAATAAATTAGGGAATATAAATTTTGGAGAACACCGTGTAAATATTTTAGCTACAACCGTTGACCACAGGCGAACGGACGGACAGATGAACGATCGGACAGACAGACGAAAAGGTTCTCTGAGTATTTGTTTGGTATCACGGAAACATAAAGCGTGGATTCTGACCATACAACGTGCCAGCGGAAGTAATTTATTCTATAAAATAGGAAGTAGATTCATCCATGTTTTTCATATCAGGGCACCACAATATATTTTGACAAAATATTGCCTCTTTCCGCTGTAACATTACAATACTCTGTCCATGTAAGTACATAGTAAAGAGAAATTAAAAAATATGGTTGCTTTCCATGAATTTAATCTTTACATTACTGCTAGAGATATTGCAGGAACGTCTGTCTCCAAAAACAAAGAAGAGGTGAAAACTAATTATTTCAAATGTTATAACTTGCTTGGTGAACTTCAAAATTCATAGTCCCAGAAGATCGACTTCTATTAAACACTTCGAAATTATTAAGACTATATATTCTATATCAAACGTTTTTGTTGTATCTTGGCTAACGTTATCAATCCGTCCGTTCTCTGGGAATTCATGCGGACCCGGAGAATACATCGTGTATTTCTGTGGCATACGTACCTCGCTGCTACGCTACATCCTCATACTACATCCTCTGTCACCACTGCAACTCAGAAGTTCTCGAGGGACCCTGAGTCCAGTAAATGCACTTCACAACAACCAATAATTCATACGCGTTCTAGCAAGGGAATCAATATTCCATTCACTCTCTCACTTACTTACTCATGTATTTCATGACGTATTCATATAAGAGCTCAAATGCTTATTTATCTTGAAAATAGATTTTATTTACATGGGAGTTTTGTTTTTTCTTGCAAATTCAAAATTTATTGCTTATTTATCCTTGAAATAGATTTTATTACATGGGTTTTTGTTGTTTTTTCTCCTTTCAAAATTCAAAAATGTATTGCTTATTTATTTTGAAAATAGATTTACTACAGCTGGGAGTTTTTGTTTTTTTCTCCTTTCAAAATTCAAAATTTAAGTAGTATATGACTTGGGTGTAGGGATCACAGAATTTTGAAAATGTGCACACAATTCTCTTTTTTCCTATAGGACGTCATACGCAGTTTTTAACTGTTTTTTGACGTAAAATAAATAAATAAATAAAAATAAATAAATAATGACCAGCACTAATAAACTCAAAATGGAATGCTGTCAGCCCAAGATGTCTTAGTTGAGATAGAAATGTTTGAATGCCGTATTTCATGAATTGAATCTCTAATATTGACATCTGACTTCCCTGCACCACTGGATTTCCTTGTCAGATGTGAAAATATTCTGACATCCCTGACTACATGTTACTTTCTAAAAACGTCTACCAAATTAATCGATGAAAGTGAAATGGTATCTATTGGTAATATGTGGAACGATCTTCAATCATCTAAATAAATCCACACAATTAAAATTCTCTCCTTTTTATAACAACGAAATGCGATAGAAATCATCTTGATATTAGTAGTATCAGCAAAACTTTCTCTTAAACAAATTATTTAGTTTGTAATTGCAAGTTCAAATCATAGGGATATAATTAAAATGTATGTGATTTGTACTTGAATCTTTTTGCCTGCATTACCACTTCACCAGTCTTATGGATAATAGAATGATACAGAATCTGACTTTTTGACAAACACTCCAATAATGAGCTACAGATTTTAGAATAAGGGAAATAAAAAAAGACAGTTGACTTTGACTAGATTGATGTGTTATAGTAGGTTGATTGCTTGAAAGAAAATTGAATTGGTTTGATACCCATGACAAAACATAAAGCCCCTATTTCCGCATTTCAACCATTTAAATTAAGCTTTAAATAAGTATACAAACATTTTTCTTTGGGAAGGATTTCTAACACATTCTTTCGAAACTGCTATCCGGAGAGTCAGATATATTTGACGAACGTTTGAGGTAAATGAAGATTACTGTCAATTCTTCCCAGCTGGGAGGTAAAATCACTAAAATCGATGTGTCTGGAAACGTCTGCGCAATCATTGTATTTTGAATAAAATTCAGGTAATGTTTCATTTTATATGAATCTAGGTGAAAACGTTTTACTATACGTTTCCATCGATAACGTGACCTCATTTTTCATTCTTTTGCAAGGACTTGCTTTACTGGGAGATATTCTTCAATGTTACAAAAACCATTATTTGTATAACATGTGTTTTTGTGGTATTGTGTTTTTTGCCATTCTGTCATTATTTTAAATGGATAAAATAATGAACAGAGGCAGACAAACCGAACCCATACCAAGATGATTTTGTTCTCTTAATTTCTACATGTTAACGATTGTCCTTGTCGAATTCATCTCTGGTTTTAGTTTTAATAACCTCTTGAAATAAATGAATACAATTATATGTGACATATTCTTCATCATTTTCTATGTACAGACTTAAAAAATTATTCATCGAACGCTTTTAAAAATTCTCAGCATCTACACCATTAGTTACTTAGCAAGTTGTATCCTTATAACTTACTTTGTATTTCAAAATCCTTCCTAAAAATGAAAAGTTACTCCACAATATAGTTTGATTGGATTGATTTGATTGATTTATAATGATTTCTTTCCCCAGAACCCCCTGTGAGATTAGTTTTAAAAAAGGGACCAAAAAATTCTCTGGCTTTGGGAACGAAAAACCCCAAAAACCCTTCAACTCCCACAGACCCGTCATACCATCCCCCTTTCTAAACCCCGTTCTCCCCCCAGACTCCAGAATCACTTCCCCCCCAAATTAAGCTTGCATCCGCCCCCACCCCCGGCATCCTTTTTTCAATAAACAAGCTCTTAAGGGTACCCCCAAAAACCACGCTTGCAGGCTTCGGTTTGAGTTGGAAATCGATAACGCCCCTTTTGAGGCTGTTTAGCGGGGGGGTGCGGCAGGGGGGACCCGGGGGCGGGGAGGGGGAGACCGGGGAGGGGAGGAGGCCCCGGGGGGGCAGCCCCGGCGTTGGGTGGGGAGGCGAAGGGGGGGGGGGAGAGGAGGACCCGTCGGGGCCCAGACCCGCCTCCCGGGGACCCCGGCAGCGGCCCGTGGCCTGAATTATTTTGGCGGGCCAAAAATCGACGCGCCCCAGCACGCGTAAAAATTAACGATGACTGTCGCCCCGACCAGCTGGCCCTTTCCCCCGCCCCGCCCAAAGCCCAACCCCCCCCGTAGCACTTATCCTCCGTTGGGGAAATTCACCCCCCATCTGCGCCCGCAAAAACGTCCCGCCCAAGCCCTTATTTTCTCGACTTTCCTCCTTCGCCCCTTAACGTCGTTTTATCTGACGTTTCATAAATCGATTCATCTACCATAGTTATTTTCCCCTTTTTTTTCGTCATACATTGAAATTGATCCATTCAGAGAAAAAGGTTTCAGGGGGGCAAATGAAAAACAATGAAATTTTTTTAAATTTTTGACATTTACTGGGACGCCCGGGTTTACGAGAACCCCAAAAATTTCAACTGACCTCAAATGAAAGTCGTACTGAACTGGCCCGTGTGGAATGGTGTTTGGTTATAAGAAGGTTCTTCAGTTGGGGGTTAAGGAGCTGAAATAATTTTCGGGAAAATTTAATTTATACATTTTACTTCAAAAACACAATTGTCCAGAGTTTTTTTCCAATCTTCTGTTTGAAGAAAAGGTAAAATTTGTTTAGAGACAAATAGGATTTTGAAAAAAAATCCCCATCAAAGTCCACATCTCGCCCCGCCTCGTGCCACTCCGACTCATGCCCGTTCCGTCTCACGTCCCATCCCGTCCCGTCTCGATTCCCATTCCATCTCACTACATGCCCTGCCGCATGCCCGTGCCTTCTCGCGTCCCGTCCCGTCTCCATTCCCATTCTATCTCATTCCCCTCCCGCCTCCCGCCCGTTCCGACTTCGTCCCGTCCCGTCTCTATTCCCATTCTGTCTCACTCCCCACTCTGCTTCACGCCCTTCTGTCTGGCCCCCTGCCCCGTTCCATTCCATTTCACCCCCCCCCCCTCACGCACGTTCGTTTTGCGTCCTGTCCCATTCTGTCTCACTCCTCTCCCGCCTCACATCTAATCCGTCTCGCGTCCCGTCCCGTCTCGATTCTCATTCTGTTTCACTCCCCACCCTGCCTCACGCCCATTCCTTCTCAGGTTCCGCCCGTCTCTCGATTCCCATTCTGTCTCACTCTCTATCCATGCTCCCGTCCGTTCCATCCAGCGTCCTATCCCTTTAGCGTCCTATCTCCTTTGAATGTCGCTGGCCGTCGACCCCGCCGAAGGTTTGGGGTCCGATGGGTTCCCACGAACCACCCCCCCTTTGCCCCTAACCACGGCCCGCCAGGGCACCGCCACCCCCCTCCCCCATTACCCCACCCCCAGCCTACCCGCCCCCCGGTCTGCCCTTCGCCATCCACCCCGCCCCGATATCACATCGCAACCCCCCTCTTCCTGAAACAACCCAATTTTCCACCCCTTCTCCGCCCCCGCCCCCCTTTTTTTTTCCCCCCCTACCCCTTTCGCTTCGCCGTCTCCGCCCCTGCCTTCACCCTGTCTCAACTCTACCTCCATCATCTGCCTCCGCCCCCCCCGTCCCCGCCCTACCACCATCCCATCTATCCCCAACCCCTGCATTTGCCCCTGTTACGCCCCGGCGATCCTTCCTCCGCCCCAGCCTGTTTCCACCTCCATCCGCATCCGCTCATCCTGTTTCCCAACTCGAATTACAGGGGCCAGTCCCCCCACCGCGAAACCCCCCTCACACCCCCCGCCCCGCCGCCCTCCACCCCTTCCCCCCTCCCCCCCTCCCCCCCCCTCCCCCCCCCTCCCCACCCCCCCCCCCCCCCCCCCCCCCCCCCCCCCCCCCCCCCCCCCCCCCCCCCCCCACCCCCCCCCCCCCCCCCCCCCCCACCCTCCGCATCACCTTGTGTTTTTCGAGTCCTGCCCCCGCGTGACCTTGTGCCCCAGCCCTCCCCCCAAGGAATTGACGTTGTGTTGTCACCCCCGCGGGGGCTTGCTTTTTTGAATGCCATCGAAGGCAATTGTCGATGCCCGGGGTTGGGGGGATTAATTTCGGAGCATGAGGGCCCTTTCACTGCAAATTGGTCGTGCTTTTGGGGTTCCTTTTTCCAACGGAAAAAAACTGTAATTAAAGTTTTTATTGTTTTTTTTCTGGTTAAACCACTATTTTGTTCAGATATCAGAACTTTTTTGTATGAATGAGAAGTTTTTAAAATGTATGAATGAAAGGGGGGAAAATAAATTTTTTTCCCTTTTAAGTTTTTCAAAAATATATATCGTCATTATTTTTTTTAAAAAATCGAGATATCTATCGGGAGTGTTTTGTGTGTATAAATTTTATTTATTACACATGATGTCACTATATTTCACAAATGTTTGCAATATGTTGATATCCGTTGCAAAACAAAAACGAAACTTGGAGAATACATAGCATTTAAATTTCAATAATTTTCAAAGAATAAAAGTTTGAACGTAAAAACCTCAAATCCGTTAATGAAGTTAAAAACGTTTAATTTTATTTTACAAAATATTAGTAATTCTTTTAGATTTATATTCACAGATTGGTTGATAATTTTGAATTGCCTTTTCTACTGTACTAAAGTTTACTGTTCTAAATGATTTTCAACCTGATATCTTTATGTTGACCTTCACTCTTTTCACGGCAAATTTGAAATGTAAGAAGGTTATGTCGATATACAAAGGGGGTTTTCAGTACTAAGCGTTTTGTTCTGATTGTTAATTTACTATTCTAAAGTAAGTTTTTGGACATGGGGGAGAAGGACTTGTTCTTCTTCCGTTAAAGAAAATTGTTTTTAATTTGTCGGCCCATGCTTAAAAGCCCGCCGGGGAAGCGCAAAGACCACAGAATAAACCACAGAAAGGAAAAGAGGCGGGACCCTTTTAATATTCAGTGAGCCCCCGGCAAAACCCCATCTGAAACTGAAAAGGAACCCATGAGCCCAAACCCCTTTTTTTTAAAAAACGGTAAATTTTTTTTTCTTCTTACCTTTCCAACGGATAGTGCTAATTGCAGCGTTTATTTTGAGACACAATTTATTTTGGCGTATTCTTTTTTTTTTAACTACACAAATGTATACCCCCCTCACAGAATAGGGGTGATGCCCGGGGCCCAAAACGGGTTTTTCCACAGCTTGACAACCATCGCTGGACATTGCCCAATCCTGGCGTCGAGGCGACCCGCTCTTATCATTGGCTTTGCCCGTTTCAGACACGCCCCCTTCCTCCCCGAAGATTTTCCTCCAGTTTCTAAAAGGGCGGAGCAATTTGAGGCATGACGCTGCCCGCAACGTGAGCAGGGGAAACAGGAGGGGGGGGGTGAGGGAAGAAGGGGGGTAACGGGAGAGGCAAAAAACAAAAGGATTGGTCCCGGCGGGCGCGGGGATCATCCCCAACACACTTTGGGTCTAAACCCCCGTGGAGCGACAAAACAAGGGGGCAGGGGGTCAAAGGGGGCTGTGGTTTTTTTATCGAGTTCTTTCCCATAAAAATTAACCTAATTTGTATCAAATTTTTGGAAAATTTTGGGATTAAATTAATAGTATTAAAAGTTTTTTTTTTAAAAACTATTTTAAATGCAAATGGTTCTAAAGCAAGGAAACTAATTTTTAATAAAAATTTTTGGGGAAAACTTTAAATGTTTTACATAATATAAAATTTGTTATCAAGAAATTAAAATTTCATTTTCACGATTTAAAAACTTGTATTTTGACATTATTACGCTTTTTATTAAGGAAACAAGAATACAATTTTAAACGATTATAAAAATGTAATCGCCATTTTTTTATATGAGCGGGGCATGAAACAGAAATTTGTTAATAAATTTAAAAAATCACTGGGTCCAAGAGACATTAAAAATTCAAGAATTTTTTAGACTTTTTTGTAAAATTGATGAAATTTTTATAGTGATAATCGGTAAAAGGAACTAGGAACCCTTATTAGAAATATTTGAAAATATAATTGTCTTATTCTTCATATATTTTTAAAAAGTTGTTTTTTTTGTTACATCGAAGATTTTTCTACCCCTTCCCCGTGATATTTTATTTATTTTTTTATTTAAGGTAAATGCAGGCAAAAAAAATTGATATTAATGGGGTTAACATAATTAATTTTTTTCAACATACAATTTATTTTAATAAAAATTGTAATAATTATATTTTTAATATAATAATATAAACAGAAATTTTTAATTTTTTTTAATTTGGGGAAATTTCACACGGGTTAAATATTTTCAAATATTTTGAATAACCAGTGAAAAAAAATAATAAATTTAAAACCTTTAAAAAATGTTAAATCAATGTAATTTTTTTTAAAAGAGCTGTTAAGAAAGAAAAAAAACTTGTTTAATAAATTTGAGATTGAGTATTTATTAAAAATTTCACCGGACAATTTTCCAAATTAAATATTTGGGGAAACAGTGTTTGAATCGTATTATTTTTTCCTTTTATGTTAGGTTTTTTGTTGCCCCCCAAAAGTTTTTTTGGGTTTATTTCGTTTCGGCTTCTCGCAATTAAAAATTTTCGGAAACCTTGACATTATATATTGAAGAAGAAAGGTTTTTCCGGAAACACACTGTCCTTTTTTTCTAATGATTAATTGTAAATAATTTTACCTTTTAAAATAAGATGACAAAAAATTTTGGCCATAAGACCCCAAACAATGCATATCGAACCTAAAAAACATTTGGTTTTAGATAAACAGGAAAACATAAATTAAATGAGATAAATTTTAAAATCAAAATTAATTTTTATTATTTTAAAAAAACTTTTTTTAATAATTTTTATTCCCAAAATTTTCAAAATTTGAAAAATAAAATTTTTTAAAAAAAATTATAAAAATTAAATCAGTTTAAAAAGGAAAAAGAAAAAAAATAAAGAAAAATAAAAGAAAAAAAAAAAACAAAATTTTAAAAAAAGTAACATCCCCCAAATTTAAAAACATAAAAAAGATTTTAAAGGGAAATTTTTTTAAGACAACTGGCCTTTTTCTTTTCCTTTTTCCCAAAAGTGTTTTTGGCGCCCGGGGGAAAGGAATGCAACGGGGCAAATGGGGTAAAGGGAAATTTTTGGGGAAATACCCGAAAGGTCAACCGAGTAAAATTTCCACGGCCCTGCAACGTTTTTTAAATGATAACCAAAAGATTTTTCCCCCCTTTCGGGGCCAATTTTACACCAAGGGTCTTTTCACATCCCCCCAACACAAGCAATTCAATGAGGAGAAAAACTGATGTTTTTGGTTACATAAGGGGGAAATTTTCAGAGAGAGAAAAAGGGAAAAGCCAGTCCGTTCAACGGGGTTCCCAAATTATGTGTGCGGATATCCTAATTTCCCCCCAAAAAACCCCCAAAAAAAACCAATTGGGTTTGACCAGAGAAAAAAGAACTTAAAATATATACAAAAACAAAATCCAATTGTCAAAAAAATTTACATTTAAATTTTGATTTAAAAATTTCCAAAAAAAAACCCCAAGGGATTTTTTTTTCCCAAAAAAGATTTAAAAAACTTTATTTAATCAAAATAAAATTTTAAAAATTTTCACAATTGATTTTTATTTATAATTAAATTTTCCCTTTCAGATTTTTCCAAAATATTAATGTATTCATTGTCCCAATATTTTTTTATTCATTTTCTTTTTTCAAAATAAAAAAAAATGGTCCATGTTTAAAGCCATTTAAAACCATTTTTTTAACAAAACTGAAAAAACCAAGGGTTGATTTCAAAAATTTTACCCACTGAATTTAAAAAAACAATGTATCAAAAAAAAATTTTTTTAGGTTTAAATAAATTCTTTCAAACCCAAAAAATAAAAAAACCCAATATTTTTTTTTTTGATTTTGGGGAAAAGGCCAACAAAAAACCCAAAAAAAAACAATTTAAAAAATTATTTTTTCAAAATTAAATTTTAATAAATTCAGACTAAAAAAGATTTTCCCAAAATTTCTAGGTATAAATTTTTATATTAATTTTGAAATTTTGAAAAAAATTTTCTTTTATTTAAACCCCTTTCATTAATTTAAAAATTTTTAAAAAATTTTTAGAAAATGTATTTTATTAATATTCGGGGATTTTAAATTTTTAAAAATCTTTTAAAATTTCGAACATTTATTTCCTGGAAACAATTCAAAAAAGTTATAAAAAGAAATTTTTTTTCCAAAGGAAAAGTTTTGCGCTTTTTCCCAAAATCAAATTTCATAATTCTCCCCTTTTTTCAAGGATGGGGAAAAGTAAAAAAAGGGGAAATTGTTGCAGAAACCATTTCCGGCCCTTTACGAAAAAAAAACCACCAATTTTAAAAAATTTAAAACTTTTAAGAACCTTTTTTGGGTTTGATAAAAAAATCATGGGGTAAAATTCCCCTCCTCCCAAAAAGGCGAAATTTCACGGTTTTTCCCCAAAAATTGATCCCCCCCAATGATCGTCTTATTCACCCCTTAAGATATTAAAAGGGAAAAATTTTTCAAAAGCCCGGGAATTTTTTCTTTTTAAAAAAATGGTTTATAATTTTTATTACAAAAAAAAAAAGAAAAATAATTTTTGGGATATAAGTTTTAAGAGAAAAAACCTTTTCTAAAAAGTTTTTTCAAGTATTCCTAAAGTAAAATATTAAAATTTAGTTTTTTCCTTTCATAAAATTTTTCCCTTAAAGATGATTTTAAATAAGATCGGGAAAATTTTTAAATTTTTAGACAAAATTTTTTTTGGAAAATACAGAAAGAGTGTTTTAAAATCATAGTTTTTCTTAAAACTTTCTATTTGAATTGGGTTTCTAATAATTGGTCCCTAGTTTTAAGAAATTTTATTGAATAAGAAAAAAAAATTGACTTTCTTTCTTAGAAAAATTATTTTTTTAAATTAAAATATTTATTTAAATTTTTTTTTTTTTTTCCCTAAATAATTTTTATATTATATTATATATCAAAATTTTAAAACTTAAAAGGAACTTAAAAAGAAAAAATATACAAAGATTATGTTCTATTTAGATGGGTTTATTATTTTAAATTTTCAAGGGCAATAAACAAAATCGTTTTGCGAAGGGAACGTGGGTACGCTTTTTTTTCAAGTTGTGAGTCGAACCAGAAGGTGTTTTTTTTTCTGTTACGGTGTGATTTGAGGTCCAACTTTTTGAAATTTAAATATTAAAGATTGGGGCCCAAAAAAAGGGATTTTTGTGTCCATCAGATGACAAAGAAACCTGTCTGTACCATCTGACGGGGGTTTTCCTTTTTCCTTTTTTTTTAAAATTAAAAAGATTTCAAACAAAAATTAAAAAAAGATCATTTTAAAAACCTTCCCATTTCTTAAAAATAAATTGGGGAGCAGATTAAAAAGAAAGATGCTGTTGTAGAAACTCTGTGTTTAATTATGTTTAAATTTTTTTAAGAAAATAATCAACATTTCTTTTTAAAAATTTTTTAGCTTTATACATTCAAGTTTAAAATTTTAAAATAACAATGAAATTTTTTTAAATTTTTGATTGAAAACAATATTATTCTTAAACCCCATTTTGTTTTTCAGCGGTCCACGATTACGCAGTTTTACCAAGGGGAAATCACCAAGATAGGGGAAAAAAGCTTTCGCAGATGGGGTTCTATCAAAAAATTTCGAACAAAATTTTAACAAAAAACAAAGAAAGCGGATGACCAAATTCTTTAAAAATGAGTTTGTTAATCGAAATGTTTATTATAAGAAAATCAAAAAGAACCCAACACCCCTTGCAAGGCCCCCTTGTAAAATTTGGATTAAAGGGTAGATAGGGGAATGACCCCATCTCCTGAATATGTTTTTTTTTTTAGGGGAAAACATTTAACATATCATCACGAGAAAACATTCCAAAATTTTAAGGGGGGAAAAAACTTTTTTGAAAGATAAGGGATTATATTAAGAGTTTTGGGGATCTTGCCCAACAATGTACGAAAAAAATTTTAAGAGATAGTCAAATAAAAAATTCCCCATTGAAATCATTATCATATTTTATGTAACGTTAGAAATAATAAAAAAAACAAAAGTTGAAATACTAGTAATTTTTTTTTAAAGTTCTAAAATAATCAGAACTTAAAAGTTTGGGGTTTTTTAAAAAAAAATTTTAATAAAAATTTTTGTTTTTATTAATTGAAAAAGGGAATATGTTTTTTTAAGTTTAACAAATTTCCCTAGAGATTTTTAAACCCCATTAAATTCCCTTTTTTTTGGTTTGTAAATGTAAAGAATCCAATTTTTTTAAAATTGATTTTTATTTTTTTAGGGTCCCAAAAAATTTCCCAGACCACATTTAAAATTATTCCCAAAACATAATAAAACTTTTTTAGTTTAAAGAAATCATTTTTTTAATTTTTCCCCTTTTTTAAAAAAAAATTTTTTATACGGCATCTTAGTCGGGGTAATAGATATTGGGAGTTTTCAATCTCCAAATTTTACAAAAAAATAAAATTTTTAATTATTTAGTTTACCCAAAATGATTATTCTTTTTTTTTAGGTATCCAATGAAAATCACCTGTTTTTTAGTCTAAATATAGGAAAAAAAAGGGGGGGAAATTTTCGGATCTAAAAATGTCGGGGATAATTTTTTTTAAATTTAAAAATTTTAATTTTTTTTAAAAAAACATAAATATGATAAGGATTTGATAAAAAATATATTATCAATTGTTAAAAGACGTTGCCCAAATTGCATTTTCCAGAAATTGTACTTTGAGAACGAATATGTTTAGAGAATATGATTTATTACGTT